>OZ024796.1:43829162-44061662 GCA_964017045.1 Omphiscola glabra
CTGCCTTTAAATTAGAGACCGATCGAATTTTGACTTCGGTTTCGGCGCAGAAATTTGCCATTTAATCACTTTCGGCCTTTTTTCGGTTTATGCCGAAACAGAAAAGTTAAATTTTGGTGTAATTTCGGTTTCGATCGAAAGTGACTGAGGTTTTCGGTCATCTACCAGAAGTCAGACTGTCTGTCTTGTCTTTCTCTAGGCCGGCAGTGCGATATTCATTATTGCTATACGTCTTGCTGTCATGTTATATGACTAATACTCTGGGAGAACTGCTCACAGCTGCATGATGAGCTACTTGTCTTTTGTTTCCAAAAACTTAAATTTCAATTAGACCTAGACAAATGTAAACACTTTTGTGACAGAAAAATTAATGAAATGGTTATATTTATATTATTATTTTTGTTCAAAACTAAAATTTGGAACCCTGGGTATATTCAATTCCTTCATTATATATAGTCTAAATCTGACCATCTGACTAGATATAGCCCGTCAAACATTGGCGACAGCAATGCATGAACTTCCCATCTACTAAAGTTATTTGACAAAACATGAACTCAAGTAACGCATATTTAAGAATCCCAACGATTCGTTACTGCACACTTTTTATTTCACACACATGAACTGTATTAAATATTCTGATGTCCCAACCACCTTTAAACCGAATATTTTTTTACAGCATTCTTAAATTAAAACAATTTCCTTTTCCGAAAAGAAAATATTATGCGCCAAACGCAGTTGCATTATTTAAAACAAATAATTTAGCGTAGTTATCGGGAATTATATTTTGCGCGCTATTGAACTCATTATTGAACCATACTTTCTTTCAAACGTTTAGAATTATTTGTAGTATACTCTCAATACCAAATTCCTGGATTAGGAGAAGTCCACGAGTCACACCAGAAGCGTAATATATATACGAGATATTTAAATCTGACCAACATATATATTATATATTTATATGTAAATCTGACCAACAGATGTTTTTTATATTTATATCAAAATCTGGCCAAAATATTCTTTAGAAGACCGAACAAACATAAAACAAAGGTGGACATTCTACATATTTCTGTTTTCACATTTACAAAATTTCCTCAGTTTTTATGTTTTCCTGGTCACTACGAAGGTCCGAAATCGTCCATTTACGACATCCATGTTCAGATCAATGACCCGCCATCGTTCTTTTGAGGTGGCGGCGTCTGCTGATCCTTCAAAGTGGTCCTCGCGCCTCGCAATGAGCCATTAAATTGACCCATTCCCGGGGCCGCCCATGTACTTGCCCCTAGCCAGGGGCTTAACGTGGTCTCCAATGACAGAGAAGCGGGCTTTGGCTTGGTCCACACGACCTTCAATGAATGATAAGATTTACGCTCCTGTCGGTCGCGTCTCTGCGCCTACAGTGGCCGGTGCTTCATGTGCATGGCCATTCTTCAGCAGTTTTACGCTTCGTGATCACGATTCAAGGGGAAATGATCCAATTTAAGGGACAGTTTAGTTAATCCTCCACAATTTTGTCCCCTTTTGACAAGCTATTATGATTTGTGTGAAGAAAAAAAGAAAAGAAAAGAAAAAGTAGTTTAAAAATTTGGTGTGAAAATCAAAAAGTTTCTACATTCAGACGAATGATTATCATTTATCGATTTCATAAAAAAAAACTCTCCCCCGAAACTGATAATGTCATTCGCCATCCCACAAGTGCACAAAATATATTACAAGAAAACTACAAAAATTAACAACTCCTATAAAAAAAAAAAAACCCAAAGTTTTTCTTATAAATCCTCTTTATGCTTTTCGTGTGTGCATTTATGTAATGGTGCGTGATATAGCATGGATGTAACAGTAGCTGCTTATTTTCGCTGTGGTGATGGTGTTTATCTAAAATTAGCGAGAACCCGGCATGCGTTGCATGCCACCCAATGAAAAAAGTGTTCGTGTTTTAATTAAGTTTTAAAGTAATTTTTAAATAGAAAATATTTATTGTTGTTTTCGTCTAGTTCGTACACAAAAAAATTAGAAGTTTTTTCAACGCGTGAGCAGGCAACATACAGCTGTCCACGTGAGCAGTCAACATATAGCTGTCGACGTGAGAAGCGTGTATTTTCAAAATTTAGTCCACACACTTGTAGCGATTGATCCACCCACGCAGTAGCTCTGTTTTAAATTATATTTAGATAGCTCAAATATTTATTATTTTTAAAATAAGGCCCCCGGCCCCAAACGTAAAGTTTTTAAATGGTTGTACTTATGTCACACACAAACTGAAATGTCGTTTGTATTTGATTGATTTCTAGCCACCCATGCAATAGCACTGATTGAAATTATATTTGTATAGCTCATATAAAAAAAACATAATTGGGGCTCCGGCCCGAAAAGGAATATTTCAAAATGGATAAGCTAATTCAGAAACCATTTGTGCGCACAACAACTTACCAAAGTTTTATCGCATTTGGATGAATGGTATAGGAACGCATACACAAATTATATTTAGCTCATAAAAGGGGGGAAAAATGAATTTAGGTCCCCGGTCCCAAAACGGAATATTGTAAAATGTATGTGATAATTCAGAAACATTTGCATTTTTTTTACAATTCACACAATTTTCATCACTTTGGATTGATGGTATAGAAGCACATACGGGATATACTTATATATGTATAGATATAGTTTACCGAATTAATATAACTTTTTTTGCAATTATTCAAGGATGATCTGTCTGTCTGTCTGACTGTCTGTCTCTCTGTCTGTCTCCCTATCTGTCTGTCTCTCTTTCTGTCTCTCTGTCTCTGCCTGTCTCTATGTCTCTCTGTCTATCTCTCTGTCGCTCTGTCTGTCTCTCTGTCTATCTCTCTTTCTCTCTGTCTGTCTCTCTTTTTCTCTGTCTGTCTCTCTGTGTCTCTACCGGTCTATATGTCTCTCTGTCTGTCTCTCTGTCTCTATGTTTGTCTCTCAAGCTGTCTCTCAGCCTGTCTCACTGTCAGTCTCTGTCTCTCTGTCTACATCTCTGTCTGTCTGTCTGTCTTTCTGCCTGTCTCTCTGTCTGTCTCTCTGTCTACATCTCTGTCTGTTTGTCTCTCTGACTGTTTCTCTTTATGTCTCTCCTTTTGTCTCTCTCTGTCTGTCTCACTGCCTGTCTGTCTGTCTGTTTATCTATCTATCTACCTATCTATCTATCATCTACCTATTTACCATCTACATGCCTGCCTGCCTACCTACCTACCTGTCCACCTACCTACCTATCTACATAACTGCCTACCTACCTACATATCTAACTAACTATCTACCAATCAAGCGACTATCTACAGACATGCATAGTTTACCCTCAAAATCTTAAAAATCGTACAATTTCATCACAAAATCGTTCATTACATTATCTAAATAGTAAAAAAACACTCAGTATATATAATGTATACACATCAAAATCGTACATTGTACGCCAAAATCGTAAGAGTAAACAGGTCTGTATCTATCTACCCATCTATCTACCTATCTCCCTACCTACCTACCTACATATCTATCTACCTACGTACCTACCTACCAACCAACCTGCCTACCTACCTTTCTACCTACCTATCTATCCATCCATCCATTCACCCACCCTTCCATCCATCCATCCTTTCATCCATCCATCCATCCGTCTAGCTATCTTTTATCTACATCTCTATCTATCTATCATCTATCTGTGTATTTGTCTGCCTGTCTGTCTGTCTTTCTATCTCTCTATCTAATAAAATCTCTATTTTTAAAATTAAATTTTCACTTGTGTAAAGTGATTGGGTTTTGATATCCCTGGGGATAATTATGAAAATATTTTTATTTTCTGTTAAAGTCATTGATTTTCTTAATTGGTTAACATATGTTCATATGTAAAATGAGAATATAGCTTCATTTTTTTTTTACAACTGAAATGTCATTGGATTGAAAGATATTGTCATCCAAGTAAAAAGGCATGAACTCAATTTCCTACCATCGATATAAATGTATCGAAGAAGGTTAATTATTGATCAAATTTATTTTGAGGCTTATCTTGTGCTGCACTGGGCAAAATGAATGTATAGTGTATAGTGGGCTACACAGAGTTTTAAAAAAATAAATAAATCATCCACTGGATTGTAGCCGCCTTACTTACGCAGAAGATTTTTTTTTGCATTTAATATGCTTATTTCTTATCTAGATCAGTGATAAGTGCATTAAAAATGCTTTTGCTACACCAATTTAATTAAAAGGCATATTCTTATTAAAATTATTTTTAATGTAGAGTTTTTACTACTTTATAAATTTCATAAAAGTTTTTTTTTTGAATGAATAAAAAGTACACACTTAAAAATGTTAAAAATACAAAGCTAAATTAGTATATAAGTTTCAATGCTATTTATTAATTTTACTTATAAGAAGGGGACTGTATATCATCAGTTTTGTCACGCTCTTTTATTAAATCAGATAACTTTTAGCTTTGGCTAAATAGGCAATTCGCACTATGACGTCATTTGCGTGATTATTTAGAACTAATTAATTTTAATTTTATTGCGCCTTATTGACAACGCGCTAAAGAACGCACTAACAACAACTGATGTTTAGGTTTTCCCGATAAATGTGATTACTGTGTATTTCTTTGATCATATTTTTTCTATTTAATTTTCGTTTCATAAATTTTAAACACATATAAAATGCTTAAGATAGTTCCTTAGTTGTTTCTTTATATGTATTTGTAATTTATAATAATAATATTTAAACATTTGCTAAAACAAAAGCGGAAATATAATATTTTTTGCGTATGTAGATTTATTCGATTACCGTAAAATAATAGAAAATAACTATGTTTGTTTTTAAGAGTCCGAACGTATCAAAATATTTTCGGCTCTTTGGCGTTATAACCCTATAGCTCATTCTTATATATATTTGTGCAAGGAAACGCTAATACACTAAAGATGTATTTAAAACCAAATACGACAAAAATACAAAGCACATAGCAACAGCTACACAATTAATCTCCACACATAACACGCACTATTGGGAAAAAACATTTTTCTTTTCTGTAGTCGTTACAGCCGAGTTACGTCTCCAGGTGGCGCTCTTGTGAAGTCAATGACGCGTTGCTGTCTGAATGAGTCTGTGCCCAACCAGTGTCATGATACGCGTGAGAGATAGCAGTGTCACACACCCGGGGACCATGTGTCGTGAGTTGACATTGACAGATTATGACAGATGACAGAATGTGCTACATTATCGTCCTATAATTTATTCGTTTCTCTTATTATTATGTATTTAAATAGACACGACTCAACAAAACTGACAACAAGAGACATTTTTATGACAGCGTGTGACATATTCTATTAATTTAAATTGAGCAACCCCTAAAAATAAAGTTTTTCATATAAATCCTAATAAATGTGATATCGAGCAAATGCTCTCTACCTTGGGAGTGTAAGAGGTGCCATTGATTACAGCCTCCCGGTTCAGGCCTTCGCAAGCCGTACTGCTCTAGAGGGACTGGATCGGGTACAAAATCTAGCTCTAAGATTTGTATGTGGGGCGTTACGTACCACACCCACGGCTGCTGTGGAAATTATCTCAGACATAGAACCACTACACATCAGGAGGGACAAGGCTGTCCTGACGACCGTTGAGCGCTACCGTCGAATGGAAAAGACGGAACCCTGTTTTCAACTCCAAGACCGCTGGGTAAAGCGGACAAGGCTTAAGAGACGCTCCTTCATGGACGCAGTCTATTCACTCGAGAATAAACACCCTTTACCAGGAAACAGGGAGAAAATACGCCTGATCCAGGAGAGATCACCCCAGGATAGCTGCGAACCGCCTGATGTTCGTCTGACCCTGTCACACACAGCTGTTAATAAGTCGAGCCCCCAAAATGAGCAAAAGGGAGCCGCACTAGAGACAATTGAGGCCTATAAAGACAACGTGGTGCAAGTCTACACAGACGGCTCCTATCTCGCCAGCGAAAAGCAGGCGGGGTACGGTGCACTCATCCAGTATCCTAAGGGAATACCTCCAGCTGAGGAGGTTTCAGGCCCAAGTGGCAAAAATAGCACTGCAACTGATGCAGAGATCGAGGCTATATTGATGGGCTTGAAACAAGTGCGCCGCAGACTAGCCAGACGCAAATTACTTCCACCCATCGTAGTGTTCACCGATTCACAATGTGCTCTGGAAATTGTGAAGAGGAGCTCTTCGAACACGAATATGGTGAATGCAATTATGGAGCTCGTGCGAGTCATACATTCACACGGAGGCCAAGTGACCCTTCAATGGATCCTAGGACATGCGGGGATTCAACCACAAGACAGAGCCGACTGTCTTGCGAGGCAAGGCTCATCCCAGCCTCAACCTAACCGGCCAATGACCCAGCTGGGGGCCCAAGCCTGGATTAAGGACCTCTGCCACGAGGAGTGGTTAAAAGAATGGGAACAGGGGAACACGGCCCGAAAACTTTACCGGAACATGCCTAAAAACAACCGCAAATGCGATCAGTGGTGGAGTCTTAAACGCCATCACCAGAGTCTCATCACTCAAATGAGAACAAAACATTGCCCTACCCGCAGCTATTTAAATAGATTACACCCACTGCGGGACCCGAGCTGCCGCCACTGTGGCCAGGCACCGGAGACAATCGAGCACCTTCTAGCCGAGTGCTCAACGCTGGCGACTGGCGTGACTGTGGTCCTTCTAGCCAACCATGTCGAGAGTCTGATTTACGGGACTGCCCACCAGATGAGGCAGGCCGGTACCTTACTTGCCGGGGCCATAAAAGAGCAATAGCTCGGTCCTTTTCAGTGAATGTAATATTTCAGTGGAGGTGGGGCTGAAAATCAGACCAAAAAAAAAATGCATAAAAGTAACGCACTCTTTAAGAATCCCAATTAGGGCTCTGCCCTCTCCCCAAGGTAGTGCTGCGGAGTCTGCCAAATATTGCACTATCTTTTGCGAGTCTGGCATTTATTTCGTCATCCATGACGACAAATCTGGAGAGGGTGTTGCCCAAGTAAGTAAATTTATCCACCGCGTGGAGACGCTGTCCGCTGATGACGATGCTGCGTTCAACGTAAGACTCACTGGGAGCCGACTGATACATCACTTCAGTCTTTTTTTGTGTTGACTGTGAGGTCAAAGTAGTTGCAGGCCGCGGAGAAGATATCAAAGCTGTGTTGCATGTTGGATTCTGAGGCAGCGTTGAGGGCACAATAGTCCGCAAACAGAAGCTCGTTGGTGGTGTTATGTTTTACCTTGGTTTTAGCTTGAAGCCTCCTTAGGTTGAAGCCTCCTTAGCTTGAAGCCTCCTTAGGTTGAAGCCTCCTTAGGTTGAAGCCTCCTTAGGTTGAAGCCTCCTTAGGGTGAAGCCTCCTTAGCTTGAAGCCTCGTTAGGTTGAAGCCTCCTTAGCTTGAAGCCTCCTAAGGTTGAAGACTCCTTAGCTTGAAGCCTCCTTAGGTTGAAGCCTCCTAAGGTTGAAGACTCATCCATCGGTGCGTAAACAGATTGGCAAGCCCGTGGAATCGTCCTTGAACGTGCCAGACAGCATTCCAGAATACCTAATACTGAGGATTGTGGACACAGCTCTACTTCGCACTGTTTGTGACAAGGAATGCTTGAGATTCCTGATCGTTGTCCTGCACTCGGGCCATCATGCAGCTGACGGAAGATGTTTGTGACCTTGTCTGGGCATCCGTACTTCTTCATGATTTTCCACAGGCCGCCTCCTATTGACTCGTGTGGAGTTTCTGATCTCTCATCGAGCGCCTTCCCATGTGGCGGATAAGGGAATACCCACCAGATATGGTAGGTACTGGGAGAATCAAATACCCAGGGTGGACCAAAATCAGAGCCTGCTGCCTTGAAGGAAGTGGAGGAAACCACAAAGGCTAGGGTCTTCTTCTTTCGCCTTTTCGACCTCGAGGAACAGCAGCCGATCTTCATCGACGTCTGTGATTAGGACATAGGCCGCCTACAAGAGCCCTCCAGGCATCACGATCCTGAGCCAATCTCTCCAGCCTCCCCCAAGTGTGGCCAAGTTTCTTGGTATCCGCTTCCACTTCACGGCGCCAAGTGTTCCTAGGCCTGCCTCTTTTCCGTTTTCCTTGAGGGTTCCAATTCAAGGCTTGTCTAGTTATGCTGGAGGCAGGTTTCCTGAGCGTATGGCCAATCCATCTCCATCTTCTCTGGAGGATCTCTTGTTCTACCGGTTCTTGCTTTGTCCGCTGCCACAGTTTCTGGTTGCTGAATCTGTCGGGCCAATGAATCCCGAGAATCCTTCTTAAGCAGTTATTGATAAAGGACTGGATTCTCTTCATATTCCCAGCAGTGGTTCTCCATGTTTCTGCACCATACAGTAGAACCGGTTTCACCATTGTGTTGAAGGTTCTGATCTTCAGTTTGGTATTTAGGTGTTTGGAGGCCCAATCATTTTTTAGTTGTTGGAAGGCTGCCCGTGCCTTTCCTACCCTTATTTTGATGTCAGCATCTGTCCCACCTTGCTAGTCCACGATGCTGCCAAGGTAGACAAAGCTCTCTACCTCTTCGAGCGCTTCCTCTTTGAGCCTGATGGGTGCTGTATTGGTAGCGGCATTGACCTTGAGGACCTTGCTCTTCCCCTTGTAAATATTAAAACCAATACGTGCAGAAGTGTCTGCAATATTTCTGGTCTTCTCCTGCATCTGTTGTTGGGTATGGGAGAGAAGGGCAAGATCTTCATCAAAATCGAGGTCATCAAGCTGGTCCCACAAGGTCCATTGAATACCATTCCGCTTCTGCTGTGTGGAAGTTTTCATCACCCAGTCAATGGCCAATAGGAACAGGAAAGGCGAAAGCAAACATCCCTGCCTCATACCGGTCTTCACCTGGAAAGCATCCGTCACCTGTTGTCCGTGGACCACTTGGCAGGTCATCCCCTCGTACGAGTTTCTGATCAAGTCCCGTGATTTTCCGCGGGACTCCATAATGTCTCAACAGACTCCAGAGGGTTTGCCTATCCACACTGTCAAAGGCTTTCTCGTAGTCAACGAAGTTGATGTAGAGGGGTGAGTTCCATTCCAGGGATTGCTCTAGGATGATGCGCAGTGTTGCAATTTGGTCAGTACAGGATCTGTTGGTCCGGAAGCCAGCCTGTTGGTCCCGCAGCAGGGGGTCAACAGTTTCTTTCATTTTGTTGAGTAGTACGCGGTTGAAAACCTTGCCTGGGATGGACAGTAAGGTGATCCCTCTATAGTTGGAGCAGGAGCTTAAGTCCCCCTTTTTGGGGATTTTAATGAGGTATCCCTCCTTCCACTCCGAAGGTACCTGTTCCTCCTCCCAGATCTTCAAGAACTGTGGGTGAAGCACCTCTACACTGGTGTGCATGTCAGCCTTCAGTGCCTCTGCTGGGATGCCATCCGGTACTGCAGCCTTGCCATTTTTAAGTTGTTTGATGGCAATACGGATCTCTTCTTTGGTGGGTGTGTTGCAGTCAATAGCCAGGTCACTGTCAGCTGGCTGAATATCTGGTGGGTTACTTGGCTCTGGCCTGTTTAGAAGTTCCTCAAAGTGTTCTTTCCATCTGGCTCTCTGTTGCTCCTCATTTGGTATGCTCTTACCATCTTTGCCCTTCACTGGTCTCTCTGGCTTCCTGAACTTTCCAGACAACTTCTTGATGGTAGCGAACAATTCCCGTATATTTCCTTGGTAGGCTGCTTCTTCCGCTTCTTTGGCAAGCATGTCTACAAAGTTCCTTTTGTCCATCTTAGCGCTTTTCTTTACTTTTTTATTTGCCTCTGAGTACTCCTTTTGGAACCTAACTTTCTGCGCTCGTGTACGGCCGTTGTTAATTTCTGCCTTCTTCCCTTTTCTCTCTTCTATCACTTTCAATGTATCTGCTGTTATCTATTCTTTGTGTGTATGTTTCTTGTTTCCCAACACTTCCTGACATGTTGATTTGCCTGCTTTCTTTACTCCCTGCCACTTTCCATCGATCGTCTCGTCTCCTAGCAGTTCCTGTAGGACTTGGAACTTGTTGGACAGAGTGATCCTAAAGTCTTCCTGTTTGGCCTTATCTTTCAAGAGGGGGGTGTTGTAGCGCAACCTATATGATGTCTGCTCAGTGTAGTGCCTTTTCAGTTTTAGTCTCAGCCGGGCCACTAGAAGATGGTGGTCTGAGGCAACGTCAGCTCCTCTTCTGACACGTACATCTTGGAGAGATCGCCTGAATTTTTTTCCAATACACACATGATCTATTTGGTTCATCGTTTGGAGGTCCGGTGAAACCCATGTGGCGTGTATCCTCCTGTGTTGGAATAAGCTCCCGCCTATGACTAGATTTGTTGTGGCACATAGGTCGGCAAATCTTTCTCCGTTATCGTTCATCTCTCCTATCCCCTGTCGCCCCATGGCTTCTTCGTAGCCCGTGTTGTCACTGCCGATCTTGGCATTGAGATCTCCTATGAGGATGACAATGTTTCGCCTTGAAATACCAGCAACAGTTATGCCAATGTTCGGCATGTTTTGTTTTTTTATTATTGATGTGTCCCCTTTCCTTAGATCTTCAATAGATAAATCTTTGGCTAATTCCGTTTAAACAAATTTTCTTTTAAATGTCTACTGTTTTTTTTAAGAAAAATAATTATTCCCCACTTTTCATATTATCAACACAACACAACAAAAAAAAAACAGAAACAAAAAATTGTGAATACAAGTTGAGTTAAAATATTGTTATCCTTGTTTGTTATAGAAAGGTCTCTTGAAAATATTGTTAGCCTTGTTTGTTATAGAAAGGCCTCTTGAAAATTTAGTTATCCTCTTTTGTTTAAAAAGACTTCTTGAAAACATTGTTTAGGATCAACTCAACAAAATTTTAAATAATAATAAAATTAAGTGCAGATTGATAGACAGTTTGTTGTCTTGGTTGAATAATTGGGCCTCAAACAAAATTTATTCAGAAACATGTCACCTGAAAGGCATCAGACGGAGAGATGAATACCGTGGCGGCAATTAGACATGTAATGGCCGTGTGCAGACAACAAGATGGCCGTTTCAAAACTTCCTGATGCTCAAGATAAATAAAGAAAATAAAAAAAAACTCTCTTGTCAAGGTAACGAAATAAAAGAAAGAAAGAAAGAAAAAAAAAACACAAAAAACAACACAACTCTGGCTTAGAGAGTAGTTACAAGCTGCGCCTCGTGGTTGAATGGGGGTATTATTGTTTGTTTTGGGGGGGGGGGTGTGGGTGGGGGTGCGGTTCCGTCTTGAGCTTTACAATTAAACCAAAGGCGACTTTAATTGGGTTTTTTCCCAACTGTGTAACAGTCTTACCATTGTTCTGAAATGATAATTCACCCTTCCCAAAAAACCATTTTTGTCTTCATACGACCGTGTCTCCAATGGATAGAATAATCATGGTTAAAGAGAGCGCACGAACACACACACACACACAAACATCTTTATGTTCACACGTTTTGTTTTTTTTTAATGTTAACTACCTGCAGGTGGAGAGCAGGGCAGCCAAAAAAGAACATGGTGGCGTGAATACATTTCTTACATGAGATGCTGCGTATATAGTCACCATCGTCGTCGTCGTCCCCCCCCCCCCCCCCCCCAAAACACGAGACATTCAAATGAAGCGAAACGTTACAGAAGGTTGGCTTGCCTCGTCATCAGTTTGTGCACAGCCCGGCGTTCGACTCCACGTGATGTCGTCTTTGACGATTGTTCGTCGTCGGCCGGATGTTGTAAATCTGTGATGATTCCCCCCCCCCTCTCCCCAACAGCCCAAAACATTATCATACATGTCATGTCATGTTGCGATAACCTCGTCCGTCTCCTTCATCTGAATGACACAAATTGTTGAATAACATTAATTGAAACAATTTTTGTTAAAAACTTCAAATTTTTTATGATTCACCGTGATGTTATCAATTTACGGTGCGGGTTGGGGGGGGGGCGTACAAAAGTAGGGCGGAGGGGGGCAAACTGTATGAGACAAGTGTTTGTGTGTATAGGGCACTGCAATCGTCCGAAGAAGCAGAGGTTTTTGCCCTTGTTAATCTTTTTCGCCTAGAAATTAGAAAAATGTCTCAGATACATACGTTTTTCCCCCCACAAATTCGCAACGCTACACAGCCGCGTGCCCGATCTACTAGTTCTGCTTTATTTCCAGATACCGGCTGATGCAATTCCCGTAAAAATGTCTTAATTTCTTCAACTCGCCAGGTCTCAGATGCTGTTTTCGCCATGTGAGCAGCCATCTTTGTACGTTCTTTGTACTCCGGTATGAACGATAACTCTGGGTGACAAGATGAAGGCTTCTTGCCGACACGTTCGTTGTTTTGTTGCGTTTTTTTTTTTTCTTCTTCTTCGGGTTTTCCCAAACTCCGTTTCGCTCATTTCCACCGCCATACAAAGTCATCTCATACACAAAGTTACTTGTTGGAGAGATCTCAAGTGCCTCGCCATGTTGACCATCATAATGGACTTAAAACAAAATTCAGGTGGACGTCATCCCACTTAAGCTAGGGTCAATTTACTCTGAGATTTGTCTTGTCGGCACATGTCTTCAGTAGCGCACGTGGACACACGGCCTTCACATTCAACCCCACGA
This sequence comes from Omphiscola glabra, assembly GCA_964017045.1. Classification (NCBI taxonomy): domain Eukaryota; kingdom Metazoa; phylum Mollusca; class Gastropoda; family Lymnaeidae; genus Omphiscola; species Omphiscola glabra. The sequence goes on from OZ024796.1 coordinate 43,841,739, forward strand.
ACACGCCGGGCGAGCGTGTCTCCGTTGGTCAGAGAGTATTTTAGACATGAACATGACAAGGCAATGGGCGTGTTCCCAGCAAGAAGCAACAATGAAGAAGGGGCCAGGCAGGTTGGCCTGTGTCAATACTCGTTGTGGGTCGAAAACCCGTCTTTTCCAATTTCGGCTGTCTAATATGTGAGCAATTGGTGGATACAATGGTGAATATTTGACACTTGACATTTTTTTAACCCACTGTGTTAAGATGGGAAAGTGTCTTTGTTAGCAAGGTTGATCCTCAAATTACTTACGCCCCACCCCGTATAGAGAAGACGTTTCTTTGTTACACATGTGTATAGTATGGAAATAAGGATCACAAGATAGTGGAAAATCTTAAAGGAAAAAAAGGACAAAACCAAAGAGCGGTCATGTCTTTATAAAGCCATCGTCAACGCAGAAAATCAAATAAAAACAAAAAGACAAAATAAAAGAATCCATCTGGTGTGGAGATATCGAGAGCAAACAGTTGACTTTACTTACACCATAGCTAAAAATAGAATTTGCGAAGTGATTAACAAAACTTTTTTTTTACTGGGATCCGTCCGTCACAAGTTGACGATGGTGTGGACGTCACAAGTTGACGATGGTGTGGACGTCACAAGGTGACGATGGTGTGGACGTCACAAGTTGACGATGGTGTGGACGTCACAAGTTGACGATGGTGTGGACGTCACAAGTTGACGATGGTGTGGACGTCACAAGGTGACGATGGTGTGGACGTCACAAGTTGACGATGGTGTGGACGTCACAAGTTGACGATGGTGTGGACGTCACAAGGTGACGATGGTGTGGACGTCACAAGTTGACGATGGTGTGGACTTCGCAGGACGAAGATCCACAAGGCCTGTGATTATTCTTCTAGGTTTATAAGCTGGTCCCCAACAGCAAATCGCCTCTCTCCACGCCGCTGGATTACCCAAATGGAACACCATGTGGATGATACAGCTTGGCACCAGGGGCGTCGCAGGAGTTGTCGGAATGTTTCAACAAAACTATAACAAAAACTAATAAAGGCAGATAAGCACCGCCAATTTCATGTGTCTAAACATCTGTCTAACACTTTGTCTTGTTTGCTAATTTTGATAGATTATTTTGATAGATTATTTTGATTTATTAAACTGAGTCACCTGGGCAAATACAATTATTTACATTTTTTATTTTGTTTGAAATTGAAAATTAAAAAGTTAAATCTGTGTTTTAAAAAAAAAATGGAGAAAACAAAATATCTAGGTTCTTGTTTTAAACAAATCGAAATTTCTATAAATTTCAAAAATTTAAAGAGATCTCTATTTTATCGTTTTAAAGCTCATGGTTTGTCAAATATCATTTATTGACAAACACTCTAAAATAAAGGTTATTTTTAAAATAAGCTTTACTTAACGTTATCTAAGGGAGAAAAAAAGAAAATAATGACCTTACATTTTTATTACGTTTCCAACCCCAAGAAATTGATTTACTTTCAAATCCTTACAGGTTACGTAATCGTAAGGGGAACAACCTAAGATTTATAAATCTCAACAATGTTTTATCTATTGTTTCCCTTTATTTTATTTTAAAAAAAATTTTTTTTAAGAGAACGAGACACAGCTGCCTACGGTTATTAAATGATCTCTTTTCCATGATTCTGCACATTTCAAACAGATAATGGATCAATAAATACAAAAATATTGTTAACCTGTTTTTATTTTCCTTTATTTCGCACGGACGTTTAAGACTGAAATTAGAGGTCAAAACTTTTTTTAAATCTCTTAAATTATACAAGTTTCCTTCAGCACAGTATTTTTAAAATTGTATTTACTTGTTTGAATTGTGTTGTTGTGACTAAGCGACTCTAATATATCTCGGAGATGTGAGAATATACCACCTACTTAACCCCCTTCCCATTGAAAAATAATCTCTTATCAGTAAAACATTTGTGAAATAAAAGACTAAAGACTTGTTGATATGCCTATGACTCCAAAGAATATTCCCGTTCTTTAAAATAGAGATGAAGGTTAGAGGTGACCCTATATAGTAAGGGAGACAACTGTATAATTTATAACACTAACTGTAATAACCGTGTTGCCTCCCTTTTATTCGTTTTTTTTTTTTTTTTTTTTTTTTTTGGGGGGATGAAAAATGTAGAAACTATTACGTTGAGATAATAATCGAGAAGCACAATGTCTCAACGTTTTAAATGTTGCAAATTGTGTCTTGGGAAAAGCATTTCGCAGAATACATAGATAATCTATGTAAGTAAGGGGGAAATCCCCATCAGAGTTGGACTTCAAAACGTTTCAACTTTTCGTTTATACGATAAAAAATAAAATTGAAAATTTTTTTAAAAATATAAAAAGTATAATACAAGGTCAAATTTGATATTATATTGGGATATTAAAAATAAAACGGGTTTTAAGGAATTTCAACCTCAATTTTTGTTAAACATCTAACTTTATGCATAAAAAATAATCATTTATCTTAAATTTCTTATTTAATAAAATATCAAAAATCTTTATTCTATGTAAAAAAAAATTTCACTGCTTTTCATTTTTTTAGGCTCTCAAATGATCCACTCAATCCTGATTGTCAATGGTCTACAGCTACACACCTGGCACACCCTTGGTACACACCGTAGCACACCCTTGGCACACACCCCTAGCACACCCTTGGCTCACCCTTATAACACCCCGGGTACACCCCTGGCACACCATGGCACACCTCTGACACACACCTGGCACACACCTGTCCAACTCTTGCACAAACCTTGCACACCTTGGCACAAACTTGGCACACCACCGTATTATGACATTAACTGCTGTTTTTTTTCCAGAATACGTATGACATAGTTTCGAAATGTTTTATATTTTAACATCATTTGCCATCCCCCACCCCCTCAAGGCTCACAAATGCACATTTATTTACGCCCTTGACTTTATTAATATTCTAATGACCCACCCGCTTTTACACGGCAGATTTATTTCACCAACTATTTCAGAAAAACAAATGAAAAGTGACGCACGAAACGCAATTGCTATAATATTTTAAAGAAACAATCTCATTTAGTGCAGTTGTCGGGAATGTTCCTTCACGTTCACCTTGAAAAACAATATAAACTTATTTTTAAGGGGTGGGGGGGGGGGAAGTGGGGCTGAAAATTTGAAAGAGTGTGTTGTCATCGGAAATGAGTCTATGTACCACGTTTCAGCTTGATAGGTTGACGGGAAGTTGGTCAATCAGCTGTCCAAAGATTTTGCCTGCCAGCACCGAACAGAAGCGAAGTTGATATAAAGGATTTTTAACAAATACGTTTTAACAAATACGTTTTAACAAATACGTTTTAACAAATACGTTTTAACAAATACGTTTTAACAAATACGTTTTAACAAATACGTTTTAACAAATACGTTTTAACAAATACGTTTTAACAAATACGTCTTAACAAATACGTTTTAACAAATACGTTTTAACAAATACGTTTTAACAAATACGTTTTAACAAATACGTTTTAACAAATACGTCTTAACACATACGTTTTAACAAATACGTCTTAACAAATACGTCTTAACAAATACGTCTTAACAAATACGTCTTAACAAATACGTTTTAACACATACGTCTTAACAAATACGTCTTAACAAATACGTCTTAACAAATACGTCTTAACAAATACGTCTTAACAAATACGTCTTAACAAATACGTCTTAACAAATACGTCTTAACAAATACGTCTTAACAAATACGTCTTAACAAATACGTCTTAACAAATACGTCTTAACAAATACGTCTTAACAAATACGTCTTAACAAATACGTCTTAACAAATACGTCTTAACAAATACGTCTTAACAAATACGTCTTAACAAATACGTCTTAACAAATACGTCTTAACAAATACGTCTTAACAAATACGTCTTAACAAATACGTCTTAACAAATACGTCTTAACAAATACGTCTTAACAAATACGTCTTAACAAATACGTCTTAACAAATACGTCTTAACAAATACGTCTTAACAAATACGTTTTAACAAATACGTTCAAAACAAGAGGGTCTCTAACATGCTTTTATTATTATTATTATTATTTTATTTTTTTGGGGAACTAATAACCGAAACATTGTTAAAGTTCTTTAATCCTCCCAGGTATCGAAAGAGTCCTATTTCATTTTAAGATTTATTTTATCAGTTAAACTATATGTCGAGAAGAGTAAGAAGTTTCTTAAGGTGTTGTGACCATATTACTACCATGTGTGGTGACCCTATTATAACCATGTGTGTTGAGCCTATTATAACCATGTGCGTTGAGCCTATTATAACAATGTGTTGAGCCTATTATAACCATGTGTGTTGAGCCTATTATAACCATGTGTTGAGCCTATTATAACCATGTGTGGTGACCCTATTATAACCATGTGTGGTGACCCTATTATAACCATGTGTTGAGCGTACTATAGCCGTGTGTGTTGAGCCTTTTATAACCATGTGTGGTGACACTATTAAACCATGTGTGGTGATCCTATTATAACCATGTATGTTGAGCCTATTATAACAATGTGTGGTGACCCTATTATAACCATATGTGTGGTGACCCTATTATAACCATGTGTGGTGATCCTAGATTTAGCCAAGTGTTATGATCCAGTTTTAGTTTGTGTTGTGACTCTAATGTTTATCATATCAGGTGCCCCAGTTTCAGTCGTATTTCGTGATCCTGATTCTAGCCACATGTGGTAACCCTATGTAGAACTACCCAGGCTTTGATATCCTATTGTTACTCCGTTTTTGGTAACCCGCTTTTAGCGTTAGCCCTGTGTGGTGACCCTAATTTTAGCCCTGTGTGGTGACCCTAATTTTAGCCCTGTGTGGTCATCCTAATTTTAGCCCTGTGTGGTCATCCTAATTTTAGCCTTGTGTTGTGACCCTAATTATAGTCATGTGTGGTGACTCTAATTTTAGCCCTGTGTGGTGACCCTAATTTTAGCCATGTGTGGTGACCCTAATTGTAAGGTATTGTAATCATATTTCAATGTTTCACACAAAAGACGTTTCGATGATTACGGGTGGGACATTTGGCTTTTGAAATAAAAAAGTGTTTTTAGATTTAAAACTGTATTTGTATTTGTAGTTTGGAAAAAGACAAAATACGTTTGGGAGTGGGGTGAGAGTTGGGTGGGAGTGGGGTGAGAGTGGTGTGGGGGTGGGTTGAGAGTGGGATGTGAATGGGGCGGGGTTGGAGTGGGGTGGGAGTGGGGTGAGAGTGAAGTGGGGTGGGGTGGGAGTTGGGTGGAGGCAGTGCTATATATTTAACCTTAAGTCATTTACAGGCATTTGCCGGCATTTACAGGCATTTACAGGCTGTTACAGGCATTTACAGGCATTTGCAGGCATTTAAAGGCTTCGAAATTGAAATTTATTATCTTGACAGCAAGACGACCTCATAATTTTTTTTAGCCAGTCCACTTGAGAAGCTACTGTTATATTGTCAGGCTACGACATATTCATCCACAAATCTATAGTGAGGCTTTTTGGCGATGCGTCTTCTACCATGGTTTTCCCCTACCATGTGGCAATTATTTCCAACATATAACACGATGCAGCCCCCCCCCCACCAACCAACCCCCACACACGCACACAATCATAAAATTCAATTTATTTTTAAAAATAATAAAACTCTTAGCTGTTTAAGTTTAATAGATTGTTTGCATGACAATACCAGGCGGGTTAGGGTTTCCTTGGCAGACAGCGAGTGTTAGCTAAGCAACTAAAATAAAGTTCTAGAAATGTTATCAAGAATTATAAATACAAAAGAGAATTGCGGATCAATATGTTTCACTTGATGATCACATTTATTTAAAATCTCATGTTTGCCTTCAAATTCATTTTGTAAAATTTGTCAGCAGATGATAAATGTGTTCATCTAAAAAAAAAATTTAGCATGGGGTGACATAATGTAGGGTGATGGGCAGTGGCGTAGCGAGCTTAACTCGCGCCCGGGGCACAATACCTTTTTAGCGTCCCCCCCCTATTCGAAAACCATACAATATTATAGTAAAATATACCATTTGGCGCCCCTTTGTGAGTAGCGCCCGGGGCATGATGCCCCCCTTGCCCCCCCCTCACTACGCCACTGGTGCTGGGTGGCTGAGTGATATAAATTGAGACAATATCTGTGTCAAAGTTCTTGGTCTGGAGCTCAATCCCCACCAAAGTACAGTCAAGAGTAATCATCACCAGCACCCACCCCGGGTGGATAGGACTTGTTAGCTTTAGGTGACAACTCATCTAAGAGAAGGCAACTCTGAATTCAAACCCGGTGACGGAGTCCCGTAGGCGGATAACATTGACACAATCAAACATTCCGATAACTCCTGCGACGCCACTGGTGCCGACCTGTATCACCGACATGATGTTGCCTTGCTCCGTATAGCTGAAGTCACCGAAACATTGTTGAAGTTATTTCCCGTGGAGAGAGGCGATTTGCTGTGTGGGGAATCAGCTTATCGATCCTTGTGGATCTCGTCCTGCGAACTCTACACCATCGCCAAATTGTGGCGGACAAATCAAAACAAAACAACAAAGTATATAGGTTCTAACTTTCATTGCGACCCACGACAAAAAATAACAGCAGAATGTGGTCATTTAACAACATGAAAACTACAAAAGAATGTGGTCATTCAAAAAAAAAAAAAAAAAACAGAATGTGGACATTTAACAACAAAAAAATCAACAACGGAATTTGGTCATTTAACAAAAAAAAATCAACAAAATTTCATTTAACAAAAAAACAACAACAACGGAATGTGGTCATTTAACAAAAAAAAAAACAACAACGGAATGTGGTCATTTAACCAAAAAAATCAACAACGGAATGTGGTCATTTAACAAAAAAAATCAACAAAATGTGGTCATTTAACAAAAAAACACCAACAACAACGGAATGTGGTCATTTAACAAAAAACAACAACAACGGAATGTGGTCATTTAACCAAAAAAATCAACAACGGAATGTGGTCATTTAACAAAAAAAAATCAACAAAATGTGGTCATTTAACAAAAAAACACCAACAACAACGGAATGTGGTCATTTAACAAAAACAAAAAACAACAACGGAATGTGGTCATTTACCCAAAAAAAAAAAAAAAACAAGAAACAGATTATGGAAGGGTGCTTTTCGAAATACAGCAGTTACTTAAAACCTGGCAGATGTTGAGGTACGGAAGATCTCATCAAGCAAAACTTAGCTTGCTTGATATTAGCAATATAAAATAATCGGAAACCCGATTCTTGTAAGGCTTTGATCAAAAGTCTACACAATTCATTGTCGCAAAATATTCATTAAGTCATTTGGCGTCGGAGACTTTATAGCGGGTTAGGGAGTTGGGGGACCGGGGGGAGGGGTAGGGTGTACTGGCTGGGCTCGTGTTCAAGAGGGCCTTGTTTAAAAGAAAAGTTCCAACCAGGCCATAAAGTGTGTCGTCTGGTGAGGCTACGTCATTTTGGCTCTACAGTTTGGTCCTGAGAGTAACAGGAGCGCTTTCATTGCACCCATAAAAGGAATGTTTTGTGTCTATTGTCTTGTGTCTTTTGTCTTGTGTCTTGTGTCTTTTGTCTTGTGTCTTTTGTCTTGTGTCTTTTGTCTTGTGTATTTTGTCTTGTGTCTTTTGTCTTGTGTCTTTTGTCTTGTGTCTTTTGTCTTGTGTTTTTTGTCTTGTGTCTTTTGTCTTGCTTCTTTTGTCTTGTGTCTTTGGTTTGAAACACCTCATAGACGGTGCTCAAAACATAAAGTCAAACTTTGCAGTTAATCATTAACAGCTGTATCCGATGGTGTTGTTAATAAGGTGCTCTGCCTCCAGTATGTATAATGTGTTGTTTTTTTTCCTAAGCTTGAGACATACTTACAATATCATATCTACTCATGCGTTGAAATTTTTCTAGTTCAAATATTGGTATCTTAACCAGAAGGTTTGCTGAAAATGAATGTGTACAAAGTAACATACACATATGTCCATCTATTTGGATCAATAAAAGAATCTTATATTTGTTATTATTTTTTAAATCACCTATTGTTTTGTTGCGTGCGTTAACCTTTTTTTGTTTGTTTTGGATTTGGTTATTTCATTTTAATAATGAAAGTTTTCTTCTTAATAATATAGCATTTACTCTTAACACCGTAACATATATTCTTAATACTTTTTTTTTTTTTGCTGGCATCCGTCCGTCACAAGGTGACGATGGTATGGAAATCGCAGGACGAAATCCACAAGGCCTGGGATTATTCTTTCTAGGATTATTAGCTGGTTCCCAACAGCGAATCGCCTCTCTCCACGCCGCTGGATGACCCCAAGGGAACATCATGTGTTTCATCAAATGTTTCATTGTATCAATGTTATCCGCCTTTCGGGACTCCATCTCCGGGTTTGAATTCAGAGTTGCCTTCTCTTAGATGAGTTGCCGTCCAGGGTCAACGAGTCCCATCCACCTTAATACTATAGTATATATTATTAGTATCAATAATTGATTCTTAATTTCATAGTATTTATTCTTAAAATTTCATAGTATTAATTCTCAATTTCAGAGTATTTATTCCAAGTATCATAATGTTTATTCTTATTAATAGTATTTCTTATTAATTTCGTATTATCTATTTTTTTATTGAGTCTCACTTGAAGTTATTTGAACTATTTCTATAGACAATAAATAGAAAACTTGATAAAAAGTATTTTTTTGTTCTTTTAAAGTATTAAAGCTAAAATGTCAGACAAAAAAAAATCTGCAATATTTTCTTAAGGGGGGGGGGGAATTGGGGGGGGGGATATATAGGTTCTAATGGGTAATTCGCAAATAACGTCTGGCTAAAATGACCTTTTTAGACCCCCATCCCCCTGTCACGACGTGTCACAAATTATCTCCTTCTCTCTTCCCCCCCCCCCCCCCCGGTGTCAATTCACACCTAAACTAAAATCAAAACATACATAAAATCTTCTTTAAAAAACCTAAGATTTTATCTTATATTTTTAACATTTTCCCATAATGGATTAAGATGTAGTATTATTAGAAAACTGTGACGCGAAACAACGAAGTCATCCACAAGCCGAGAGTAAAATGGCCATAGCAGTTTTGCGTCATTTTTCGATATGCGCAAAAGGTGTGAGCGACTGTATCATAGTACCTATAACTATATTAACTGAAACAATTTCGATCTCAAATAATTGTTTTTAAAATTAATTAAATAAAGATTTTTCAAAATTGGACAATTTTAAATTTAAAAAAATAAATTAAGTAACGTCACACATTTTTGACCCCCCCCCTCCCCCCCGTCGCAAAGTGTCACAAATTCTCGACACCACCACCCCCCCCCCCCCCCCCACACTGAGCGTGACGTAATTTGCGAACGACCCCTTAACTGTCATTGCGATCTAATGCCAAAGAATATGCAGTTAGAAAAATGATAAATATTTGATCTATTATAATTAATAGATCAAGTCCATGACAGTGCTCAAAGAAGCACCTTGACTTCATTTTTATTCATGATGCATTTTATTGCTAGGTTCTTGTTTTTTGTGTGTGGTTTTTATTTTCAATACAAACTTGTTTTTCCTTTAATGGTCCAAAAAACAAGAAATATTCGCAACATGGGGGGGGGGGGGGGAGGGTAACGGTTCTCAAATTAACAGAGCTGACCACCAGATAAGTTCTCAACGTTTTCATTAGACCCACTCTATCAAAGCTCTCATGTTAAGTTTTAATTGTGCCCACAATTAGATCATCAATATTGTTGGACTCATTGGGCAATAGCAGAGACTTGATGTGGGTCATCTCTACAGAAATATAGACTTGATGTTAGTCATGTAAACGGAAATATACCCTTAATGTAAGTCGTCATTACGGAAATTTAGCCTTAATGTAGGTCATCTATACAGAAATAAAGTACATGTATCATGATGTAAATATTGCATTTTAAAGTACAAAAATAAACATTACTTTCATCTTGCGATCACGTAACTCCGCCATGACCGGTCCCGAGCCCGGATGCAAAGGGAGGGCTAACACCAGGCCAGCTACCTCACCCGTTAAAATACAAACGGCAGCGGAAGCGAAGGAAAAGCCCCAAACGATTTGAGCCCTGATAAGAGAGGGCTATTCTTTCCTTAAGAAGATTTGTGAATTATTCACCATGACAATCCCTAACACGTAATCCACAGGTAAAAAAAAGTAAGAGAGGAAGACCTAAGGACACTCGTATAGACGCGAGCTAGAGAGCAGACACACTAAGTATGGAATAGACCTGGCAGCAACTGGAAAGGAAACCATATATGAACGTGGTGAATGGAAGATTCTTGGGGACGGCATATGTCCGAGACGGGGTAAAAGACATACGTATGTAAAATCACGTAGGTATAAAATATGGTATCAATATGCATACTAATAGGGATCTGGGTCTCAATCTCAAAGGGCCCCCCGAGTCCCGTGAATTAAGGTCTTTCGTTATCATTATTATATTTCACTGGCAGGGTTGTTATATTTATCTAAGCCCCCCCCCCCACCCCATTTTTTTGCTGTATCCAGAGCCCGGGATCCCAAATGGTTTAAACTAGCCCTTTATGCATTCCAAATGTTAATTTTTTTTATTAATTTAGATTCATGAGCCTACCTTTAATAATATGATTATCTAAGGAATAATCACACATATCCACTAACTAACATACTTAAGAAAATCAGCAGACCATCGAGCCAAGGCTCATAAGGTCTTCCCCAACACACCTCCACCGCCCCCAACCGGCATTCAACCACTCCCCCCGTGGTCTTTATTCCAGTCAGGCCGCGAAGCGGCATGCCGAGGGCTCCCCGCCCCTGAGACAGCCCCACCCACCCTTCCACTCGATTGACTATGCGAGTGAGGCCGCATCAGAGAAGGGACGCCTGGCCAGCCGGGTTGATGCTTACACAGCAACCGGGCCGGACTTCCTTGGGCTGGGGTGGATATAATTTACGTCTCTAAAGACCCCCCTTCCCACCCCGGGGGGACTCGTAGGTGTTAACAGACGCCCTCTAATAGGGTTTACGTGGTTTTCTGCGGCATGACTAATTCACACCGCAGCTGGGAAATGACAAAAGAGAAGGTTGCCTAGGAGCAGTACCCTCACGTCTGCATATTTGGAATCATCGGCTAGGGTCGCCACACGCCTTCGCCTCATATCCATGCGGCAACTGTAATCATATCCCGACCTGTTTCTACGTTATTTTCGGCTGCACTTGGTAGGAAACCATGCAGTCGTGCTCTTTCTAACGCAGTTTCCGTGCGTTACCTTTGCCTTTCGGCGCGGGTCCCCTACACGGTGATCATGTCCCCCGGGTAACGTTTCAGGGGGTTCGTGGCAAACGCCTCTTTGTCGACATGCCATTTATGGGACGGACATGTACACATATCCACTATATTCCTTTGCAATTTCGGGACAACAAATCTCCTATATGTTTTTTTTTAAATACAAGGTGATGATAAAGAAATGGTAGATTTGCGGAAGAGAGCCGCAAGAGGCACGCTGTTCAGCTGTTATAGCAAACAGCAAACGCAATATTGACAGAATGCTCTGATCTCTGACATTATAGTAATGGTCATAAAATGCTTTCGGTTTCCTCCACTCTTTCATAACGAATCTAAATTGCTACACATATCAATAATACTCCCGGACTACAATGATATCATTTCTAGAGAGAGACAGTGGGAAAACTTAATGATGTCTTATATGTTTAGCCCCCCCCCCCCCACTTTTTTCCTCCCCCTCCCCCCCCTCACCCCTCCTACTGCCCTCTTCCTCTGCCCCCTGCCTCACCCACCTCAAAAAATAATTATTATTAATTTTATGGGTAATTTAAATCTTTAAATCACTTTTGTTCATTCTCATATAATTCATTTTTAAACATTAAATTAACTAAATTTCAAGGACATGCAACTTACATTTTTTAAATATCACTATTCCATGATGAACATTTCCAACTTTATATAATTCTCTGAGCAACTTTCTGAACAATTTTTCTAAATAGCTTTATAAATAATAACTTTCTGAATAACTTTCTGAATAACTTTCTGAATAGCTTTCTGAATAGCTTTCTGAACAATTTTCTGAATACATTTCTTAATAACTTTTCGAATATCTTTCCGAATAACTTTCTAAAAATAACAATGTTCTAAATAAATTTATGAATAACTTTCTAAATAACAATTTTCTGAATAACTTTCTTCATAACTTTCCGAATAACGTTCTGAACAACTTTCTGAACGACTTTGTAAAGAAAGAACAGTTTTACACATAGGATAGATATTCCTTTTGCAATCATTCATTAAAATAGAACAGATGTCATCGATGTATTTCTGATGTGTTTAGGTCATAACGGTATGACTGCAAGCGGATGTTCAGTCATGTCTATCTTACAGTCATTTACCTGATTACAATAACGTATGACAGTTACCCGTTGTATTGCCGTATGTGTGTTGGCTATTCGCAGCGCATCAGTGTGAAATGATCGCTATAGAATGACACATGAAATCAAACCCGAATCTGTTGGTCAACAACTGTTTAGTCAACATTCGCGTCTAAAAGTCAGACCTATATGTCTAATACTAATATAAAAAAAAAAAATTATTGTAACACCAAACTTACGTTAACTATCTCCTCTTGATGCCCGACTTATATATGCCCAAACATTTGTAATCAACAAATGAGGTCAGATTTTCATCAACTGTTTATTTTTAGCGCCAGATTTACGTCCATCATGTCTTTGTTATTGAGACAGACTTACGTCCATGCTAAATACTAAATCATAACTTTTCGCTCAACGTTTTTTCAAGGGGTAAAATGACGTTTACGTTAAATTGATAACATGATTTTTTAAAAAAAAATGTAAATAAATATCTGTTACGATTTATGAAACCGCATTCTTGTTACAATTTAAATTTTCGCAAATAAAGTAATGCAGCCTGCCTAAATAATTTAAGTACATTTTTATAACATAAATGTAGCCTACAGCAAAAAAATTTTTTTTTTTAATCTTGAAGTTGAATGTTACAGATAACAGTTTCAGTAAGTAAGGTAAACTCCTGCATATATATTCCACCCTACACCCACCATCTGAACATTTTATTTCAACACGATAAACAGTTTTCAGTGTTTATTTTTCAAGTTGGTTGTCAAAAGTCTAAACGTTTAACGCATGCGTGGGTCAATGCGTGGCCATTCACCGCCAGGCCTCGGGAGAAACCGCGTATTTGATCAAGTCGCGTTAAGGGTGGCGCTTGTTCTGACAACTGGGCGGCGCCTGGGGGGGGGGGGGGATTTAGGCACGCCATTCTGGAATCCCCGAGCAAGAAACCTTGGCACCGAATGTCGATAAACAGAGGCAAGTGGGAGGGGCCACCGTTGGGGGAAAAGGGGCGTGGGTTATCGAGATTGAGACAAAATGTCAAAAAAGTTTTGAGCAGCAAATGGGTGATAGCTGTTCAGATCACCGATGACTTACTATTTTCAGGATAGACATGGGAAAAAAAAGAGCCAAGGGTGCCGTGAAGACAACACGGTATCGGCCATTGAATCGTTCACTCTGATTGACACAACTCGTCTTACTACTGTACAATATGTGACATATGGATGTAGCACAATCGAGAGATAGCTTCTTGGGTCTTGGCTTGTTGGCTCTACGACTCTGTGGTTTATGGAAGTAGAGAGCCTCTCTAATCACGAAGCGGACTTTTTCTACCCCCGGACACTCACATTAAGCGTGTCGGCCATGTTACCGGATCGGACATTGAGCAGTGCACAGGCGTCTCGTGTTTAAAGACATTTTCTAGAGCTTCTCACCGCAGCTCAAAGTATATGTGTGTAAATATATACATAAATATATATATATAAAGTCAGAAGCTTTAAATGAACGAATACTATTTTCACTTTTTGTGACATAAATTCTCCATCTTCTTCGGATTGATATAATGACGTGTAAACTCTAGTCTTTCATGAGTTCGATATAGGCTACTGCCGACCTGAGGGGATAGATAGCACCACATTCATTTGACTGGTGAGTTTCACTTATCACATCTGTCTGCAATATCACATTTTTTGCCCGACTCTATTCACATGACTGTGTATATGATTTGAAACCCCCCTTAAGTATTACTCGTATGTTGTTTCTTTTACGTTGTAGTCTCATACAATGTATGATCTATTTACTTAATTGTCTAGTGCACAAATATGATTATTTTTTATCATGTATTTAATGGCATGGCGTCGTATAATAGTTTAGACTGTGTAAGTGTAAGAGCAAAGAGCGAGCGCACACAGACATCAATAAGTGAGATGAATCAAATATAATTAAAATGCAGCAACTGCGTGTGTGGTTTACTTGTAAAGAATAAAGTATCTTAAGATTTTAACACACACAAAAAATCCGTAAAAGTATCTCTGAAAACAAAAATTTGTCCCAAGGTTAAAATGTAACCAAATTTAAATTTTTTTTTTTTTTAAAAGTAGCAATAATACTATTACAATTAGTTATTTAGTAATAGGGTAAAAAAACAACAAAAAAAAAACGAATCAGTAAATAAATGGAACTGGAGTTAAGTCAAACAGGTATCAAAGAATTTGGTGAATATTAGATTGTAACTTAAAAAAAAAATAAAAAAAAGATTTTAAAACAAATATAGTTTCACAAGTTGAACAGTTTTTAGCAAAATGCAAACACACTGACACACTGATTATGTGGCGATTGTGATTGTGAGTGTGAGTGTGAGTGTGATTGTGATTGTGAGTGTGATTGTGATTGTGAGTGTGATTGTGAGTGTGATTGTGAGTGTGATTGTGAGTGTGATTGTGATTGTGAGTGTGATTGTGATTGTGAGTGTGATTGTGATTGTGATTGTGAGTGTGATTGTGAGTGTGATTGTGATTGTGAGTGTGATTGGTATATATAAGAAAGATTTAATAAACAAGGGAATGGGGGCTGGAGTGTATGTCAAACCAAAAAAAAAAAAAAATAATAATAATAAAAAAAAAAAAGCCTAAAACATGCATTTTGTTTTTAATTAAAATGAATGCAACTTTTTAATGGGGAATTTCCGGGGGAGGCCAGGGCGGAGGGGGAACCCTAAGTGAGGAAAATGTTGTATGGCACAGCTCAGCAGATGGAGTTGATTGTCAATTTACTAGCCGGGGCCTTAAGAGAGTAATCTCAGGCCCTCACCAGAATATGTGTGTTAGTTAATGGGGAATTCAATTGACTTGAAATACACATTTGACCTTTGACCTTATTTTTATGATACAGATCTGGTCATTTGCTTTAAGATATTAAGACACTATTTAATCTCACGAGACCACAATATAGGCATAGGAATAAGCAGTATGTAGTTTTATGCTAAAGTCAAAGCGAAAGTGAAATGTATTGTACTAAAAGTCTTATCCTACAGAAAAACACACACAAAATGTCTGAATATTGCCCCCCCCCTCCCCAACCCCCACCCGGTTTCAAACAATAATTTTAATGCTATAACTAAAAAAAATTAATTTATTATTTTGAATTAATTAAATTATAAAAAAATAACTTGGTGATAGGGGTCATAGAGGGGGGGGGGGGGTGATTTTAGACACAATAAATGAAAGGGAACAAAAAAGTGTTATCATATTTAAAGCCGTGACTTTAAATTCATATTTGTAAACCACCGCTTCTGTTTCCATCTCAGTGTCACAGTCAGTGTCACAGTCAGTGTCACAGTCACTGTCACAGTCACTGTCACAATTCATTGTGTTAAAATCAGCTCAAATGTTGAATTCTCATCCATCCTCGCATATGCTGTGTCTCTTCAGCTTCTACAACCTTATTCCCCAAAGTGGTGGTCAGCAGACCGGGCAGCAGTCCGCGAGCCTTAAGTTGCACGTCCGCACATGCATGATTGTTTCAACTGAGTAATATATGTATACAAACTGCAGACAGCAGACAAGGGCCACATACATTTATATTTATATTTTTTATTTCAGTCTATGAGTTTCATTGACAATCGTCTAAAGACAGATTCGCTACAGACATAAGTAGTGTCCATGAATTTGGTTGTTTTATTTTATTTTTTTTGCGGGGATTTGGGGGGGGGGGGGGGGGGCGACGAGATCTACGTTCAAATTGAAACATAAATTCAAGACTCTGTTCAAAATTACAAGTCACACTCAAGTTGAAACATAAATTCAAGACTCTGTTCAAAATTACAAGTCACACTCAAGTTGAAACATAAATTCAAGACTCTGTTCAAAATTACAACTCACACTCAAGTTGAAACATAAATTCAAGACTCTGTTCAAAATTACAACTCACACTCAAGTTGAAACATAAATTCAAGACTCTGTTCAAAATTACAACTCACACTCAAGTTGAAACATAAATTCAAGACTCTGTTCAAAATTACAAGTCACACTCAAGTTGAAACATAAATTCAAGACTCTGTTCAAAATTACAACTCACACTCAAGTTGAAACATAAATTCAAGACTCTGTTCAAAATTACAACTCACACTCAAGTTGAAACATAAATTCAAGACTCTGTTCACAATTACAACTCACACTCAAGTTGAAGAATTCAACATTTATTCATTTCGCACTATTATTCGACCAAAGTCTTGCTACAGACTAACTTTAAGGAACAGTGAAAAAAACTCTAGAAAGCGTTTCCAATACTGAAAGTAATATGTACAATAAATGAGAAAATAATTATATTTATTTGAACTTTAAAAAGGAATAGCTTATCTTTTCTTATTCGATATGAAATTTGAATTCACTCTATGAAAATGCGATACTATTTATTTGTATCCCATGTTTCTCTTGGATGCCTATCAAAGACGAATATCCTTAGCTTGGTGAATTTGCCTTGACACGTTTCCTCCGATTTCTTGTTAGACTTATAAGTTACTTAGGTGAGATAAATGAAGAAACTGCTATTTTGTAGTCTCCTCTGTAAATTAAATAATGTCTTTATAATCTCCTTTTTTAAAAAATCATAAATAATTTTTATTGTAACGTTTTGAGCCAAAGTTCTGACAGAGCTATGAAAGTCACGAAAAAAAAAAAATATTATAAATTTTAAAAAAATAATAATTTAACATCATGTTTTAATATCATGTAGCAATTGGCAGGTCATAACATAAAATGATAAATGTTGTTGATATCAAGGCGTACTCTTCATGCCGGTTCATTTGATTGACTTAAACCTGTCTTATAGTGGCTACTAGATTTTGATCTATGAGATTTATTACCGCCCATGTTAAGCCGATAGGTATAGAAAAGTGATTCAATTTCCTTTGCGTGCAGCCCTGTCTAGTATAATTATATTGTCCCGAATGGTATAATCATGTAGCCCCGTATAGTATGATCATGTAGCCCCCGAACAGTATAATCGTGTAGCCATGTCTACAATATAATCGTGTCGGACCACAATTCGACTTGCTTTGTCGCTAGAAGCAGAAGTAGAAGTAGAAGCAGAAGTAGAAGTAGAAGTAGAAGTATAAGTAGAAGCAGAAGCAGAAGTAGAAGTAGAAGTAGAAGTAGAAGTAGAAGTAGAAGTAGAAGTAGAAGTAGAAGCAGAAGTAGAAGTAGAAGTAGAAGCAGAAGTAGAAGCAGAAGTATAAGTAGAAGTAGAAGTAGAAGCAGAAGTAGAAGCAGAAGTAGAAGCAGAAGTAGAAGTAGAAGTAGAAGTAGAAGCAGAAGTAGAAGCAGAAGTAGAAGTAGAAGTAGAAGCAGAAGCAGAAGTAGAAGCAGAAGTAGAAGCAGAAGCAGAAGTAGAAGTAGAAGCAGAAGTAGAAGTAGAAGTATAAGTAGAAGTAGAAGTAGAAGTAGAAGCAGAAGTAGAAGTAGAAGTAGAAGCAGAAGCAGAAGTAGAAGCAGAAGCAGAAGTAGAAGTAGAAGTAGAAGCAGAAGTAGAAGTAGAAGTAGAAGTAGAAGTAGAAGTAGAAGTAGAAGCAGAAGCAGAAGCAGAAGTAGAAGTAGAAGTAGAAGTAGAAGTAGAAGTAGAAGAAGAAGTAGAAGTAGAAGTAGAAGTAGAAGTAGAAGTAGAAGTAGAAGTAGAAGCAGATCTACCTTTGGCATTAAGTAGTCAGCTATTTAAAATTATCCCCCCCTCCCCCCTTCCCCCCCCCCCCGAACTTTTGTTTTAAAATTATTTTTTAATAGTTCAACATATGTTAAAAAAACAAATATTTAAAAAAAATATGTCATCGGATTTATTTATTTTAAAACAGCAATAACAAAAAAAAAAAAAACCAGAAATAAAAAACCAGAAAAAAAAACAGAAAAAAAAGTTCACCAACTAGAAATGAAGTGGTCATAGGTAAAGAGCCATAGTGATAGTGATAGTGAGTTGCCTTGTCACAGATAAAAAAAAAATGAAATAATGTCAAATAAAAAAGAAAGAAAGCATTGTACGCGTTGACATCGGCTGCCGTGGTACAATGGGAAAACTTTGCTACAGGTCTTCCAAACCGTCCACCCACCCCTCACCCCCACTGCTAACATCTATCCCCCCCCCAGCCCCTATCATGTGTACCGTTCAACATAGTTACGTGTGCCGTTTAGCAGCGTACCCAAGGGGTGGGGTGGGGGGTATTAAGTTTAAGGATTACCTGACCATCCACAAGTGTAGCGCAGCACACAAACACTACGGTGTGCATTGAAACCAATCTGTCCCTAGGTCACCTCACACGGCCTTGAAGTTCACAGCTGATAGATGATTGTTTAAAATGCTGCTTATAAAATAGCAAATGATTGAATGATATAAATAATGAAGTTGTTGAATGCCTCTATTTTATATATATATATTTATATAACTAGCTTTAGCCAACCAAATATATATGTTAAAAAAGAAAATGGCAGCCACAGTGCGTGACCTTCCCATCTAATATAGTCTAACGTAGCATGGACACAAGTACCTTAAAAGTACTCAATCATCATCATCATCATGATCATCATCATCATCATCATCATTTCGACCCACCCCACCACCCCCCTTTTTTTTTTTCAACACCGATTCGACACCGCCCATGAACTATACTACTTTTCTAATCTCGCACTCCCTTTTACACCGCAAATGTATTACACTAATAGTTATAGCCCACCAAACAATGGCGGCGGCAATACGTGAACTACCCATCTACTAAATTTACTTGAACAAACATGAACTCGAGTGACGCACTTTATCTTTATAAGAATCCCAATTAGTGCCACCCCCACCCCCTTTTTTTTTTGTTTTCAGGTTCGCAATCCCACTTTTCTCACGTCCCTGAAGTATATGAATATCTTGATATTCCAGCCCATTTTTTATCCCGCAGATATGTAACACCATATTTAAATGTTGACTATTTCCGTTAAAAAAACAAACAAAAACAAAAAACAAAAAACAAAAACAAAAACAAAAAACAAAAACAAAAAACAAAAAAAACAAAAACAAAAACAAAAACAAAAAACAAAAACAAAAAACAAAAAAAACAAAAACAAAAACAAATATTCCGCAACAAACGATCTTCAGCTATTTAAAAATATAACATATTTAGCTCAGTTATCGTGAATTTTACTTGATGAAATTCAGTGCCATCCGGTAGCGTTAGTGACTTTGTTACATAGAAAATTATATATTTTGATTGCCAACATCAAGGAAAGGTATGGTCCTGATGTTGGTTACCGGAAATTTGATCGAAAGAAATTTCGTCGACGGAAAATTGATCGACGGAAAATTGATCGACGGAAAATTGATCGACGGAAAATTGATCGACGGAAAATTGATCGAACGGAAATTTGGTCGAATCTTTTTTTCAGTTCACACGATAAAATTTTCACCAAATTTCTTTTTGAACGCACTATACTATACAGTAAAACAAAATAATGCGCTAAATTATTTTTTTTTTATAAAACGCAACTGTGTTTGGCGCGTAATATTTTCTTTTCGGAAAAGGAAATCGTCTCAATTTAAGTATGGTATAAAAAATATTCGGTCTAAAAGTGGTTGGGGCATCAGAACAGTTCATATAGTTCATCTGCGTGAAATAAAAAGTGTGCATTGACGTATCATGGGGGGAAGGGGTGTAGCGAAAATTGGGATTCTTAAATGTGCGTTACTTGAGTTCATGTTTTGTCAAGTAACTCTAGTAGATGCGACGTTCACACATTGCTGCCGCCCATGTTTGGCGGGCTATATCTAGTAGATGGGAAATTCACACATTGCTGTCCCCAATGTTTGGCGGGGTATACCTAGTAAACAAAATCCCCCTATACACATATCTTTAAATGGCATTTTAAAAATAAAATGAAGATATTGTTATTTTTAAAGTCTGCCATATAAACTACATGGAATCTTTATAAAATAGTTTTTTAATAAGAGAATAATAATTGTTATTTGCAGAGTTTTGAAACAGAATTCTGACAACACAACGAAAGTCATATTTAAAAGAAGTATTCTAATATTTAAAACATTTAATCAATTAAAACAACTCACTGTTCAGAAATTATAGTTATAACTATTTCTTCAATATTTGAACTTGGTATCAGTTAACTATATTGACTTAAACATATCTGTGAGTGGCTAATCAATGCATCGATATGTCATTTATGATTGATTTGAAGTAAATATTATATGGGTTGGGGGGGGGGGGGGAAGACGTTTGAAGCTGAAGAAAGTTTCATGCATAGACTGGCATTGGTTGTTAAGAAACGATCACAACCCCGTAGCAGCCCTCAACCACTGGGGAATAAGGCATAAACCAAGTGGGCACCATTAGCTCAGCCACACGGCACTAAGGCATAAACCAAGTGGGCACATTAGCTCAGCCACACGGCACCAAGGCATAAACCAAGTGGGCACCATTAGCTCAGCCACACGGCACTAAGGCATCAACCAAGTGGGCACATTAGCTCAGCCGCACGGCACTAAGGCATCAACCAAGTGGGCACCATTAGCTCAGCCACACGGCACTAAGGCATCAACCAAGTGGGCACATTAGCTCAGCCACACGGCACCAAGGCATAAACCAAGTGGGCACCATTAGCTCAGCCACACGGCACTAAGGCATAAACCAAGTGGGCACCATTAGCTCAGCCACACGGCACCAAGGCATAAACCAAGTGGGCACCATTAGCTCAGCCACACGGCACCAAGGCATAAACCAAGTGGGCACATTAGCTCAGCCACACGGCACCAAGGCATAAACCAAGTGGGCACCATTAGCTCAGCCACACGGCACCAAGGCATAAACCAAGTGGGCACATTAGCTCAGCCACACGGCACCAAGGCATAAACCAAGTGGGCACCATTAGCTCAGCCACGGGGCACTAAGGCAATAGCCAAGGGGGCACCCCTATAAGCTATGCCACAATAACCAACAGGGCACCATTAACTCAATCACCAGCCACTGGACACTAAGGCAATAATCAATAGGGCACCACTAACTCAGCCATTAGCCACTGGGTCCTCCCTTCCTATTTGACAACTCAAATTAAAAGCAAGAAAAAGAAAAAAAAACACTCTTGAATGAATGGTCTTCAACGAACTTATCATGATCCGTGAAAGAAACCACAATATAATATCGAGTCCTGTGGCTATTTTAGCCTCTTTACACAGATTTCTATTCCCGAGACCACTCAGTGTACAAATCTTAAAAGACAATGAATTACTCCCCCTTAACCGTTCAACTTCTCAAAATTTATGTAACAATTTTTTTCACTTTTAATTGAACTGTTCAAAATTTCAAACCAATATTTCTCAACCACAACAGCAACCACGGCAGCAACCACAACAGCAACCACGACAGCAACCACAACAGCAACCACCGACTCTTCTCTCGTCTCCCACACCAACGTTATATCATGGCCATATTACTGCCTGGACCCTCATAGAGTCAGCTTTAATTGATGATATCAATATTTCGGGGTATATTATTATCTTATCCAAACATTGCGGGTATCGCAGCTACGCCCTCCCCTTGACATGACAGACGGACAAACACACTTTCAGGAAATATGGTAATTTGCCCGCGTGCGACAAACGTCTTATCGTTGTATTTAATCATTCGAATAGGGGGGAGGGGGCATGTAACCAGTTCAAGGAATGGGATATCTTAGTCAATGGGACGTTGGGTGTGTGTGGGGGGGGGTAACCTTATGGCCCATATGGACTATATATAGGAACTAAACATTGATGTATTCTGCCGTTGTGTAGATGTGACCGTAAGTTCCTGTATTTGTAGAATCTGTTCTAAGTCCTACACAAATGAATGCATCTCATTTTCAAAACGGGAAAATCGGGAATATGAAGTGCATGTTATTATTATGTACTATTTTGAAGTCATCGACACATCATACTTAATTATATATGTCGATTTTGTTTTATAAAATTACTGTTAGTCCTTCCCAGACCCAAGCGAATCGACCACTACCTTTATTTCTCTCTCTTCCACTACCCTTCTCTGTACCTCTCTCTGTATGTCTGCATGCATGTCAGTCTTTCTGTCAGTTGATCCATCCTTCCATCCATCCATTTATCCATCCATCCATCCATTCGTCTCTCTGTCTGTCTATCTATCTATCTATCTATCTATCTATCTATCTATCTATCTATCTATCTATCTATCTATCTATCTATCTATCTATCTATCTATCTATCTATCTATCTATCTATCTATCTATCTATCTATCTATCTATCTATCTATCTATCTATCTATCTATCTATCTATCTATCTATCTATCTATCTATCTATCTATCTATCTATCTATCTATCTATCTATCTATATATCTATCTATCTATCTATCTATATATCTATCTATCTGTGTATCTGTGTATATGTGTATCTGTGTATCCGTCTGTCCGTCTGTATTTATATATAAATCCTTCTTGTTTGGGCACTATTTCTCTCTTTGTCTCTTTGTCTCTCTCTCTCTCTCTTCCTCTCTCTCCATCTATCTCACTATGTCAATTTCTTCCCCACTGACAACTTTTATTCCGGCACATGACGTCGAGGTTTAAAGATAATAATGTCTACACAACAGAAGAATCAATATAAATTTCAATCAACTGTTCGCACATCTCCGCATCTATTGACATTGCGAAACAAGGAATGCTAGACAGAGACAGGCATCGAATGATATTGCACTTCACATAATTTGATAATTTAGGAATTTTTAAAAAATTGTGTTTAACTTTAAAAGCAAAAATAAATTTCTTTTAAAGCAGCATTTTGTAAGTGCTTTTAAAATATATTTCTATAGCGTAATGGTTCTCAAAATTCCTAATGTCGTGACCCATTGGTTGAGAACTGCTGCTATTTAAGAACATTGTATGTGAAACTGTTAACAAGTTGTAAGATTTTAGGAAACTGGGTGAGGGAAGACGTGGAAAAATGGACTTTTTTTTTAAAGAGATATGTTTATTTCAGTAATACATTGGACCATTTTTAAGAAATGAGTTAGTTGTGTGGATATTTTTATGATTATTTTTATTTTTTTAATAAGCTTATCAAAACTACATTTTCTAAAACAGAATTATATGTGGAGAAATTGCTTCGATAGTGGATGAGGCAGGAAAGTTGTGATGGTAAAAGAGCAACGGTATAGCTATCATTAATGATGTGGACTATTTCTCCTCTCATCTCTCACGCCCCTTTAGCCCTTGGACCGTTGGGGCGCTACAATAAACATGGAAACTATCCTTCTCCATTCCTTTCTGTTTTCTGCACTATACGCACAGCATCGCCTAGTTTTAATCCCGTCCACTCTTTGATGTTATCTTCTTTTTTTCTCTGTCTTCCTCTAATTCTCCCTATTATCGTTGTTGTGCCTTGCACGACTTCTTTGACGAGCCTTTGTTCTCTTGTCGAGTGGCCATGCCATTTCAGTTTGCGCTTTTTTTAATGTCGGGGGGGGGGGGGGGGGGAGGGGGGGAGGGGTTATTGTCATCATACTGCCCAATAGCCTGACGAATCATACATTTAAAAAACAAAAGTATTCTGAGCGTAGAGTGTAATTTATAACTTACAACAGGCGAAACGTGAGTTTAAAATAATTAAACCTTTTGAACGTGGCATTTCGGTTATAAAGGAACATATACAGAAAGATATTTAAGTTATTTTCTAAGACTTTATCAGTAGACAGAACACAAACATCTAAACATTTGTGGAAAGCATCCACATACAAGAAGAAGTCTTTGCCTGACTTTGTTCATATAATGGATTATTAAGTGTTCATGAGTTAAAAGAAAGTAGGAACAAAAACTAATTTCTTGCTAAGATTTACAAAGTGTACACCAAAATTCGTAACTTTGTATTTTCATTCGTATGAATATTTTTAGCATTTGATCCTACAAAGATTTGTGACTTTGATTTTAGTTACCCATCAGTTCAATGCTGCGTTACCGTCTCTTCCCCCACCCCCACACACACACTCCTTTTTCTTCCACCCCACCCCCCACAAAAAAATCACATGCGATGAAAAGAAACTGAATATTAATTGGTGCATAGTTTTGTCATGCACTGTTCACCAATGTCCCCTCAGTAAAGAGAAGATTAAAATCACAGAATTTGACCAGAAGCATGTTAATAGAATGTATAACATGTCTCTTGTGACGTATGTCAACGTCTTGTTTCAGAGATACGTCACAGCTCTTCGTTTAACGCAAATAGATTTTTTTTTAAATGCATATTTTCTATGCTAAAAAATGTGTATGTGTTGTTCTATGGGCATCGTCCATAAATGCATGAGAAGTAAGGCGTCACATTAAAATGAATAACTCGTTTTTTTTTGTTGAAAAAATTAAATAAAAACAACATTTTTCTACTTAGCCAAAGTTGTTTCGATAAACATTTCGGTTATATTCAAAATAAAGTTATCAATCATTTAAAGTTATTGTGATCAAAGTCAGAGTTTTATGGAAAGCAGGAGTAAATATTAAAGTTTAATCCAAAAGATATCAGCAGCCTACTGTGTTCAAATGGTTTATATGTCCACGCACCTTGGATAATTATTTAATAGTCGGTTAGAGAGAGAGAGAGAGAGAGAGAAAGACAGAAAGAGAGAGGGGGAGAGAGAAAGACAGAAAGAGAGAGAGAGAGAGAGACAGGAAAAGGAGAGCGAGTGAGGAAAAGGGAGGGAGAGAGAGCATGAGAGAGAACCACTGAGAGAGTGCGAGAGAGAGAGTATACAGTTGCAAATTTTAAAGGAGATATCATATTATTAAAAAAAAATTATGTTTTGAAAAATGACACACTATAAAAATCTGGACAGCCGCATTTTTAGAAGAGTTACGAATAGGTTCAATGTAGTGAATTATAAACTCCGTTTGGAGTTCAATTCCTTCTTAAATATACATCAGGGTGCGTTTAAAATTTAAGAACAACAAAAAAATGATGTGAGGGCATTCGTTCCGCAATGCCTTTCACTTGTATATAGTTCAATTTCTTAGCGTACATACAATGTGTATGTTCTGACTATATCGTATGAACAATAAACATATAGTAAGAATGTGAACAGCATTTTGAAACCTAGAAACAAAAGAAAATCAACATCTGTACAAATGTACGACTTAATGTTTTTTCATACACGGTTCATGGCACGGGTCATGGCACAGGTCATGGCACGGGGCATGGCACGGGGCAGGGCGCGGGTCATGGCACAGGTCATAGTACATATCATGGCACGGGTCATTACACAGGTCATGGCACGGTCATGGCACGGGTCATGGCACAGGTCATGACTCTGGTAAAACATGTATACCATACCAGCTTCTTTATTTAAATTGTATTGGGTTTTAAATCAATTAAATAAACTATAGCAAAGTTTTTTTTATGGTTTACTAGATTATAGCCCGCCAAACAATGATGGCCCACTGCGTGAACTAAAGTTACTGGACAAAACATGCATTCGTTCAAGTAGCACAATTTATTAGATTCCAAATTAATGCTGACCAGTCTACCACGACGAAACTTTTTGTGGAAAGTACGCCACCGAAAACAAAAATTCACGCCCATGAACTACATTAATATTGTAATGCGAACCCCCTCCCCCCCCCCCGGCCGCGCCACACACTTTTTTTCTACATCACATATTTATTACATCATATTTAAATAGAGAACATATCTGTAAAGCAAATAAATGAAAACATTGCGCTCCAGGCGCATTTGCGGTATTTTTAGGAATCCCATTTAGCGCAATTATCAGGAACTTTATTTAGCTTTCTATTGAACTCAAAATTACACCATAAACTCAACATTACACCATAAACTCACCATTGCATCATAAACTCACCATTACACCATAAACTCAACATTACACCATAAACTCAACATTACACCATAAACTCACCATTACACCATAAACTCACCATTTCACCTAAACTCACCCTTACACCATAAACTCACCATTGCACCATAAACTCACCATTACACCATAAACTCACCATTACACCATAAACTCAACATTACACCATAAACTCAACATTACACCATAAACTCACCATTACACCATAAACTCACCATCACACCATAAACTCACCATTGCACCATAAACTCACCATTACACCATAAACTCACCATCACACCATAAACTCACCATTACACCATAAACTCACCATCACACCATAAACTCACCATTGCACCATAAACTCACCATTACACCATAAACTCACCCTTACACCATAAACTCAACATCACACCATAAACTCACCATTACACCATACTGTCTTTCATAACTACAGAGCACCATACTGATTGATTGCAAGGGTTGGGCTATTTTACTTTCACCCCCCCCCCCCCCAAGTTAGGGGCCCAACCATCCAACATACTAAATACATTACCTGTTAAAGCACACCTGGATAATGTTTTGGTATCAGATGCGTGTAGGGGCCCGCTAAAACATTATTTAAACATCATATTTCCTATTTAAGAAAAGGTCAATGTTCGTGTTATGTATAGGGCTCCATAATAATGCAATGCAAGCACGAAACTGAACCACTATAGTAGACACGTACAGTGAGATCTTTTCAACGGAGCTAATCATATTTAAAAGTCTGGCGTATTTTCTCATTTTTAATGATATCCAACATAAGCAAATGCAATGTTACAGAGATTGTACCATAGGAATATCATGTTATATTACGTGCCATCTGATTGTTTTCAGATTGACGTGTCTTCATTGTAACAAACTTTAAAAAAAAAAAAATTATGTATTAATTTTTTTTTGCGCTTTGACATAATGTCTTAAATTTTGATTATGCAAAAAAATTCAAAACGTTATATTCTTCTTTTCAGTCATCAGGCCCTCACATCTGGCCCCACATTTGGCCCTCACATCTGGCCCCACATTTGGCCCTCACATCTGGCCCCACATCTGGCCCTCACATCTGGCCCCACATTTGGCCCTCACATCTGGCCCCACATTTGGCCCTCACATCTGGCCCCACATCAGGCCCTCACATCTGGCCCCACATCTGGCCCTCACATCTGGCCCCACATTTGGCCCTCACATCTGGCCCCCACAACTGGCCCCACATCTGGCCCTCACATCTGGCCCCACATTTGGCCCTCACATCTGGCCCCACATCTGGCCCCACATTTGGCCCTCACATCTGGCCCCATATCTGGCCCCACATCTGGCCCTCACATCTGGCCCCACATCTGGCCCTCACATCTGGCCCCACATTTGGCCCTCACATCTGGCCCCCACAACTGGCCCTCACACCTGGCCCAATATTTCAATAATTATTTCATTTCTCTCCTGAAAATGGATGAAATCGTAGATCAAATGGATAGAATGAGTTTGAAACTGGGACTTTAAAGTTAATGAAGTGATACATAGTGCAACATGCATTACTTTTCATTCTTAGGAAAGTTATCTGTTTTGTTATAGTGTGATATTGAGTGGACGTGTCTATTTTATGTTGTGGTATCGAGTAGACTTGTCGAAAATATATGTTACTGAATTTCTATTACATCCGTTTCACATTCACCATTATGTTTACCATTGCTCCTCGTACACGTGACATCAGTGACCCACCAGACCAAACAAACTGTACACACTTTTTTTTTTATATTCTCATCTATATTATATTAATTGAAGAATACTTCTTTCTTCCAGGTTGTTAAGACTCTCCGCCATTTTCGGATAAGGTATCCTGGTTGAGACTCCGGTCACATACGAGTGTTGAAAAACGGCCACCAGACTGTATCCGACCAGCATGAACGGGGTGCCGGCTCTGTACCCTCTCACGGAGAAGGGCGCCCGCAAACCCAAGTGCGCCCGATGCAGGAATCACGGGATGGTGTCCTGGCTGAAAGGTCACAAGCGGCACTGCACCTACAAGGACTGCACGTGCCCCAAGTGTAACCTCATCGCAGAGCGACAGAGAGTAATGGCTGCCCAGGTGAGATAACTGTGTATTAAGCGAAAGTAATTTGTTTGGAAGGCTGTGCTGGAGCAGGCCAGGTTCCTACATGGGCTGTAGCGCCACTGATGATGATATTTGTTTTGTATATCTCTCCCTTCAACTTGACTCTAACTTTTAACGGCCTGCCCACCTTCTCTTGCAGGACTGCATGTTACCTAATGTTTTAGTTACTGACTCCGGCTAGCTCACCCAGCTTGCTGACTCTGACTCTGGCTAGCTCACCGAGCGAGTAGCGTGACATGAAAAGTTACCCAATGTTTTAGTTACTGACTCCGGCTAGCTCACCGAGCTTGCTGACTCTGACTCCGGCTAGCTCACCGAGCTTGCTGACTCTGACTCCGGCTAGCTCACCCAGCTTGCTGACTCTGACTCTGGCTAGCTCACCGAGCTTGCTGACTCTGACTCTGGCTAGCTCACCGAGCTTGCTGACTCTGACTCCGGCTAGCTCACCGAGCGAGTAGCGTGACATGAAAAGTTACCCAATGTTTTAGTTACTGACTCCAGCTAGCTCACCGAGCGAGTAGCGTGACATGAAAAGTTACCCAATGTTTTAGTTACTGACTCCGGCTAGCTCACCGAGCGAGTAGCGTGACATGAAAAGTTACCCAATGTTTTAGTTACTGACTCCGGCTAGCTCACCGAGCGAGTAGCGTGACATGAAAAGTTACCCAATGTTTTAGTTACTGACTCCGGCTAGCTCACCCAGCTTGCTGACTCTGACTCTGGTATGAAAAGCGAAAAATTAAACAAACATTGAATAATTTCTTAATTTATTTATTTTAATTTAAAACTCAATTTGTAAAAAAAGCATGACCTGACCAATCTCATGAATTTACTCAGTGTTATCTCTTCCCCCCCCCCCCCCCCCATACCCCAAACTTTCAAATTATTTTTTTTTTAAAAATTTTAAGTAAAGACGTTGGGGAAAAAGAGATAGATCGTTTAATAGTATAGCGTGCTGTAGGCGTGTTCTAGTATTCAGCTCCGTTGGATATTTATGTTCTTCTACAATTCGCTTAGGTTTATAGTATACAGTACTCTGGACATACATTTAAATCCTTTATGTAAACTGTAAACGTTTATTGTGAGACAGAACTTTATTTTTTTTTAATAATGAGTACTCCCTGATTCTTGTACAAAAAAAGAAATTAACTTGAAGCTTATAACAACATAAAACATACAATTTATATACATATATATATATATATATATATATATATATATATATAAATATACAACTTTTGGCGTGTCTATACGAACTGTCTCGTGGCCTCACTAAAAGAGATGGCTTCGCTAATAATATATTTTTGACGTTACCTTCCAGTGACCACTTCATTTACTCTGGAGTATCGTGCAAATGGAAGATTAAAAAATAAATCGATGATAAACACCTGAAACATAAATTGATGATAAACATTTGAAGCATAAATTGACGATAAACATTTGACGCAAAAATTGATGATAAACATTTGAAGCATAAATTGATGATAAACATTTGAAGCATAAATTAATGAAAAGCATTTCACACAAAAATTGATGATAAAACATTTGCAACATTAATGCCTCTCGTATTTATAATCCAGCTCCAAAAGTACGTTGTCATTTGATACCGGGTCACAAGAAGATTTATTTTCAGCTGTATGTAACACCATGGGATTAAATCTGTTTCTGATACATTTTTATGTAAGAATTAAAGGTATAAAAAAGGGAAAGAAAGAAAGAAAGAAAACAGAAGAAGAAGAAGACACCATCCCTTTCAACACTGGTCTCTGATGTTTTATATGTTCTCATTGAAACGGATTAACTGATAAAAACGAATGAAAGACATAAGGACCACGTGTTTGCAATTAAAAAATGTTTAAAGATTAAAGAATTTTTTTATATATATATACATATAAATATCTTGAAGCTTTGTAGTTGGTTACCTCCTTTGGTAAGGAGTCGTAGCCAGCTTCAATCGGATGACATAGATTACTACATTTATATGTGTAGGCAGTCAGGGGTTCATAAGAAGCAGGATAGGGGGTGGAGCGGGTTATGGTTAGGGGGGGGGGTGCATCATTTGAGCAGGTGCTCCTTAATAATCATTTAGATGCACATGAAACAAATAGAAGAGCTGAACAATATATAAAAGATGAACTTAAATACAAGAGAGTAACAATCGGAATAGATATTTGAAGAAATAGAAGAGATGAACAAGTAAATTGAAGATTTTAACAAATAGAAAGGCTCCCTTCTAGCTTTTCTCATTATAAATGTCATTAAAACTTTTCAACCATCAAGTTTTACAGTATATTTACCGTGGTTAAAAAAACAAACTATAAAAACAAACTATAAAAACAAACTATAAAAAACAAAGTTGTTGGTATAAATCCCTTATAAGCCTTTTTTTTTTTGTTATTTTATTTTATATTACTATTCTAATGACCCACCCACTTTTACACCGCAGATTTATTTCACCAACTATTTCAGAAAAAACAAAAAGAAAATATTACGCACTTAACTCACTTGCGAGGTTTAAAAAAAATAAATGATTCTCACTTCGCGCAGTTATTGGGAATTTTAATTCGTGAAATCAGTGTCATCATATTTCCTTCATCTCTCCCTTGAAAAACAGAAGGGGTTGGGGTCGACTGATACGTCCCGGGGGGATGGGGGGGCGTGAGATTGGGAGTGGGGCTGAATATTTGTCAGAATGTGTTGTCACCGGCTACAAGTCTACGTGCCCAATTTTGGATCGATGTGTTCACTTGAAGTGGGTCGATTAGCCAGACGAAGACTTTGGCCCCAAACACACAAAGGCAAAGTTAGTATCAAAGATTTAACCACAGAATAAACAAGCAAAACACAAAATAACATCCCGTCGTATATTTGCGCATTGAGACATCTCGTTCTAAACTATACATATTATGATGAACACTATGAGAGTGTCACGCAAGAAATAGATTTCATTGTCAAAACCCTAAATTTAATTATAGCTATATACTTTTAGTAAGGGTTTCTTTGCATGTATGTGCTATAGCCTATAGTTAGTTAGTAAAAAAATTTTAAGGCTTATAAACTTTTGACACGTTGGACAATTATAGAAATTTCATCATTTTATGAATTCAAAATTTTTTTTTTTGTGTTCTTGTTGCTAGTTTTAATTATTTGGAGTTTGTAACTCTACCCTTTAGAGGAGGTCACTTTTTACATCTATACGTGTCTCGCGTTTGCGCGTATTTAAGGGAAAATTATTTCCATGACATTATTTCATAGATTCAGTGCTTTAAGAATGTCACAGGGCATCCAAGTTTTGAAAGATAAATATAGCGGCATTGAGCAGGGCCGAATTTAGACTCGCCGAGGCCCTAAGCTATACAAAGCCCAGAGGCCCCCCTACCGTTTGAAATTACATAAGGTGGTCAAGAAAAATTGAAAAAATACGTTGCTTGAAGATTGTGAGGCCCGAAGCTGTAGCTAACTTAGCGTATACGTAAATCCGGCACTGGCATTGAGGACGGGAAATAAAGCGAAGAAATTTGAAGCGAATCGTTCGTGTTTTTGTAGAGAACTTTATTCTTGACAGAGCTTAATGCTCACCAAACATTACTTACTTTCATTCGATATAAGAACTTGGGAAAGCTTTGGAACTAATGAAACGGATATGTTCAAGAGTCTCTTCTTTTCAACTTTTAACTGCGTGAGAAATGGTGGTGGGGAGGGGTGGGGGGCTGTGTCTGAGTTATTTAACATCGCATGAGGAAATTTAGCTAGAAAAAAAAGTGTTTAATTTAATCATTAGATAATGTGGTGTAACAAAAATGTTACTTGATCTTTAAATACATCCCTAAAAGATGCTCGGAAATTGAAGAGAGCAACTGCCATGTTTGTATTCATGAGTTGACTAGAGTTTCATGATGGCACCACAGTCTATGGATTGTAAGTCTTGCTTTGAGGATCACTGCAGCCCTCGTCACTTTGTTGTCGACTTTGTTTCTAGTAGGTTATCAATGTTTATTTAAGATATTCTCATTCGTGTCCTTGTTCAGTGCCTGTGATGTTGAAAATATTGTATCATCGCCAGGTCGCCTTGAAAAGACAGCAAGCCGCGGAGGACGCCATCGCGCTAGGGATTCGCGCATGCGTGTCAGAAAGCGGAATTCCCGTGATGACACAGGGTCCACTCTGGGGGCCCGGGACGGTTACTGCCCCTTTGTCTGGAAACGAGGGCAAACATGGAGATCGTGATAACCAGGGCGACGCCGATGACAGCTGTGGTACGTTTAATCTAAGATGTTTTTTCAGTGTTCTGCCGTGACATGGGTTTAAAAGATAGCCGTGTTGTGTTTGTGTGTGTGTGTGTCATAGTCATGTGTCTCTCTTTTCATTTTTGAGGAAGAAACATGAATAGATTTAGGAATGTCAGGGGATAAAACATGAACAGATTTAGGAATGTCAGGGGATAAAACATGAACAGATTTAGGAATGTCAGGGGATAAAACATGAATAGATCTAGGAATGTCTGGGGATAAAACATGAATAGATCTAGGAATGTCAGGGGATAAAAATTAATAGATTTAGGAATATCAGGGGATTACACATGAAAGATTGAAGAATGTCAGGGGATTACACATGAAAGATTGAAGAATGTCAGGGGATTACACATGAAAGATTGAAGAATGTAAAGGACACACTTAGTTCTATTTCTTTTTTTAAAAAAATAAATATAAAAATAGCAACCAATGAACGACACAATAATTTGATCTTGATAACTTCATAAAATTTAAACAATAAAAAATCAAATGAACTATTTTAGCGTGCACTGAGCACAAGGGGGTTAATAATCACCATCCGACCTAATTGCAATAAGGATATAACAGACAATACAGTATAATATAGCTAAATATGGTATATAATATATTTAGAAGGTATACATTAGATTATTAAGTATACCTTATAGTCAATTTATAGCACATTGGGGGAAGTGGATAATTTTGTTCCACTTTTCCTTTTAAAATAAATTGATAAAATATTTAGTATTAGTTATAGCCCGCCAAACATTGGCGACAGCAATGCGTGAACTTCCCGTCTACTAAAGTTACTTGACAAAACATCCCAGGTAACGCACATTTAAGAATCCCAATTTTTGCTACACCCCTGCGCCCCATGATACGCCGCTGCACGCTATCCCCCCCCCCCCCCACGCCCATGAACTATATTACATATTCTGATGTCCAAACCAGTTTAAAACCGAATATTTCTTGCGCCAATTTTAAATTACGGTGCAATATAAAACATGTTGAGTAGGTCTGTGGTGGTGATCTGTTGGGAATAGGAAGCAGTCGGAAATGGAAGCAGCCACACCGCAAGCGTGATATATTTATTTAGTATAAAAAAGGATACTTATTAGGTGAAAAAAACACAGTAATTTCACTTGTAATCTGGTAAACAATTTTAAAATTATTTTAAGATTTCTCGCGGCCACTGTTCAAAACTAAAAGTCTATGAACCTTACCACACCATAGCGCACTAGTTTATAAAATGAGATTATCGCTGCATACATTCTTTGTTTTGTTTCCGCCACGCTGTCTTATG
Organism: Omphiscola glabra; assembly: GCA_964017045.1. Taxonomy (NCBI): domain Eukaryota; kingdom Metazoa; phylum Mollusca; class Gastropoda; family Lymnaeidae; genus Omphiscola; species Omphiscola glabra. Next base: position 43,875,775 of record OZ024796.1, read on the forward strand.
AAATAAGACATGAGAGAGGGTTCTCAAAATTTATTGTGGGTTATTTTTACGGCCTGAGAGGTTCTCAGTGAGTGCTCTTATGTTTGTTTTTTTTCAAGTGTGAAAAATCACAATTAGTTTTATGAAAATGTTTAGTTTGGTTAAATGAACATTGTTAGTTTGGTTAAATGAACATTGTTAGTTTGATTTCAATATCCTTGTCACTGTCTGTCTTCCATTTCCTTAATAAAGAACTTTGGAAAATAACGTAAGGCAGAGGCGTAGCGTAAGGGGGGGGGGCAGGGGGTACAGATGTACCCGGGCGCCAGCTAGTTAGGGGCGCAAAAATGTGCTTTGGTATTATTTTATTGATGAAAATAATGGGTTTGAGAGTTGAGAAAAGGAAAAGAGGGCGCTTTAAAATGAATCATGTCCCCGGGCGCGAATCTTGTCCCCCGGGCGCCAAACACTCTAGCTACGCCTCTGGCGTAAGGATTTTAAAACAATAATAATTATGTTTTGAATTAATACAATATAATTTATTTATTATAATATAATTTATTTAATACAATTTAATTAATTTATTATAGTAAAATTTAGTTAATACAATTTAATTTATTTATTATAGTGAAATTTATTTAATATAATACAATCAATTTATTTATTACAAATGATTGTTTCAAACCTGAAACATGATAAATAATTTAAAAATATAAAATGTTCGTTTTTAAACAACAATGTAATTAGTGTTTGGGAAAAATAAATTAATGCACTTTCTTCTACCTCTACGACTAAAGAATTCTACTTCTACTGTCAAAGACGTCCCGTCGGATCATTGAACGGGATTGAAAAATTCGTTTTCCTTTTGTGAAAAGAAGTTATCATTTAAAAAAAAAAAAAAAAAATTCTTCAAAGAATTGAAAATTTCCCAAACAAGTGATAATTTTTTTTTTTTTTTTTAAATGTCTACTTGCACGTGGCTTTGTTATTACGCCCCCAATTCCCAAGGTGGATGAGGGACTAGGATAATAGTTTTACGAGCCAGGCTACATGTATCTGAATACGCGCTTCCAAATGGTTCATATGACATCTGTCAATAACAATATTGTGTTGTTGTTTTTTTAGTGTGTTAAGTATAAGTTAACGCAGACTGGCCTGTAAACACAAGCAATACAAGTTGGCAAAAAAAAATTGAATTTTTACCCCTCAAACCCATTCCATTAAATCGGATTATGTTTAAAATTAATCCACGTAATTAAAATTAATGAGCACAATTTTCACTGGATCTTTTACGAAATATTAATTTGGCTGCATGCTTGTGAGTAGAGAGATGATTGAAGCGACCGACGTATGTGTGTGAGGTCGGGCCCAGTGAACTAAAGAAACGATTTCATTTTTAAAAAGCTTTTTGGCTCCCCTTTAAAGGTGTAGAGTCTGGGAAGAAAATCAGACTCCTTACAAGGTTTAAACGCAAAAAAAAAACAAAAAAAAAAACATTTAAAAAAAAGTTTGTGTGTGTTGCAGTTGCTCAGACCACTTCGTCGTGCAATGATATAAATTTAATTTTATCGCATATTGTCCATATTTCCCATCTTTCCCATATTTCCCATTTTATCACCCCTCCAGATGACACACCATGAGTGTAAGCAATTAGGGTGGACGTATTTGTGACGCTAAAACTAAATAGGCTCACTTCCGACTGCTTAAAAAAGAAAACGCTACTAATATTATACATATGTTTCGCTAATGCAGACAGGACCAATGAAGAAAAAAAAAAGAAGTATACAAAGTAGTTCAAAAACTTAAGTGTACTGTGTAAAAGTAATTTTTTCGTTCTTGTAATACATTCATCATTTTCCTCTGGCTTTTCTCTTACTTAAACAAATTTGTCAGCGTTGCCATTTAAGCATGTTTATGGCATCTATCAAAATGGAATCGTGAAATTTAAAAAAAAAACAACAACATGTGTGTGCATTTGTCAGGTAATCACAAGAAACATTTTTGTTCAAGATATTCCCAGTGGTCTTCAAAACATTCATCCCACTCATTTCTAAACCCATATCTAAGTCTAAATAACCTTACCATAAGCCATGACAGCAATGACACTAGTCTTACAACACCCTGATATACTACCCTATAACAATGTGCACTGCAAGTCTTAACATCTTGCAAATGACTGGCCTACATATTTGCATATTTGCCACCGTCCACCACACGACCAAACAACATCTTTCAACAAAACTAGTCTACATCTTCTACACAACTAGCCAACATCTTTCCATGTGACTAACCAACATCTTTCCACTCGACTAGTCAATACATCTTTCAACAAAACTAGTCTACATCTTCCACACAACTAGCCAACATCTTTCCACTCGACTAGTCAATACATCTTTCAACAAAACTAGTCTACATCTTCCACACAACTAGCCAACATCTTTCCACTCGACTAGGCAATACATCTTTCAACAAAACTAGTCTACATCTTCCACACAACTAGCCAACATCTTTCCACTCGACTAGCCAACATCTCTCACAAGACCTAGACTAGCCAACATCTTTCCACACGACTAGCCCACATCGTTCCACTCGACTAGTCTACATCTTCACGCACGACTAGCCCTCATCTTTCCACCAGACTTGCCTATCTCTCTCTCTCTCTCTGCCAAAAAAAACCGATGGATTAGCTAATGTGTCCCAACAAGGCGATGGGTTTCGCTTTGATTCGCCGACGCCTCCGAACATAACAAAAGGGAAGCTACTCTCAACCTCTTGGGCCTGACCTTTCTCGTCTGCTGCGCATCAGAACGGGCTGTGGATCTACCTCTCATGGCGTGCTCTCAGATCTTTAGAGTGCCCAAAAGTGCAGCACTTCTCAGCACTGTCCATCCCTTTCGACACTTTGCGCGGCGTTTCTGTAACTTGTTATTTTTGTCAAGTGGTCCGTATAATTGGGATATCGTTTAATTGCGTGATGTTTTGAACGAAATATGTTTTTATAACACTATATTTGGTGAGTCAGTTTAGCCTCCCCCCCCCCCCCCCCCCCACACCCTCCAATTTTTTGTCCTCCTCCCTATTATCCAAATGTTAGTCATAACAAGTGCATCAATATCATTAACAAAACTACTTTTTAACAAAGTAAACTCGTTGACAATAATATACAAGAGATGAATAGCTTATAGTAAATTATATGCACGTGAAAGTCGTAACGTGCAACAAAGTTGAAAGTAAGAGAACTAAATTTGAGAAGTCTAAAAAATGGTTTTAATCGTAGATGATATGAACGTAATCATGACGTATGTGGGAGCCCACCGCTGGGCGACTTACAGTCATCGCGTTGTGCCCTCCAACCCCCCAGTTCCTGATACCCTCGATGTGTAGCCCTCGCAACAAGTGAGATATCCTCTTCAATACCATTCACACAAAAATCGTGAGCCCCCCTCTACATACAATGGAGCCAGAATGATCGATACGTTGATCGTGGGCCCTTAATAATCGATACAGTGATCGTGGGCCCTTAATATATAGAAGAAAACGAAGAATAAGAAATTCGTATGACAGCCGTACATCCCTTTCCTCGGTGGAACAATGGGTGGTCCTTCATCGGATTCCCAAGTTAACAGCAGCCAGTAAAACATGTACCGTATTTTACAGACTATAAGACGCGACGGACTATAAGACTCTACGGACTATACGACGCTACGGTCTATAAGACGCTACGGTCTATAAGACGCTACGGACTATACGACGCTACGGACTATACGACGCTACGGTCTATACGACGCTACGGTCTATAAGACGCTACGGACTATACGACGCTACGGACTATACGACGCTACGGACTATACGACGCTACGGACTATACGACGCTACGGACTATACGACGCTACGGACTATACGACGCTACGGACTATAAGACGCTACGGACTATACGACGCTACGGACTATACGACGCTACGGACTATACGACGCTACGGACTATACGACGCTACGGACTATAAGACGCTACGGACTATACGACGCTACGGACTATACGACGCTACGGACTATACGACGCACCTTAATTTTTAAGCAAATTTTTTTTAATAACATTTTTTACCATTTATATTAATTTCGAGAATAAGACGCACCTGAATTTTGGAGGTAATATTTCGAAGAAATAGTGCGTCTTACAGTCCGTAAAATACGGTATGTACATTTTTTTCATATGTTATAACATTGCGACATATATCTGATGAATAGGGCATGCAAGTAAATATATATGTTTTAAAAGAAATGCCTCTAATCAAAATTATTATTTAAACTGATGAAGGGCATGGCACATGTATAATTTTCTCTTTAAATCAGCTCAATAATTACCCGAGAATGTTGAAATGCCGACAAGGCGGTCTCTGACTGCGGGGCTAACACAAAGATTCTAAGCGAACTAAAATGCATTGATGTAAATAGTCTTTCAACTATTTAGTATTTGTTATTGTTTTTTTTTAAAAACATTTTTCTAAGCTTTGTTTCAAAATTGTAAGTTTGAATATTAAAATTAAATTATGAAATAGAAAGAAAATAGTGGAGAAAGGATAAAATAGTAGTTATAAAAGTCCAAAACACAAAGAGATTTGACCAACGGACAAACATTAAAGGTCACGTTATGGTTTGTTTCTTGTTTGTTTTACTTGCACGGAGATAAAGAACTTGGTCCCGTGGGTTTCTTCAAGAAATAATATTTTAGGGTATTTTAAGTTTTAAATTTTAAATTTGCTTTATCTTTTTATGTGAACATTAAATTATTTATAAATATATTTATCTTTGAAGTGCTAGGCGCAACGTTATTCACGTAACAAAAATATAATTTAAACGAGATTTCTGTGCTTCCTGACAGTAGCGTTCGGTAAAAGATATACATTATAAGGCCATTTTGATATATATATATATATATATATATATATATATATATATATATATTCAATATTAATTTTTTATTAAATATTTTGTTTCGTTATGTCAATATAAGCGCTTACATTTCAAAGGCCAGAAAGTGTTTTAAAAAACCCGAAACAGAAATAATTATTTTTTAAAGTTAAAGAGCCACATAGCAATTAACAAAATGGATTGCTTTGTGTCGACTCTTCGGCGTGTGTAATAACTCCAATCTGCAAGTCTCGTCAATGTTGTTAGATAATCGATGAATTATTTTCTTTATAATGTTATCGGTTGTTTTACCGTTCAAAATGGCTCCACTCTACAGTGAGGTAGTTAGTATATATTTTACGCTTCTGGTGTGAAGAGAGTATTGAGAGTATTGAGAGTATAATACAAATAATTCTAGATGTTTGAAAGAAAGTATGGTTTAATAATGAGTTGAATAGCGCGCAAAATATAATTCCTGATAAATACGCTAATTGAGATAGATACATTTTTTTTTATATAACGCAAATGTATTTGGTGCGTAATATTTTCTTTTCGGAAAATGAAATCTTCTCAATTTGAATAAGGTGTAAAAAATATTCGCTTTAAAAGTTGTTGGGACATCAGAATATTTAATATTATTCATGGGCCTGAAATAAAAAAGTGTGTTAGGAACGTAAAATGGGGGAAAGTTTGTGGCAATAATTGTGATTCTTAATTAAATGTTCGTTACTTGAGTTCATGTTTGACAAGTCACTTTAGTAGATGTTTGGCGGGCTATATCTAGTATATATATATACAATTTTGAAAATATACCCTTTTTAAAAAAAAAAAACACTTGTATCCCAAAATTGCGTAAAAACGGATAAGTTAAACGTTAACGGTGGTCTATAACATGTGTATACGTCTCGTAGCAGGACGTCGGGTATTTTTTCTTAATGTATCCAGTAATTAAAATCCCTGTTAGCTGAAGACGCACAGACCACCAATCCATGCTATGATGTGATCAAAGCATTAAGCACAACCAACCTGATGCCGTCTCAGATCTTTCAATTAAGTAATTTCCCCCAAAACTCCAAGTGATTTCTAATTCGGTTCTTACCTCCATGGGTGAATTTTTTTTTTTTTTTTTGCTCTGCTAATTTTAAATCGTGATTAAAGGTATTGTTTATTAGAGACCAGGTGATTCCCCAACACTTTTGGACGACAACTCGAAGGACCCCCCCCCCCCCCCCAATGTGCTATCTCTATCTACGGGGTGGGGGAGGGAGTGAGTGGTTTTCTTTGCTCCGCTGCAGATTACATCTCACAGCGTTTGAATCCAAACCATGTACTTTCTTTTCATGTCTTCAGTTCAAAATGAGAGAGGCCTGATCTCAAAATAGGACGGCTAAAATATCGACTGTTTACTGCGACCGGGGGGGGGGGGGTCCTTGTGTACAGTGACGTAGTGGAGAGAGTGGGACGTTCGGTAAACTTACACTCTCGAATCCTCACTTTTTTAACCATTCAAATTCTGAGTTACGTCAATACAGCTTAGGCTGTTTAGAACAGCCCTGTATAGATCCTTTTTTTTTACACTTGTTGACGGAAACCGAATCGAATTGGGATTTATTGAGTAAAACAAGGTTAAATTTAGAACAGAGGGAACACAGATAGCAACACCGAGTGAATTGGTGGAAGGACAAAAAGTCTCTCAGTTTAAGACCAGGGCCTCGGATCTTAATTCAAGGATCTTGCTCTGTTATATCGGCATGAAATCTTTCTATGTCCGGGATCTTTTTAAAGAACGGATCGTCAAAATAATATTTCTCCATTTCAACATCAAACCATCCATGCCAGTTTTCAAGTGGTGTCAATCAACACTCGCCCCCCCCCCCCGGGTCCCCCAGCACACACACACAAACCTTCAACACTGTTCTGTTGTTTCAAATTTTATAAATAAAAAAAAAAAAAGTTTTTGTAAATTTATAAAATTTTAATGTGCGTGGATAAGATAATAATAACTGAATTTCATTGGAACATCTATATTATATCCAGACTATCCAAGTATTATAATGCCCTTTAAAAAAAAAAGAAGGAAAAAAACTCACGAAATGAGTATCGAGCTAATGTTCTGTTTCTTTTACAATTGACCAAGAAACTTAACTTAATTTGTCAGTACCCCCTTCCACACCCTCAACCCCTACGTTGCCCCCCAAATGATAATAAGTAATTAAAATAGAATATTGTTTAAATCTTATAAATATATTTTTTTATTTTATAGGAAACGTGTATGATAGATTTCTGCATTCGGTTATATGTATTACGCTTTGGAATATTTCATTTAAAAAAAGCATTAAATATTACAGATGATTTTTTTTTTTGCATTTTTGAAATCTTTTTTAATTATAGACCATTCCCCAGTAATTTAACTCTTAGCGGTTCCATTTCAAAGGCAATTGCCATAGTGTTTAGAACCCCCCGAAACAAAATATATATATATACATTTTTTTCTCAAAATTTAAAGTTAAAGAGCCACATAGCAATTAACAAAATGGTTTGCTTTATGTCTAAACACAAGTGAGACCCTCCGGCGTGTGTAATAACTCCAATCTGCAAGTCTCGTCAATATTGTTATAGTATCAATTACTTTCCATTCTAATGTGATCGGTTGTTTATCCGTTTCAAATGGCTGTACAGTGCGCTAGTTATTCTATAACATGTTCATTTGGCTCAACTTAGCGGGGAAAGGCGGCCATGTTTAAATTATTTTTTTTGAAATATAGAAGTAATGCAACTATAGATGTCAGTGTTATCATATGACTTTGTGTGGCCTGTGTTCTCATAGGTCTTTGTGTGGGATGTGTGCGGGCGATCGCTTCAGTACCCCGGCTATCAGCACTGCATGTATAGCGGCATTATGATGTGATATATATATTAGCTCCAGACGGGGGTACTTTGTACATGGCAGGTATGATGAATAGGTCTCACTGTTGCAGATTTGGCACTTGTTGGCGGGAAATTATATAATGGGTGTGAATGGATGGGGGGGGGGGGAAGAGGGGTGTGTAAACATACATGACGGGCATGAAATTGACATTTGAATGAAAAGGGAAAGATAATGGGGGCTGGGGGAGGGATCCATTTTGAAAATGATTGGTCAATGGAAAGCGCTTCTTCAAACTAATGGTGGAGACTTCGAAAAAAAAAATTTCGTTTAATTTAAAAAAAAAAAACAAAACATGATAGAATTAAAATGAGTTTTGGAATTGATAAAAATTGATAAAAAAATCATTTTCATCATTATGAAAAGACCTCACTTTTTCCCAGACACAATGTATATTTATATCAAAGAGAAAAAAATCACAGAGCTATTTTTTTTAAAAAAACTGACAAATCTTTCGGAATAACTTTTTTTTTCCACTTAGAAGCAGTTGAAAATATGCTGGTTAATTGTATTGGAGCAAGTTATATCAATATACCGAAGCGGGTTTAGTCTGACCCGATGCAGAGAAAATAGCGTGGCTGGTCAGACTCATCAACAGCTTCAAGGGAATGAAATCCCGCCCCCCACCCCCCAGATCCTGCATACCGAGCCCCCCCCCCCCTGATGATAGTGTTGACGTTTCGCCTAATCTTTTCTTAAGTTCAGCTGAGTCTTTCTTCAGTTCAGCTGAGTCTTTCTTCAGTTCAGCTGAGTCTTTCTTCAGTTCAGCTGAGTCTTTCTTCAGTTCAGCTGAGTCTTTCTTCAGTTCAGCTGAGTCTTTCTTCAGTTCAGCTGAGTCTTTCTTCAGTTCAGCTGAGTCTTTCTTCAGTTCAGCTGAGTCTTTCTTCAGTTCAGCTGAGTCTTTCTTCGGTTCAGCTGAGTCTTTCTCCGGTTCAGCTGAGTCTTTCTTCAGTTCAGCTGTGTCTTTCTTCAGTTCAGCTGAGTCTTTCTTCAGTTCAGCTGAGTCTTTCTTCAGTTCAGCTGAGTCTTTCTTCAGTTCAGCTGAGTCTTTCTCTAATCTTTTGTTCAGTTCAGCTGAGTCTTTCTCTAATCTTTTGTTCAGTTCAGCTGAGTCTTTCTCTAATCTTTTGTTCAATTCAGCTGAGTCTTTCTCTCATGTATTGCGTCACAACATTTCAACCTACGTTTTAATGACTGCAATGTTGTTGTTATTGTTATTGGTTTTGTTTTTATATAACTCTCGACACTCTGAGCTCAGGCAAAACTCATTGTCAAAAAAATGTCATTATGCCCTTTTCTGAGCTGGCCGAAAACTTTCACCGATAAAATCTTTCACCTACCAAATATTTCACCTACCAAATATTTCACCGACCAAATATTTCACCGAACAAATCTTTCACCGACCAAATATTTCACCGACCAAATCTTTCACCGACCAAATATTTCACCGACCAAATATTTCACCGACCAAATATTTCACCGACCAAATCTTTCACCGACCAAATATTTCACCGACCAAATATTTCACCGACCAAATCTTTCACCGACCAAATATTTCACCGACCAAATATTTCACCGACCAAATCTTTCACCGACCAAATCTTTCACCGACCAAATCTTTCACCGACCAAATCTTTCACCGACCAAATATTTCATCGACCAAATATTTCAACGACCAAATCTTTCACCGACCAAATCTTTCACCGACCAAAAGATCAGCTTCCGTAATGTTCCCCACCACCCATATGTTGACGATGTTTCCTTTCAGCATCAGACAAGTTTCTAACGACGTTCTTTTCCACCCACATCGACTTGACACATCACTGTTCATGCATTTTCCCCGTCATACATTAGTTCAGCGCCTTCCTTCTTTCGCTCGGCTCACTTCCTGTTTAACCGGTAGATGACATTTCTGCCAGGACGTGAGTTTGTCTCACAAAACAATGACTCCCAGCTTAAAGGGGGTGGGGGGGAGGGAGTGGCGTAAATTGTTGACGTATTTTCTCAATTTTGTAACGATATTTCTTTAAAACTACTGTGAAATGGACGAAAATCGGTTTTTTTGTGGGAGGGGGGGGAGGGGGGTCAGGAGGGAGAGACAGGTTGGGCGAATATGCTTTAAAACAAAGATCCGGAGCGCTTTTTTAAAATTGAGTAAATCTTATCGTCGTGTTAGTTGTAAGACAAATTCGGAATTTTGAGTTTCTTAAATTGGCCGAAATGGCAAACGAAATTCTCCATGCTGTCATGGAGTCCGACATGGATGTCCAGAATTAGTTGAAAAAATAAATCTAGGTTCTTGGGGCTTCTGAGAATGTTAAACTTAACGTTACAAACATCGTTTGCTTCAAAGGTGTAGTAAAAAAAAAATGAGAACGGCTTAACGTCAATGTCATGAGGACAGTGCAAACTCTGACTGTGAATGCCATACACCATTTTGTATATTAATTATTTGTATGATTTCCGACAATGTTAAAAACATTATCTGCATTAATGAGTCTGGTCCATGATTGCCTCTCCGCAATCTTGCGGCGGGATCCTCAAATCTTCGCACAGAATTTAAACCCTTAAAATAGTTTGAGGACCGCTGTTCTAGCACAATAGAAGGCATCAGCAAATGTTCGAGCTCAATTCCCCCCTCCAATTTTTCTTAAATCTCTCGTCTGGGGGGGGGGGGGGTAACAAGCTCTACACCCGGAGGTGACAACCTCTTCTTTTTTTTTACATAACACACGAAACTGAAGAAAAGAATGTCTGCTGATGCTAACGCCCGCTGGCTTAATCTTACGAAACGGGACACGTGTAGAATAAAGGGGTCTTTAGGCATTCGCAGAAATACATATCAATACTTAGGGGCTCATAAAGAGCCACCCACGAGCCATACCCTCGTGCAGGCCACGTGCGCTGGCGAATCTCAGAGTCTGATATCGAGATAGACGAGAATGGGGGAATGTTTGGGAGGGCGGTGAACGGTGGAGGGGAAAGGAAACGATGAAGCCATTAGCGCTATTTCCCCGGCACAAAGGTTTCGGAAATATGGCTCAAAAATTGGCTGCACCTTGGTTTCGGGCGAGTTGTTGAAGATGGTGCGAGCGTTCAGCATTTCGCCCGGCCTGATGATTCGAGACGCGGACGCGATGTGCGTGTTTGGTAGAGCCTCGTTGCGGTAGGTGATGGTGTCACATGTTAATCCGAAACTGCAACGTTCGTGGATATTCGAGGGATGGAATGCCGAGAGAGACCCCGGTGCTGGGCACGTGTTGGTGTCGTCGCAGACCGAGTCCATTTAGTCGAGTCCGTGTCGTGTTCGAGAGGGTTGTTCGAAACAAATAAAAATTACATTCTTCGGCCTGGGTTTTTTTTTTGGTGGTTTTTTTCGCAACTGTGATATGTTAACTGAGCCCGAAGAGTATATATATCTATATGTATGTATAATATAAAATAATATAATATAGCTCGGTAGGTAGTGTGTCGGTTATCGGTATTGATACGCGGTGGTCAACGTATTTGGAGTAGAAATTGTTTCGATGCTGCTCTTTAATTTGTATTCTGACATTTTTTTGCTTTGTTTGCGTTTGAGAGATGTCGGTTAAGTTATTCGTTAGTGAACGTATTTGGTGTGGAGATTAATGTAAAGCTGTTGCTATGTAGATCTAGTTTGTTTGTTGTTGCTTTTTTATTTTTGGCAATTTTTTTTTTGCGTATGAGAGATGATGTTTCTTGTATGTATGTATGCATTTATGTATCTTTGTAAATGTTTTTTTTTTTTTTAGGTGTATGCTTTGCGTATATTTTTTAATAGCCCACATCTACCACAGTTCCTTCGATAACTGATTAACCCTCACCTGTGCATTAAACTATTTTGGCATTCGACGTGTCGCCAGTTGTTTTTTTTCCAATTGGGATTACTTCTATGATTATGTAACAGGTTTTATTTTTATAATCATATGGAATTTTTCACATTATCAAAAATCATACGTTTAAAAATGTGTAAGATAAATTAAAACGAGGCAAATCCTGTTATCTCGGACGACAGGTAGACTGCCAGTGATTCATCCAAGAGTTCTCCGTGATCTCCTCAAAGGATATTGTCATGAGGAATCTCTAAGAGGGTTGCCTTGTGGGATAAAAAAATATGTCCGCCCACCGGTATTGAAAACCCCTCTACTCCCCCAAGGTGTCTGGTCGTTATTATAACCAAAGGTCATTTCCAGGTGAGCGCGCGAGCGGTCCGGCCTTAACCGTTTGAGAGGACCCGCGTGTGTGTGAGCGCGCGGTGCCTCCTTTTCATCAATGTATCACCAATCAAGGAGCCGATTGGATAAATATGGGGTAAGCTTGGCCAGCACGTGCTGGATAACAGATTGTAACTATCCCAGTCACGTGCTGATCGTTAGGGGGGGGGGGGCGTATTTGAAGGAATGAATAGGGAAAGCGGACAGAGAACAGGAAGAGATGCAAAGAAAAGACAAGAAGAAATTGTAGAAGAAGATATGGAAGAAGAAATAGAAAGTGTGTGGCACGGTTTTGGGGGGCGGGGGCGGGGGGGCGGGGGGTAAATACCGGGAATAGAAAGTTTTCCCTACAAGAAGCCCAAAATTTCGTCTTAATCTTTTTCTTTACCTGTATTAAAGAGTGCGCTGCTAGTAGAAATAAAACGACAACAGGATGATGTTTGACAACAGGATGATGTTTGACAACAGGTTGATGTTTGACAACAGGTTGATGTTTGACAACAGGTTGATGTTTGACAACAGGTTGATGTTTGACAACAGGTTGATGTTTGACAACAGGTTGATGTTTGACAACAGGTTGATGTTTGACAACAGGTTGATGTTTGACAACAGGATGATGTTTGACAACAGGATGATGTTTGACAACAGGATGATGTTTGACAACAGGATGATGTTTGACAACAGGTTGATGTTTGACAACAGGATGATGTTTGACAACAGGATGATGTTTGACAACAGGATGATGTTTGACAACAGGATGATGTTTGACAACAGGATGATGTTTGACAACAGGATGATGTTTGACAACAGGATGATTTTTGACAACAGGATGATGTTTGACAACAGGATGATGTTTGACAACAGGTTGATGTTTGACACGAGCTGATGGTCGTTGTCGTCTCTATTATAGAAACACGTAATTAAATGATGAAATAAAATGCTCAAAAATTACAACAACAAAAAAAACGCTTGAGTCTCCGAAGTAAATTAACTAAGTAACATGCATGCTTTTCGAAGAACTGTTGGGAAAAATATTTTAAAATGATGTATTTCTCGGGGTTTTGTCAGCGCATTTTAAAACTACGGCCTCTATTTAACAACAACGCCCTGTGTTACAACAACAGCGCCAATATGTACAGCAGGCCCTTATGTTACAACAAACCTCTGCTTGGGGGGCCAGAGTCGGTGTTGGTTTCGTCTCACCCCATACTCATACTCGTCACTGACTTTGAAAAGTTGACCTCTGTGGACTCACAGCGTGTCTCAAACCTCTTGCCGAAAACCCTTGTCGCCGACCACTCGTTACATGATAAACATTACATGATACGCCCCCACTCGCTGTAGCTAAGCCCGGTGACAGGCTTCGTTCACTTCTAAGCATCGTGTTAAACTAGTTTTTTAAAAGAATTTTAAACAACCCCGGAAAAACAAAGTTTTTTTAAATTAAATCCTTTATATGCATTTTTGTATTATTTTATTTTATTTGAAGAGGCTAATGTCCCACCGACTTTTACACCGGAGATTGATTTAACTAACAAGTTCCGAAAAAAACAACATACAAAATATTACGTACCAAACGCATTTCGGTTCCGGTTTGAGAACACCGTTCGGCTCTGCGTACCGGATTGATGAATGATCGTAGAGTGTCTCTCAAACGTTTACTTAATGAAAACGCGTCTTTGAAACATGTCAGTCACCCCCCTCCCCTCCCCTTGTCAAAAATACAAAGTGAAATACATTTTGGTGTTTTTATGATAATAATAATAATAATAATAATTATAATAATAATAATAAAGTTTATTTGAAGAATCAGGCTTCATCCCCAAAGGCTCGACATATTGTCAGGTTCAATTAATTTAACTGAGACTGGAAATAAAAAATGTTAATTGGACAGTCGTCTTCTTCACAAAGAAGCGCAAAGTCGGAGGCTTCTCTGACACAGGGACATGTAGTTGAGACTCAAAAATTAGTACTGAGTATCATCTGAATCAGGCCTGCCCAACTCAACCTGTAAGGCGGGCCATACTACTTTATGAAAAACGTGTGCGGGTCAAAAGTCAATAGGACAGGTTGGAGAGCTGTTAAGAAAGTAATGAGAATACAGAATATTTCGTTACTTCGCGGGCCGCCAAGTGGGTGCTGCATGGCGGGCCGTATGTTGTGCAGGCCTGATCTAAATGGCTTCCAAGTGCTTAAGTGATCAGGCAGCTCTGTATCTACCTCTCACATCGTGGGTAGTGCCAAAACTGAAATCAAATAACCAGCAAATGCTTCTAAATCTAATTCCCCTTTTTTTTTAATGCCCCAGGGAACCACAAAACTCATATTATAAGTCTATCGGTTTTTCTTCTTTGTATCTGTCTCACAACATATACTAGGATTGCCGATCGATTACTTCAACTTGAAGTTCAGATGGGAGCTCATCACCACATATCAACCAGGATTTTTCATGATTATTTTTTTCCCCACTGTCATCGAGATCCGAAAAATGTCCCGAAACTAATGTCTCATATCAGAAAGCTCTATTTGCACAATCTACTTGGACAATCTACTTGCACAATCTACTTGGACAATCTACTTGGACAATCTACTTGCACAATCTTACTTGGACAATCTACTTGCACAATCTACTTGGACAATCTACTTGCACAACCTACTTGGACAATCTACTTGCACAATCTACTTGCACAATCTACTTGGACAATCTACTTGCACAATCTACTTGGAGAATCTACTTGGAGCATCTACTTGGACAATATACTTGGACAATCTACTTGCACAATCTACTTGCACAATCTACTTGCACAATCTACTTGCACAATCTACTTGCACAATCTACTTGCACAATCTACTTGCACAATTTACTTGCACAATCTACTTGCACAATCTACTTGCCTAATCTACTTGCACAATCTACTTGCACAATATACTTGCACAATATACTTGCACAAACTTGCAAGGAATTGGGCCTGTTGCTTCTTGCGCACGGAAAGTTAGAGAAGCGACTCCACCTCATCAACACTTAATCATACTGGATCGAATTGAATCGTCAACATTTTTTCATTAAAATTTACTTTAGATGAAAGTTCCATTCTGTTTATACTAACTTATAAAGATTATCTATTTTTCACTTACAACAAGGACCTAAATCTTCAGAATTCTATTTGGCTTGTAAGGGGCTAGATGCGGCTTCCACGCAAATGTAGATTTGTTTTGATTTACGATGATGCCGAAATTTGCTAATAAAAATTAAAACATCAATTTAACTTAGTAAGCCACTGGCTGGGGCCGGATAAACCGAGACCGCGGCTCGTGGTATTCCGACCCCTGAATTCTAACACACTGGACATGATGGACACTCTCTGTTGGTCGTCTGCGAAAACAATATTGATGAAAATTGTATTAGTAACTGTTAAAAAAACAAACATTGCTATGTGAAAATCAATTAAAAAATATGTGGAGTGTAATTTTTACACACGTGGTACAAAATTGCAGTACTTGTAACATGATGTATCTTAAGTTTTGTCAAATCCTAATGAATTGAGTAAATATTTATGTATTATTGTTTTAAGTGTTTGTGTGAGAAGACGACCATAGCCGTTCAGCGTTGTTTGAATCTGTTCTGCTAAGTACAAAAGAATCAAAGCGTCGTCCAGGGGGGGGGGGGATATGTTGACGGTGGGGATGGTGACAAAACGACAAAGCTTAATGTTAAAACGGCTCAGACGACAAGCCTCCTACCCCCCCCTCCTCACCCCGCCTCCCGCTGTCAATGTTGACTGACCACGGACGACCCAAAAAGCCCTGTATCGTCGTCACCAAACAATCGTGTTTGACCATTAGTAGCAAGAATGCCCCCACTAAGAACTTGAGCGAACAAGAGTTAATCCCGACCCCCGCAGCACCGAGTCACGCACGGGTGGACGGACGGAGAACGCGAGGCGGTCATGGTGCCGGATTTCTGGGAGCGACCGAACGGAAACCCATGCCTCCTCAAAGCATACTACTACTATTCATGCGCCTGTAAAGAAATTATACGATAAAGTGCTAAGCTTCTATAACATTACAGAGTGATGTCCTTCTAGAGTTGGACACAGACCATAGAGTCCAGATAGAGTATAAGGAATTCCCCCGGTATCGAACTGATGCTAAATGGTGTACTACATGCCGAATTTAAAAAAAAAAACAATTTTAGAAGAGTTGTGTGTAGGTCGGCCGTGTCATGTCACGGACGTATGTCACGCTTCCACGACCGAAATACTATTTCAAAAATAAGGTGCCCCTAAGTTTAACGTTAATTACGCATTTCTCCGACCTCTGCGACTAAAGAGTGGCACCTCAGCAGTCAAAGACTTCTCGTACAATCCTTGAACTGATGTTAACATTCCTTTTCAGTTTGTTAAAACAAGTTATCAGTACGTTTCAATGTTGTTGGTTTTTGTTTTTTTCAAAAGTTCCAACATATGAAAACGTTCGAACTACTATTTCAAAAATAAACACCTTAGTGTAGCGTTAAATGTAATTAAAATAGTTGCATGAATAGGTTTAGTGACGAAGACGGGGCAAAAGACGTTGTTCTAAGACACAGTTAGACGCTGATTGATTTGATTGATTGGAGTACTTATATAGCGCTCATTCCATGCTATGATTACATGCTCACGGCGCTCCGATGTTCGAGAGGTCTCACTGCTGCCAGGCGCATGTGAACTCCATCTCCTTCAAGACAAATTTAAAAACTCATCTATTTCGCAAACACCTTCTGGGGTGAAGTTGTCTACCATCTTTTTCAGCTAGTTATCATCTCCCAGCTTTGTTTTTGTACCGCGCTTCGAGCCTTTGGGGATGAAGCGTGATTTTTCAAATGAACTTTATTATTATTGTTGTTAAATCACCGGCCTGCTTTCATCTTTATGCTTGACACCAAAACAGATAAAACGTCAAGAAAAAACCGCAAGAGACGCTGAGACTAAATAGATCAAGAAATTTTGTGACGTCATACTTTGATATAACCTCCAATCCAACCGGGGTTAGGGGGGTGGGGATTGAGGGGGGGGGATACATTACCAAAAAATTGCATAAAAATAGGTTATTTGTGATTACATAATATCTAAATAAGAAATAAGATGTAATTTACCGATGAAATGTTCAAATTTAATGTAGAAATGAAATGCTCAAATGTAATCTAAAAAATAGACGTACATTTAAAAAAAAAAAACGAGTTAGAAATTTAAGTCAGCTGCAATAACACACACCGAGGCTTGGGTTGTTGTTTTTTACCAATGACACCCATCACACGCCTTCAACCAGCGGCCAACCAGCGGCCAACCAGATCCTGTCAAGAAATTGTTGCCTTCTATATAAACATCAGTGCGTTCTATTGGCATGATTTACAGTTACGGGTAATTAAATCATGTGTTAACCTTTTTTTTTTTTT
Source organism: Omphiscola glabra (assembly GCA_964017045.1). Classification (NCBI taxonomy): domain Eukaryota; kingdom Metazoa; phylum Mollusca; class Gastropoda; family Lymnaeidae; genus Omphiscola; species Omphiscola glabra. The sequence goes on from OZ024796.1 coordinate 43,893,257, forward strand.
CTTCTAATTTTGACAAATACTATGAATTATTTTTTAATGATTTTTTTCGGTTGCGTTTGAAATGTTGCCCGAGATGATGTGGAGTTAACGATGGGAGACAAACACAAAAGCCGAGGGACAAAAGTCCTTTATATAGTCAATGTTGGACTACACATACGGAGGCGCGCGTTAGATTGTTATGTTTTTCTGCCCTAAGCGTAGAGGTCTGATCTTAGATGGAAGCGGTCCAATCCTAAAGACCAGACGTCTGATCCTATATACCGTAGAGGTCTGATCCTATATACCGAAGAGGTCTGATCCTAGAGCGCAGAGGTCTGATCCTAGAGCGTAGAGGTCTGATCCTAGAGCGTAGAGGTCTGATCCTAGAGCGTAGAGGTCTGATCCTAGAGCGTAGAGGTCTGATCCTAGAGCGTAGAGGTCTGATCCTAGAGTGTAGAGGTCTGATCCTAGAGCGTAGAGGTCTGATCCTAGAGTGTAGAGGTCTGATCCTAGAGTGTAGAGGTCTGATCCTAGAGTGTAGAGGTCTGACCCTAGAGTGTAGAGGTCTGATCCTAGAGTGTAGAGGTATGATCCTAGAACATAGAGGGCTCATTCTAAAGCATAGAGTTATGATCCTAGTGCGTAGAGGTCTGATCCTAGGGGTAGATGTCTGATCCTAGATCGGAGAGTTCACATCCTAGAGCGGGCATGTCTGATCAGGGGTATGATCCCATTCGCCATGTTGTTTTATTTCTAAAACACAAAGTAAGCTCCTACGCGATGCTATTTCCAGAACCGTTGCAATCATGGTATTAAACAAGGATAGTATCCAGAAACCATAGCCACAAGAGAAATCATTTGTTTTTGTACTTAACTTTTAGGCATCAACTTCGAAATTTCCTGCATTCTTTTATATGAATTTAAAATTAGACATTTCACGCATGGTCGCCCGCAGAAAATTTTCTAGGGGGGGGGGCAAAATATTTTCTAGAGGGGAGGGGCAAAATACTTTCTCTTTATTTCTCTTTATTTTATTAAATTGTTTGTCTATTTTTGTCTAAAAAAAAATGTAATAAATCAACCCAGGGGGGAAGGGGGGTGGCAAGTGCCCCACCTTGCTACTACTTGCGAGCGCCCATGATTTCACGGGTTTTTTTTTTCAATTGTTTTTCTCTTCTGCTAATTTTAGGAAAGCTTTTTTTGTCTGCTGAAAAAAAATTGATTTTAGTTTTTGTGTGCAGTGCCGGATACGCTTAATAAGCAGCTACAGCTTAGGGCCTCACAATCTGCTAGCTATAGATTTTTAATTTTTCTTTGATCACCTCATGTAATCATAACGGTAGGGGGGCCTCTGGACTTTGTATAACTTAGGCCTAGGCAAGTCTAAATTCGGCCTCGGTTGTGTGCTTACAAAACTACTCCAATTCCCACAAGAAAACAGTGAATTTAAAAAGAAAAGAAACGATCACGAAGCTTCTAACATTAATTTGAATTATATTTAACTCAGCCACAACGAAATTTACAGGGTTTAGTTTTAATGTTTTCAATTAATATGTTTCATATTTTGATCCATATCTGTGCTTGTTTGGCGGTGAGGAAAAGGGTTTTATTGGATGACTGCTATTTTCAATTTTTTACAGCGGCCTATTATAATTACTACATCATAAAATCCTAATTTGTTTATATACATATATATATATATATATATACATATATATATATAAATATATATATTAAAATATGTATATATATATATATATAGATATATATATATATACATATATATATATATATATATATATATATATATATATATATATATATATATATATATTATACTAGATGGTCTTCTTTCACATACGAACAGTATTTTTTAACAGAAGAACACATGGCGACTGCAATAAATATTTCCACGTTTTAAAAAAAAAATTATTCTATTTAAAAATAAAAGAATACATTTTAAATATACGTTCAGTCCACATCGGCGTGTGTTTAATTCCTCAAAACTGTTTATTTTATAGTTTGTGAACTGATTAGGCGATTACGTCATCAGTTTGGGTAACGATAATCTCGTGCGAAGATGTCTTGTGGGTAATTTACTGTTAGACGGGGGAGGAGCATATCTTGCAAAGTTCATGTTCTCATTGATTCTCTTTCCTGTTCACTCTTTCTTTCTTTCGTTCTTTATCTGTTTCTTAATCTTTCATTATTTCCTCTCAATCATACTCTTTTTGCACATACTCTCTCTCTTTCTCTCTCTCTCTCTCTCTCTACGTATCTCTCTCTCTACGTATATCTCTCTCTCTTTCTCTCTCTCTCTGCCGCTCTCTCCTTTTCTCTCTCTCTCTCTGTCTCTGCCTCTCTCTCTCTCTCTTTCTCTCTATCTCTGTCTCTCCCCACTTTCTCTCTATCTCTATCTCTGTTGAATTATCTTTTAAGCCTTGTACTCAGGCCACGCCATCTGCCGGACAATGTGGTTGTCATGGCAAGCGTGGGGATTACCCCGATCAGATGTACTCACGTACATATCGGTTTTCTAACAAGTCCAGGTTAGCGAATACCCATGGGATGGAAGGGGTGGAGTTTCCCCACCCCCGGGGGCTAATACACCACGGCACCGGGGACTCCCTAAGTGTTTGTTGAGTAGCGCCAGCGACCGACCGAAATGTTGCCGGGGCTGAGAACAGGTGCGGGATCCCGTAATGTAGAAACAAGCATAACTTAAGGCGCCGCTGTTTGGTTAAGGGACCTTCCGCCCGGTGCGAAAGAGTTTATCATAATCATTATTAACTAAAGCGATGTTTCTTTTTTGGTCCCGACCGGATAATGAGTGCGACGTGTCGCTGAATTAGAGGTCTCTAGTTTCTAGTCACCGCGATTTTCTTTAAAACTCCCAAATTACCCAAAGAAACATCTTGAACAGTTTGTAAAAATAAAACAATTTAAAACGAAACTGATGAGCGATGAATCATACCCCAAAATGTTTTTTTTTAAATTTTTTTAAATTTTAGTTATGTTAAAATATTTGAGTAATTTTTATTTTCCTTGATTTATTTTCAGACTCACAAACGGAGCTCGAAGTTGACAGTTGTAGTGACGACGAAAGGGACTCACCAGTCACAGGGTCGCCAATCATCAAAAGCTCAGAAACGTCCCCCGTTGCGGAGAAGAGAAGTAGCCCCCAGCCGATAGCGTTGGACACGCCGAAAAATAACCAAAAAACCGCACCATCCCATCACCACAATCACCACAATCATCACCATCATCGTAAAGATCATTCGGATCCCGGAGGCCATCAGCGGCCAACGGCGTACCGGCCGGGGCGACTCACCCCGTTGGAGATCCTGGAGCGAGTTTTCCCCCACCAGAGGAAGTCGGTCCTGGAGCTGGTCCTCCAAGGATGTAACGGTGACCTCGTGAAGGCCATCGAGCACTTCCTGTCCGCTCAGGACACCGTGGTCGCCCAGCAGCAAGCCGTCCTGCAGGCTACACAGAAACAGGAAACCAGACCCAACCCTTTTATGAACGGATTCACGGGAACTCACCATTCTATGTTTGGAAATGCTTTAAACGGCAGCCATAACAGTGGAAGTGGCACCCCCTCTCATGGTGGGGGAGCTCATTCTAACAACGGTGGAGGGATCCGTCCCTCCGCCCATTTGTCTCACCATGTCCCACCAGCCGCCCACAGCGGGGCCGCCAGCAAACTCAGCTATGGAAGCATCAAGTCAGCATTTACTCCACTCCCCCATGCCCCGGCGCCCAATCTCCACTCGGCGTTTACCAACCATCTTCCTCATTTTCACCCGGCCGCAGAAGCAGCTCTGAGAAATCCGTTTTTCCCCCAAGGTCACGCTCCCACTGACATTCTCCCCCCGGCTCACCACTTCGCCTACGCCGGCCTGGGTATGGGGCTAGGGGTAGGGGGGCTATCCGCCTCCTCTTACCCCGGGATGTTCACTTCCCCCTTCTCCTTTCACCCGTATCGTTTCAACTTCCGAGGGGCGTCCTCTCCCAGAACCCGGACTCCGGATAAAAATAGCGACAAATCCGCGCTCACGGATTCCGACCACATCTCTGATTCCTGGGATGAAGGGAGCTCACCCCGCGACAATAAAGCTTCTGATTGAAACTCAATAATGAAACGAAATTTAAGATTATTCTCAAGAAATAATACAATCAAATGAACCTATTTCATCAGTGTTTTTGGAAATGACTTCAATTCGCCGGACAAGTCTTTGTCAAGCATCCCTCCACACATCAAACGGTTTTTGGGAAAAAACATCTGTTGGTCAAGCAGTCAGTTCGACAAAGCTGTAATAAATTGTTTTAAAATAAGATTACAAACCAATTACATTTCGGGCACAAAGTGGCATTGGCTCTTCCTGGCCCGAGACTCGGGTTGTTAAAATGTAATTCACTCCTGATCCAGTACATGGAAGTAATGAATATCGGGTAAAAATAAAGCTAGAATAGTCATACTATTCTACATATTAGATTTATCTGTCAAAGGGCGTTCAGGGTCTGCCTACACGGAGCCTAGGTTCTTAGCCCCAAAATTCAGAACACACTCTCTGACTTTTTACAAGCGTGTTTTCATGACCAAATGAAAGACTCGTTTTTTTTGTGATCGCCAACTTAGAGAGAAACCATATATTGCGAGTCATGGATTTCTACTTAACGTTTCTGTGGGATGTTTCCATTTTGAGTTGTGTCAAATAATTATATAACGATGTGTCTGAATTATTGTGTTGACCATGAACAGGATTTTTATACAAGCAACTGGCGAATTTCTTTAATTAACCCATGTAAAAACATAATTTGGCAGAACTATTTAAGAATCTATGTGTAACTAGAATTAAATACATCTTTACGTTGTTAAGAAATGAACTCAGAATAATTATTTGCTTTCAGTTAGTTAGATCAAAGGGGTTTCTATCAATTGCGTTTACTTCCAGACATGTTTAACAGCAGTTAGCGCAACTCAAATACTTAGAGCGTCCATGTTTTTCGAGACATAATTTTGTGGAACACGAGGACTTCTTTTTATTTTCAATGTCTAGGAAAAATATTTGTGAGAAACGATGAATGAATAAAATACATGTGTTTATAAATAAAATATCTTCCATTTAAGTTCACCTTTCTGTTTGTTATGCATTCGTGTTAAGCCATTGTCTTGTCGATATTTTTTTTTATTTGGGATAATCCGATAACAATCCATTGTCTTGTCAATATTTTTATAATGGGGAAAATCCGATACCAAATTATTGTCTTGTCAATATTTTTATTGTGGAAAATCCGAAAACAACCCATTGTCTAGTCAAAATTTCTAATGGGGAAGATCTTTTAACAATGATGAGTTCGGCTCTAGGCAGAAAAAAGAAATAAAGTACCTGCTCAATCGGTTTTTTTTTAAATATTTTTTTTTTATTGAAAACAAACTAGAACTAATTTTTATCGCACCGCCACACATCATTCACTTTAGATGTTATCATGTCCCTTTCGGTGAAGAAATACGTTCAATTAAATCGTGGGTAGTTTATGATTGTAAATGACACACTGTTCATCCAAATGTTTTGGCGAAACGCCCACGCATATCTTAGTTTTCAATTTTTAGTCGTTTTTATTTTTTTAATAACCCCTCGACACACATGCGGGCCTTGCTGACACACCCGTGTGTGTCTCGACACGCCTGTTTAAAACCGCCGTGGCAACGAAATAATACGAATGATGCGCGCAATTTATTGGGAGATGTTAAATCACCTGAAATGTTTGATAGTAATTTATGTTACAATAATTGCAAGACCCTAAACATGACATCATTATTTTTTTTAAAGTCTCTTCTTTCATCGTTACTGAAAAAAAAACATATGTCTAAGAAATCAAGTAGAATCGGTATCTATGTCTCGAGCAGTGGTTCTCACACTTCCTAGTGTCGTGACCCTTTAACACACTCCCTCATGCTGCGGTGACCCCCATCAACCATAAAATTATTTCTGTTATCACTTGGTAAATATGTGTTTTCCGATGGTCTTAGGCGACCTCTGTGTAAGGGTCCCCGTTCGAACACAAGGGGGTCGCGACCCACAGGTTGAGAAACTTGTAAAAGTTCAAAACATCGAGAGGGGCTTCTATTAATCTAATGTAATATTTCAAGATTATATACAAAACGTTTCAGCGGCCAATGACTTCCCGACTTCCTTTGTATATATATATATATATATATATATATATATATATATATATATATATATATATACATATGTTATTAAAACAAATTTGACAAGAGGTATCTAAGATGGAGTCGTGTCAAATTTTTTTTCGTAACATCAATGTCAGGGGGGGGGGTGGAGGGGCAAGTACGTTGCTTTTAGTGGGCTGAATGGGTTTGTAAACACCACTACACCAAACTGGCACCCGGGCACCGGGGGGCTCTTCGTGTAGAAGTGGATGGGTGCGCGTTTATAAATATTAGCGGGCAGTGATTCTTAAATGGACAAGATGATATATTATACTTGAAGGTTGTAGCAGAATGATAGAGAAGATGGATGTGTGGGAACTGTAGAGAAATTGTAAACTATAACGCAAAGTACAGGTGGTAAATATAGATTTGGAAATAATAAAAACTTTATTTGGCAGGGCAGCCTCATTCAAAGCCTCCACTGAAGAATCAGTCAAAGCCTCAGTCAAAGTTTCAGCCAAAGACCCGGCCAAAGTCTCAACCGAACCCTTTGCCAAAGCCTCAGCCGAAGCGTCAGCAAAAGCCTCATCCAAAGCCTCCACCAAAGACTCAACCAAAGCGTCAGCAAAAGCCTCAGCAAAAACCTCCACCAAAGCCTCAACCAAAAGCCTCAGACAAAGTCCCAGACAAAGTCTCAACCAAACCATCAACCAAACCATCAACCAAAGCCTCAGTCAAAGCCTCAGCCGAAGCCTCAGTCAAAGCGCCCCGACTATTTTAATTCAATGATAAGCACTTAGCACGATCATTTTTTATTGGCTGTTTAAAAATGTAAAAATATTTTTGTTATAACAATTTCCAAACCTCCCCCCCCCCCCCACACACGAGAAGTCAGTTTGGCGTGAATATTTTGCTACGTACTGTTACTCTTATTTAAGTGTATAGCTCTTTCTAAAACAGTACACAACAAAAGACGATACCAAATGATAAATACGATAACAAAGACTACGATACTCAAACCAGGGCTGATTACAATTAATAAGTTTTAATATGTAAATTATAATGAATTACAAAATCAAAAGAAATATAATTAAAACTATTGACTTACAGTATACTGTTTAGCTTGTACTGGTACGATGTAGAATAAAATACAATGTGCAAAAAGGGTACAATGAAGAAAAGAAATACACACACACACACACACACAGTAAACAAAGCGCTGTCTCGTCGCTAAAATAACACACACAATTATCTCGTGAAAATGATCTGCTCCGTCCTGTCATTCAATCTATCTGCCTTATATAGTCGGTTTCAGATGATTCCAGAAACTGAATATGCCCTGTACTTGCATCCGGCTTTTTCTACAATTTTCTACAATATTTGAATCATGAAACGGGCCCTGGATTTGTTAATTGTAGCCGAGGTCAAAGGGAGACTATGCTTAGCTACCCACACCCTTAATGCGGTCTCGAGCTTGTTGTCTGCTAGAGTGCATGCACGGGGAAAGCATGAAGTAAAAAGTCGTTTACATAACAATGTCATAAACTCTGAATTGACTGCCTGCTGATCTCTTTAGTCCCCTTTATAAGTAGGGAATATGACATGACTGTTTACTGTCACCCATTTCAGAGTTGTGCCAAGTGGCCCACATCACGTATGCGATAGAAATTGTGATGAAAAAGAACCCAAAAAAATCCCATTATAAAAACCTTTATAAACTCTATTGTTTGGTGAAATAACGCCTAGGGAAAAAAGGAATATAATGTTGTACCTAAGGCGGGGCGTACTGGACGTACTGGGCGTAGTGGACATACTGGGCGTACTGGACGTAGTGGGCGTACTGGATGTACTGGGCGTACTGGACGTACTTAGCGTATTGAACGTACTGGGTCTAGTGGACAGACTGGGCGTACTGGGTGTACTCAGTTCTGGGCCTACTGGACGTACTTGGCGTAGTAAACGTACTCGGGGTAGTGGACATACTGATCGTACTGGGCGTACTGGATGTACCGGGCATTTTGTCAGAAATTATTGTGTCGAAATGATCAGGTTAAGGGGAGATGACCAGTTTGAGATGTGGGTGCCGTTTTCTGTATAATCCGGTGTTACAAGTTCTCTAAATTTGACAAATTCCCCAACACAATGTCATAGCAATATTCTAGATTTTTGTTTCATTTTATGAATTGATAATGTCATCTATTTTCGTTTATATGAATTGCTTTATGTAATGTTAGACAATGTTTTTGTCATACATAGCTTCTAATAATGTATTTCCGCATAAGTATAAATTTGTTTGTAAAATCTTTCGTTAGATAAAGTTTTTAACACGTGTTATCGTCTAGGTAAAGACCCATTGTACTGATACAAATTACCGAAGAAGTACCGAACAGTCGTTGAGAGATTGGCCAAATGGAATACCAGGATATTTTATTAATATCTTAATGAGATTGGCCAGAGTGTATGCCCGGATGTTCTATTTATAGATTCCCGCCATTGAATGACAAACCCTATTTTAAATCACTGAGGTCTACAGGACTGCTGACGTGGCATTGTTAAGAATAGGCCCTCCGTGACTCTACGGCATGGGAAAGCTCCCCCCACTCCCCCCCCCCCCCCAAATGAACGCAGGCTCAGGCAAACCCTCTAATGCATTATTTGAAATCGTATACTGTTGTGAAAAGCTGAACGCTAATAAAGCGAGGTATCGACGCTACCTAGATCTACCATTTTAATAACTTCGGGGCGCTCTTAAATATTTCACCATTTCAGTGAAAATAGGGGGGCGGGGGGACTAACCAGCCGGAAAGCTCCCAGAAGGTAACCCACACCGTACCGTTGAACTTAATACGCAGATGGGTTGTCTCGCTTTAAAAAAAAAAAATTATGTTCGTGAGTTATTCAAAGGCGGGCGATCAGAGCTTGATTAAACAAGGGCCACAAATCGAGTCAGCAACAAGGACCACAAATCGAGTCAGCCCGTATTGGCTTTGCAATTCTGTATCACCCCCCCCACCACCACCACCACCACACAAACACACACCCCAGTGTCGATAGAACAGGGGCTCGCGACATAACAAGTCAATGCTCCAGTGTCCGTTCGATGTCAAGGCACTTTGTAAGTCAATCCGGGGGTGATTGGGATGATGGCAGGGGGTGGGGTGGGTGTGCTTCAGTGACCACAACCAACGCCAGAACCTTGTTAGCCCCTGTAAGCAGTGTGTATTGATCCGTGGGGCTACAACCACAGGTAAAGTGTCGGGAAATGGATTATTGAAAAAAAAATGGGGGTTGGTGGGTGGGGTGGCCGCGCGGAGGAACCCTGAAGTTTCCCCCCATGCGAATGCTAATCAGCTATTTTGACCTGGTATCTGTTGATGTAGATTTATGCAAATGTTATCCCCCCTGTGACGAGCGGCCACTTCAAATCGTTCATTTCCATGAAGTGCAGCTACTGATGGATTCCCAGGAAGTCATATTTTGTCAACGAGTTTTTTTTTCCTATACTTCTCTACGGCTAATCTGAGTCAAGCACACGTCATGTTACGACATATGTGGCATCACTCTTAAAATAAAATGCGGCCTTGGAAATCATTTCTGAAATCATTTCTGCCTTGTTTTTCTATAGCGGATACACTTTTCATAAAAGTAGTGTCAGGGGTCATAACGACAGACCTTCAGACATAAATATTTAAGACGAGCCTTGCCAATCTGACTTCAGCGTATAGATGCTTCAGCTATTACTAAAGTTGGGAGTTTTCTCTGCACAACCTAACTCACACAATGCTCTCAAAGATAATAGTGGAATTATGGTATGTGGACGTTTCAATGGAAAAAAAATAGTCAAGAAATAGAAACTAGTTTTAAAAAAATGTATGAGTTTGCCATTGTTTTGGCCGGAAGATCTAGTCGTATTTTGTCCTGTCAGCCGAGGAAGGCTCTTGGCCGAAACGCCCTTCTCTCATTGGCCGTCTTTCGATTCAAGCATCCGCATACTTTGTTCTAATATTGCTTTCGCACAGCTCGAACGCATTCCTTCATTTATCATCTCCGTGATTAGTTGTATGAAACCAATGGGATATAATCTTCTAAAACTAGATTGTTTTCAAACACATGTTTAGGTCTCCAACTCTATGAATTAAAAAAAACAACAACAACAACAACAATAACTGTGTGAAATGCGTCCTCGAGGAACTTACGAAAAAAACCAACCTCTAAAACTGACTTAAAATTCCATTAAATTGAATTCATCACTGTCCACACATTCTAACCACATGACCTAATTTCTTACCCCTAACTACTACACCATAATTTCAAGACAGTCCAACATTCTAAGCACATTACCTAATTTCGTACCCTTAACTACTATACCACGGAAGACCCCTGACCCGGAAATGTTACCCACGAAAAATAAAAAACAAAAAGCGAAAAAATAGTATTTGAAGTGGACGGAAAATCCCCCACCCCCCACCCCCTCCGCAAAAAAAAAAACCACCCCCCAACGTAGCGCATGATGTCCCAGGTGATCACTGACTCTCCCATTCTTCAGTCCTGCACACCACCAAGCAAACAGAGTATATACAAAATAAAGCCATCCTATAGCACATAGAATACGGCCTAAAGGCCGTCGCATGAAACTTACGCCCGTTGTTGCAATAATTGTTGTTCAAGCTGCGAACGAGAGTTCTCTATTTTTTCGCACGTTAATCAATTTTTACACGAAATTATTTACAGAAATAAAAGTCCACAGGAAAAAAGTGACATTATTTTTTCGCACGTTAATCAATTTTTACACGAAATTATTTACAGAAATAAAAGTCCACAGGAAAAAAGTGACATTATTTTTTCGCACGTTAATCAATTTTTACACGAAATTATTTACAGAAATAAAAGTCCACAGGAAAAAAGTGACATTATTTTTTTGCACGTTAATCAATTTTTACACGAAATTATTTACAGAAATAAAAGTCCACAGGAAAAAAGTGACATTATTTTTTTGCACGTTAATCAATTTTTACAAGATAAAAGGTCACAGAAAAAAGTCTCAGGAAGAAAGCCACAGGAGAATGGTGACAGGGAAAAACGTCATAGGAAAAAAGTGACAGGAAACAGAAGTCACAGGAAATAAAGGTCACAGGAAATAAAAGTCACAGGAAATAAAAGTCACAGGAAATAAAAGTCACAGGAAATAAAAGTCACAGGAAATAAAAGTCACAGGAAATAAAAGTCACAGGAAATAAAAGTCACAGGAAATAAAAGTCACAGGAAACAGAAGTCACAGGAAATAAAAGTCACAGGAAATAAAAGTCACAGGAAATAAATTCTCAGAAAAAGTCACAAAATATGCTTCATATAAGCTCTTGTCAGTCGTTATGAAAAATATATCTTTAGTTGCTGAAAAATAGTAAATAGAAAATAACGGCCGCTTATTTGGATCTTTATTTGATTGTCGTTTCGGATTAAAAAGAAATTTAATATACGTTTTATTTATTAATACTCACTTATACAAGCTTGTGTGTGTTATTGTTTAAATACATATATTATAATTACACACTTAATTCTATGATTTATTTTAAAAAATATTTATGTTGTTATGCATCAAGCCAATATTATTGAATAGCAATAAACGACAGTAAGCGATTGGGTAGAGAGTAAGCTCTAATCCAAAAGGTTTGTCTTTTGTTCTCACGTCTGATCTCACCGACGCATCTCAAGTTGTAAGGAATCAAATGAAAGCAAGGGGCATTGCAATATGGTACTAATTTAATGATAACTCTATCCAGACAAAGCAATAATGGCCTCAGTGTGATCAATGCCAGAATAGCAGGCTTGAAAATTTGCAAAACTGGAAAGATCCTTGCGGCTTTGGACTGAAAGATGTAAAAATTTATTTTAGCCCCAATATTGTAAGACTTTACCAATGTGCTCCCTCCCCCCTCCCCCCCCCCACAAACGCTGTTGCACAATCGCATACCTGTAATCACACTAAAACTCATTATTGTCACCAAGGGAGTGTGGTCGGACCGAAAGATATACACATTCATTCGTTGCCCACTCTGTCATAATTTATTTAAGTTCAACATATCACTGCTTGTTATGAATTTAACATTAACATGAATGTGAGTTAATTAGATTTTTCTCAGAATCGTAAAGAATTATTTCTCTTTAATTTGTTACTTTTAATGCATATCTATTATCTATTTTATCTATCTTTATTTTTAACATTTTTTTTAAAAAAAATTACTCTTTTTCCTGTGAATTTTTCTTGTGACTTTATTTCTGTGAATTGTTCTTGTGACTTTATTTCTGTGAATTTTTCTTGTGACTTTATTTCTGTGAATTTTTCTTGTGACTTTATTTCTGTGAATTTTTCTTGTGACTTTATTTCTGTGAATTTTTCTTGTGACTTTATTTCTGTGAATTTTTCTTGTGACTTTATTTCTGTGAATTTTTCTTGTGACTTTATTTCTGTGAATTTTTCTTGTGACTTTATTTCTGTGAATTTTTTTTACATGTGACGTTTTTCCTGTGATTTTTTTTCCTCTCACCGAACGAATGGACTGCGCGGAAGAGTTTTTTCCCATCATATTACGAAGAGACGCTTGCAATTAGTGAAGTGTACTTTTAAACTCTTTCGTAAACAGCAAAATCAAGCGAAATAATTTATCGTTAGGTAAGAAATGCTTTGTACATACATTACACAACCGAAATCCTAAAATAAAACGAATGATTGATCATTTTACTTTGCTGGGAGTTGTCCTTGACCTTTCGTCTACTTGCATTAATAAAAAAAAATTGCATCATCTGCACTAGGTAATCTGACAGATTGACTTTGTCATTTTGACCTAGGTCCACAACACACACAAATTGTTCAATGATTTAATTCTATGTCCATTTAGTCCACGTTTGGATTTGTTTTTTTGAAATCTATTTCCACTTTTGGCAGTTTGGGCTTGTTTATAAATCTATGTCCACTTTTGGCAGTTTGGACTTGTTTTAAAATCCTGTCCACTTTTGGCAGTTTGGACTTGTTTTTAAATCTATGTCCACTTTTGGCAGTTTGGACTTGTTTATAAATCTATGTTCACTTTTGGCAGTTTGGACTTGTTTTTAAATCTATGTCCACTTGTGGCAGCTTTTGGCCTTTATTTTCTTGATGAATTGAACAATTTTCTTACGTGACTAAACCGTTTTCTCATTAGGAGAGCGTTACTGGAAATTTTCACTTAGGATAAGAAGTTAATGTCCAGATCTTCCCATAACTTCTCTTTGCAAAAGAAAAAGTTGCTGAAGGCAGCTCTCTGTATACTTTAACAGCGTATTGGGAGCGTGTAACAAGCTGAAAGTCAGAGCTTAAATTTTTATCAAATCTTCTCTTCCCGTATTTCATGACTCATGATCATGGTCTAAAAAATGTTTGACTTTGAATTCACTTAAAACCCACCATACACACACACAACAACGGCAACTAGAAAGAAGAACATTTTCTTTCCCGATCAAGTGCAATATCTAAATCTTCAGCCATTGTGTGAATATCACAGACGGAAACACGATCACCGGACCACGGTGTGTTCAGGGCAAACGCCCCCTATCGGCTGTGTTTGAAAAGGAGAGTGAACACAACGACCCTGGTCTACAGACTTAGATACGGCCGGGGAGACTCTTAGCTCATGTAACGAGTGCCCCCGAACAATCGGGTAGACACCGTGAAGTACATGGACGAGGAAGCGCCCCTAATCCGCTGGCCGGCCCGTTTTAAATGTTTCCTCCCAAATGTTAACACGCGGGGATCCCAGCGAGCCACGTACGTACAGGCATGGCGGCGATGTACTGGCCGGGAACAACAAACATCGGATGTCTGGTGGAGGGGACCCGTGAACAATGGACGGAGAAGTGCTGTCGCGACGGCAAGGCGTAGCCATCAAACATCCCAGCGCCCTCCCTCCCCTCCCCACTTCTGTTTTGTCCCCTCGGCCTGGCTGGCCACTCCAGGGGTAAAGGGTATGACAATCTTGAATCATGGATTTCAGAAACAGCTAGAATGATCCGTCGCAGTCTAACGATGGTCCGTCGCAGGCTGGGGATGGTCTTAGTGAGGCTTGGGGTGGTCTGTCGCAGGATGAGGATGGTCCATCACCGCCCGAAGATGGTCTTTCTGAGGTTGGGGATGGTCTATTGTATGCTGGGGATGGTCGGTCGCAGGCTGAGGATGGTCATTTGCAGGCTGGGATGGTCTGACTCAGCCCGGGGATGGGGGATGGTCCGTCACAGACTGGGGATGGTCTGTCGTATCCTGGCGATGGTCTGTCGTAGGCTGGGGATGGTCTGCCGTAGGCTGGGGTGGGTTTAATAAAAAAAAAAAATAATCTTAAACTGCTATATTAAAAAGAAATGTTTAACTTTGTCGTCCACAATGGTGACGTTTTGCACACACTCTTAGGTCAAAGGTTCAAGATCTACAACGATCTCCTGACTTGACTTAACAGTGAAAATATAGTGTGGAAATAATTTGGAGTGTCATGACTGTCCCCCTCGCGTATGGCCCCTGAGAGACACTGTCATATTAAGTTTATATTATTCATTGACCTGAAGATCCCATTTGTTTGAAAGTTGTTGACAAAAGGGAGGGGGGCGGTAGATTAGTTGACGTCAACAATCATGTTTTCTCTAAGAAAATTTTAATCTTAAAAATTGACTGGTTTATTACATTATTACAAAATTTATACGTGTAAATGAGTGTAAATAATCAGATAATTTTTAGGCTCTCAACAATATAAGATTTATTTAATGTGTGTCTGTCTGTGCACTGCTGATGGCCGGTCAGAATGTTAGCACACTTTGTTGGTGCAAGAGAAGTCAAAAGTTGGCCTCTCTTTAGCTGTAGATTCTGTTTGTCACAAATGACTAGGGCGGTAAGTTTACGATCATGTTGCATGCACGGAAAAAGGACAAGATTCAAGTGTTATGTGCAGTCAAGATAATTGATGTTGATATAGCAGCACTACGATATTTTGAGATTTAGGGGAAAGTAAAGTGAGTAACAATAAAAACATCGCTGCTTGAACGGATTTGCAAAATCTGTAACTTCTATTTTGCATCACAAGTCATGTTGAAAAAGCTTGTTCAACAGCACCGACAATGCCCTATTGAGCATAATAAATGAGCACCCGCTCCTCTACAAAAAATGATTCGACCAATGCGAGTAGCTGCCAAGAGATAGAGAGGGCTTATGGTAATTATTGCTAACACTGACAATACTTCTATTTTAAGTACTGAATGGTTAGATGAGCATAATCCTGACTTGTCTGGTATATCAGTTCCGCAAGATTAAAATGATAAATCATCTAATATAGACTGGTTTTTATTTTTTTTGTAACCAGATTTTTTTTTTATTGAAAGGATTTTGATTGTCTTAATTTCAAGGATAATGGTCCCACAATTCTTTTGCTGCTCTCTTGGATACTAATTCTCAGCTAAGGGCTATTTTTTTTAAATTATTGTTTTTTCCCCTTCCTTGTTTGTTCGCTGACGAAAGCTTCCCGCTGACAAATTCGTTGTTTTGTTGCGTTCTTTTTTTTTTCAGGTTTGACCTTACTTTGTTTTACGCATTATCTTAATACCAAGGAGACGTATGTGCCTGGTGTGTATTTAGAGAGGGGGGGGATTTGGGGCTTGAGGTGGTATCGTATTCCATGAGAGTCTGCATCTATACAAATAATAAGTTCATTCAACCAAATCCAAGCGATTTCGTTTTTTTTAAAATATGCAAAAATCTGGATGTTTATAATAATCATCTTCTTACGAATACATTTTATATTTTTTTTTTTTAAATAATAAAACAACGGTCATAAAATAGAAATATTTCTTAAATGAAGATTATAAATGATTGAAATAAGAGTTCCGTGACTTTTTGTTCCGGTCACCCACAGGTAACAGGAGCGTATAGATGAATCAGTGCTAGACACATGGGTGTATCCCGTATTCTGCAACTTATTGTGAACCTGGTGTTGTTATTTTCTAAATATTCTAAAAAGTCGGAGTCATTTCGCGTTTAATTTAGATCCGCTACGATTACTTGCTGATCAGAATAAATTGAAAACTGTTTGGATTACATTTGACATATTCGGTTTCATAATATCCTACAAAATCTCCACAAATTCTATATTTAAAAAAAAAATAAACGTTTTTTTTTTTAAAATTTCAATAGTAATAGTGTGGGTTGTTTTTTTTCTCTGCAACTGCAACAGACGACCATGCACACTTGAAGTCCGGGTGTGAGCTTCATGAGTCTTAAGCATGGAGTAAATTAATACCAGGAAAATATCACTTGAAGAGTTGGGCCCCAGATGCGGTCACAAGAAATGCACAGACGAGAAATTCATAAGTTAAGGCACCAGATGCGGTCACAACAAATGAACATACGAGAAATTCATAAATTAAGGCGGGTCATTTGCGAAGATCGACTACACCAGATTGAATGTGCAAGATCTCGTGTTTCGCGGCAATGGAATTTTTTTTTTACACCAATAAGTGCTTTACGAAATTTAAATTGTTTATGATTTACCGAGTTTGTAAACATAATTACATCTTTCCAAACATGAATTTTTGGTCCTTTTTTTGCCAGGGTAGTGGAAACGGTGGCAGTTTTTGCATAAGGGTGCTACACTAATGATACAATGAAAATTCTGACAAATGACGCGACGTCGAACGCAGAAAGAGCACGATGGAACACACAAAAACACTGCTGGTCATCCCTGGTCCATGTTTGGAAAAACTAGGCGAGGACGAGAGAGTGAGGAGGACAAATCGGGGAACTCGGCCTCATTGTAAAAAAACACAAATCAAAGCTACTACTCAAGTCAAAGGCTAGGTCATGCCCAGAACGAACAAAGAAATAATATTTGTGCACCACTACCTAATGTATTTTTTAAAAATTGTATTTAAAATATAGTATATAATAACAGGGAAAAAAATCAAATTCAGAAATTAACAAATTATTTTTAAACCTTTTTATAAACAGTCACTTATGACTTCATTTTTATTTGACTTCATTTTTATTATGATCTTTCACGGTGACCAAAGAACATGTACGCATATTATATTTCCATCAAAGACGCCATCATACGAGTGAATCACATAGACAGTCACCGATACAGCCTACATATCTATCTATTACCATTGACAATCCTCCGGTGATGTTGGCCTTCCATTGTGCCGCCGCGTCTTAATGGCTGTCTCCGTGGAAATATAAGTCTGCAATTATAGCCTCACACCCCCCGACTTCGACCCAATAAACCCTCCTTGATCCTATAGGGACAAGACATCCAGCCTAATCCACTATAGCAATCCGGCGGGCACGGATGATAAGCCTTGGAACTTTGCTACAAAGCTTATCTTTACGTGCCTGGAGACGTTGCTGTTGGGGGTATCATTACGGCGCCTTAGTATCATTAGCGGACGCACTTGGTGCACCTGGACATAAAATCCAGAGACACCGGGTGCAAATGGATTGGATCTAGCATAAATATCTGGCTGTCTCACGGACAGACGGTCGTGGCGTAACACAATCAAACAGACAAGGGATCCGGGTGTGTGCCGTGCGCACAGAGAATCTGATATCGGCTGTATAGGAAAGATGGAGATGTATATTACGATGTAAGGGCTTCACGCATACCCCCGTGGGAATTGATGCATATTAAAATGGGGGGACTTGCAAACATGTCCGTTCCCTTCTGTGGCCCGACAATTCAGTGCGTTGTAGTTTCTGGATATTTTTTTAAAAAGTATACCATATCGAGCTCTCTCTTGTACACAGACGTTTCGTTGAGAATGTATTCCTAATGTAAAATTTGAAGAAAGCAAGCCGAAAAGACTTTTTCTCAAGTTATGGATTATGACGAGATAACATGACATTATCGGCTAATACCTTACGTGGGATTTTTTGTTATTGTTATAAACAATGGATAAACACATAAGAAGACAAATTCTGTCACTTTATTTAGACAGTAGAAAAAAAATGGACTTGCACGGTCGACGCGTGGTGATATTTAGAAGATTGTCTGGATTGTATTGGAGTCTGTGCTAAGACCGGCAAGATTATGGCCAGAGTTTCTGGGTGGAGGTCATAGTCAAACTTTGTCCATACTACTGACTGATGTCATAGTCGTGCTCCAACTGTACTACTGTTGTCTTGGTCGTATTCCGACAGTACTACTGTTGTCATGGTCGTATTCCGACTGTACTACTGTTGTCATAGTCTACTCAGACTGTACTACTGTTGTCATCGAGTCATAGACTTCTCTTGTTCAGGATTATTTCACCTTATCACGTTCCTAAACTTTCGGTTCTTCCCTTTGACACTGCTTAACTTTTGGTTTGCCTTATGCCTACTCGGCCCTACATAAGATACAGAAACGAGATCAGGCTACGACGTATCTGTCACTATTTACAAACATATAATTTTATTCTGGGTAGTTCTAAATACAAAACCCATTTCAATTTTGGAATAAAAAATTATCGCGAGTTTAAACTTAACATTGTAAAATTAGGATTTCAGGAAAAAGAACTAATTTATATGGCATATACTTTATATTGACATGTCAATGTTTTATTTAATAGTTCGAAAAATAAAATACAAATGTAATCGACACACCACTTATGAGGTCTCTTACATAACCACATTGTCACCTTATCTGGTTTATCAACTAAATTTTTCATCTCTTTCGTTTTAATGGATGTCCATTCTTGAGACCCTTGACATCAGTCATCGACTTGGCCTTTCTCTTACACCACTGTCAGACGGAATATCGAAAGACGAAAGAAATAAATTTAAAAAAAAACAACCCTCTCATAAGCACAATTAACATGAGATAACACGATTATGTCATCCGAGGCGCCCCCGCAAACCAACCCCCCCAACTCCTCCCCTCCCATCGGTTACCATAAATCAAATTCTGAGATGAAGAGCGGCATCGGCGAAACGTCGTTACGAGATTCGGCTTCCATATGGCGCCCGCCTCTCCGCAAGCCTCGTCGTTCGCTCGGGCAGTGTTTGTAGAACAATTAATCCCAATAAACGGCAATAAAACAGCCGGGGACCGATGGCCGGCAGCAGATAGAGTGCTCGGCCCCAACATCTACAATTATGGCCGTGAGACAGTTTGTAACTTGATATAAACACTTATGGGAGATCAGAGAAAAGTTGGGGGGAAGATGTAGATATTTCCGGACGATATTCAACCATTATCAGACCGGAAGGGACTTGAAGCATTTTGCGCGCGCACACCGTGGTAAACACGCTCGTCGGGCGATTCGCGGAGATGGAACTTTATACCTACTTGGCGCCATATTGTAATAATTAATCGCGAGATGGTTATGGAATGGGGCGCGAGCACGCATGGAGCCCCCCAGGGTACAAGGAGGAGGCGAGGTGTTGTGCAATACACTTCTCGCTGTGATCTAGACTTCCTGAACGCCCGGAGACCTGAAGCACTCGACGGTAACTGGACCAGAGTGAGCGGCATCGTCTTTCTTACCGCTTCGGTGGTTCTCAACCCTTTATAGACAAGACTGTGACAATGTAATGGACTTTTAGGAAATAGTTTAGTAATTTTAAAATGCGGAATTTTGAAAATGTCTGAACTGAGGTAGCATGTTTTAATAAACGATCGAAGATGTAAAAAATAAAATTGCCTTTTCCGTGACTCTGTAAATATATAAATTTTTTTTTAATTGGAGCAAATCGGTTTTTTTACAACCCCCCCCCCCCAACCCCATCACAAATGGCTCCCTAAATTAAATAAAATTACGCAACACAAAAGTATTTCTTTAGAGTAAGACATTTCCGATATAACACGTTAACACTATTCAACTGTCTTATAATTCTAATAATTATACCCCCCCCCCCCAAACCCCCCTTTAATTCGCATGGAAATGAATACTTATTTATTTGGAGGGGTCGCGCTTTAAGCCAGGGATCCCCCAAATACGGCCCACGGACCATATCCGGCCAACAAGGGGCCCTAAACCTTGGTAGCAGCGACGTGTATGGAGCCGGGCGTTTATAATCTCATTAGCCTTACTTCCCTTTGACATATTATCAAGTTTATGTTGTCCCAGTTTGTCTTCATCTTAAAATATGTTACAGTTGTTATTTCCAGTAGTTATCCCCCCCCCCCCCCACTACAAATAAGATTATGATCAGTTGACAAAGGGTTCGTTCATATTTTTCGAACTATAGTCTGGCCCCCGACAGTAACCGAGTCCACCGATCTGGACCCCTTTGTTAAAAAAATTTGAGGACCCTTGCTCTAGGACGCTTTCATCTTGGTACTCCCTGGAGTAATAGTTCAGATTGCTGTTTGGGGACTTCATGGGCTTATTGACGCTCTTGTAAAAACCTTTGATGTACATTTAGCTTCGGTCTGCCATTTTATTTGAAACTTTAACAATCTATTTAAACGCCCACGCGATTTGACAGCACTTACTGTCCGCACGTGCTTAGAAATAGCTATGCAAGGATATGAAATTACTGGACCGTGCCCACTTGTAAAAACATTAGTTAAACAAATTAATTATTCACTTATTTAAACATTAAAGGTGATTTTATAGTCGGAGTTGTACTAAAAATGTATATTATATATATATATATATAAATTGTTATGCCTTTTAAAATAATAATGAATATATATTTAGTTAATGTTTTATTTCAATAATTGCGATGCTTCTGGAATTCAATGACAACATTTTTATTAATAACATTACAAAACGCCAAAAAAAATGATGTTGTTAATGTCTTTAATGAGCTCGGCTTCTTGCAAAGTGAGATTAATGCTTGCAAAGTGAGATTAATGCTTGCAAAGTGAGATTAATGCTTGCAAAGTGAGATTAATGTTTGCAAAGTGAGATTAATGCTTGCAAAGTGAGATTAATGCTTGCAAAGTGAGATTAATGCTTGAAAAGTGAGATTAATGCTTGCAAAGTGAGATTAATGCTTGCAAAGTGAGATTAATGTTTGCAAAGTGAGATTAATGCTTGCAAAGTGAGATTAATGCTTGCAAAGTGAGATTAATGCTTGCAACGTGAGATTAATGCTTGCAAAGTGAGATTAATGTTTGCAAAATGAGAGCCCATGCTTGCAGGGAGATAAATTCATTTTCGTTCTGTTTATTTTCCCAAGGAAACGCAACATGGAGTCGAGTAGATGGTAGGCAGCTATTACAAATATTATATTCGGTTATTTGTGATAACTTTTGCCATCAGTCTAGACGCCCAGCCCGTGGTTGGTGTGGTGAGTACCGAAGGAAACAATAACATTACCCGTCGTTGTTATGGCGCTGGGAGAACGAAGTAGAGATGAAACAACGATTAAAGAATATTAACATCACGTGACGCGTACAATCTTGCTGGGCGGCAAAGCTTCTTCCAAGCAGGGCTGTACAGTCTTGCTGAAGGTAAAGTTCCGTGGATCTGTATGTGCACATATCTTTAAGGGTACATCCTCCTCTAAGCAGCTCCTGTGATCTGTATGTGCCCATATCTTTAGGGGTAAATCCTCCTCCTAGCAGCTACTGGGGTCTGTATGTGCACATATCTTTAGGGGTACATCCTCTTCCAAGCAGCTCCTGGGATCTGTTTGGCCAATATCTTTACGGGTACATCCTCCTAGCAGCTCCTGGGATCTGTATGTTATCATATCTTTAAGGGTACATCCTCCTCCAAGCAGCTCCTGGGATCTGTATGTGCCCATATCTTTACGGGTACATCCTCCTAGCAGCTCCTGGGATCTGTATGTGCCCATATCTTTAAGGGTACATCTCCTCCAAGCAGCTCCTAGTATCTGTTTGGCCCATATCTTTACGGGTACATCCTCCTCCAAGCAGCTCCTGGGATCTGTATGTGCCCATATCTTTAAGGGTACATCCTCCTCCAAGGAGCTCATGGGATCTGTATGTGCACATATCTTAAGTTATCGTATGGGTTTTTAACCCCAACACGGCAACATAGTTTACATACAGGAACTTTGAAAAGAAGTGCTGCTCCCTTCAGCCTCTGCTCTTCCGCTTCAGTTTGACGAGCGATGCGCCAATGGCGTCAGTGGAAGTGTGTTACCTTTGCGGTCGAATCAAGAGAATCTCTCATGCTGCATAAAAAAAATTACTAAGATTATAAATTTTTTTTTTTTTTTAAAGGGTTGACCAGGTGCAACAGAGAGATGTCGCTCTTCCTAGAAATCGGCTACTACCGTCGAATCGGGGATAATGGAGGAGTAGAAGTAAAACTTTGAAACATAAATATACATCTCAAATAATTATCATCTAAACTAGCATATAACCCGACAACAAGGATGAAACAAAAAGAAAACAACAAAATAGATGTGAATCTATATCTATTTAGTGTCAATCTGTATTGGAAACAAAACAAAAGTACAGCTATGTTACACTATAGACAGTTGGCCTAATACATTTCAACACAATTAACAAGAATAAGTTCTTCATAAACAGCTATCTCTTTGAAAATTGTAACGCACCCGACATGGAGACTCGGGAATGATGAGATACATTTCAGCTACAGCCAAACTGATATTTCTTATATATATATATATATATATATATATATATATATATATATATATATATATATATATATATACATATATATATATATATATACTAGCGATTACCCGGCATGCGTTGCAATGCCACTCATCGAAATAAAGTGTCTGTGTTTTAATAATTTTTTTGTAAGTTCTTCTAATAACCACCTTTTTTTAACCGTCTGGTGCGTATTCGAATTAATTAGAAGGTTTTAAGAAGTGTCAGCAGACCACACGCAGCTGTCCGTGTGGGAAGCATGGATTTTCCAAATTTAGTCCCAAAACTTATAGCGATTGATCCCCCCATGCAATAGCTATGTTTGAAATTATATTTATATGGCTCATTTATTACATATAAACAAATTTAGGGCCCCCGGCCCCAAAAGTAATATTGTGAAATATTTGTACTAAATCAGAAACCTATTTATTAAGTCACATATACAAAATGAAATGTCACAGTTTATATTTAATGTAATTCCACCCACTTATGCAATAGCTCTGCTTGACGTTATATTTACATAGCTCATATAAGAAAAAAAAAGAATTTAAGGCCCCCGGCCCAAAGCGGAATATTGTAAAATATTTGCACTTCTTTAGAAACCTAATGCGGCCTGCACACAACAACTCACTGAAAGTGTATCGCATTCAGATGAATAGTATAGGAACTCATACGGAAATTATATTTAAATAGCTCATATTAGAAAGAAAAACTACTATAGGGCCCCGGTCCAAAACTGGTAATTCTTTGTAAAATGAATGGGTTTTGATATTCATGGATATACTTTTGTAAATGTACTTACGTTGTGTTAACGTCATTGATTTTTTAATTCGTAAAATGAGAATATAGCATCTATTTTTCACAACAGTAATATCATTGGATTTAAAGATATAAAATTGTACACACCCTATTTCCTAACCCCCATATATATGTACCTAAGAAGGCAAATTATTTGTCAAATTCATTTTGTCAACTTCTCCATACCCCAAATAGAGTTTTAAAGAAATTAATAAAATCATCCACGGGATTGTAATCCACTTACTTACGCAAAAACAATTTTTTTGCATTTCAAATGCTTTGTTCTTATTTAAATGAGTGATAAGTGCATTAGTGGATGCTATTTGGATATGTAGTTTCGCTGCACTGATTGCATTAAACGGCATTTTCGTATTAAAAGTATATTTAAAGGTTAGGGTTTTTTTGTTTTTTTTAAATTAATTTATACATTTCATAAATGTATATTTTTGGAAAGAATAAAAGTAAAAATTTATTAAACGTTAAAAATAAAAAGCAAACATTTTGTTTCATTTTTTAAATTGTAGCAATTTAAAAAGCAATCTATTATATTTATTAATTTTACTTTTAGGAAGGGGGAAATACATTATCAATTTTATTAGGCGCGGTTATTAAATCAGATAAATTTTTGCATTGAATAAATAGACAATTTGAGTTCTGACGTCATTTGCGTTATTATTTAGAAAAAAATAGTTTTACTTTTATTACGCAATATTTGGAACGTACTTAAAAATGCATTAAAATCAACAGATGTTTTGGTTTCCCCGATAAATGTGATTACAGTGTAATTCTTTGATTATAATTTGTTTTACTAATTTTCATAACTTTCAACCACATATAAAATGTTTAAAATAGTTCCTTAGTTGTTACTCCAGATTTATTTGTAATTTATATTATTAATACTTAAAATTTTATTAAAATTAAAGCGAATATACAATATATTTTTCGCATTACCATTAAAATAATAGTAGAAAACTATGATTGTTTTAAAAAATGGGAACGTATTTAAGTCGTATCGGTTCTTTGTGAGTTACGGTCAGCATATATCATTCTTATATAATAGATGTATTACTACATCATTGCTATTCAAAATCACAACACATTTACAAAGCTATATCCGATTCTAAAATACGTCACAAAATTCGAGCTTATTTATAAAAACAACAAAAATACTCTCTACACTAAACATGCAAAAACATGTTTTTCTCTGCTCTTGCTACAAATTGATGTCTGTTGGCATTTGTTCAAGGGCGGTTGAGTTGATAGATCCGATTGAAATTATTTTGATAAAGTTTGTTAAAGAAAACAAAACGAATTTAAGGACATCGGCCCATGCGAAATATTGTAAAATGTTGTTCTAATTTAGAAACATTTGCGGGAGCGCGCATATCAATTCACCAAAGTTTTTATCGCAATCGGATGAATGGTATAGGAATGCATACGATAATTATATAGATAATATAAGGGTGGAAAACGAATTAAGGCCCCCGGCCACAAACGGAATATTGTAGAATTGTTGTATTACTTCAGAAACCTACTTATTATATCACAAAATTAAAAAAAAGAAAAACATATTACTGAAGTTGTATCGCATTCAGATAAATGGTATAGGAGTGCATACGGATATTATTTTTTACAAAGCTCATATAAGAAAAATAAAGATTTTGGGGCAAACGGCCAAAAACGGATTATTTTAAAAGTGTTGTAACTACTTCAGAAACCTAATTATTATGTGACACGCACAATTTAATGTCGCAATTTGTATTTGATTAAAAATCTATCCATCCACACATTAGCTCTGTTTGAAAAATTATTTGTATAGCTCATATAGGAAAAATAGAACATAGGACCCTGGCTCAAAACATAATATTTTAAACGGTTGTAATAATTTGGAAAGCTTTGCGGACGTGGGTAAAACATTTTACTAAAGTTTTATCGCATTCAGATAAATGTATAGGAACGCATACAGAAATTATTTTGTACAAAGCTCATATAAGAAAAAAAAAGAATTTGGGATCAACGGCTGAAAACGGAATATTTTAAAAGTATTGTAATTACTCATTAACATGCGCGACCTTATGGACAACCTTTCAATAAAGTTTTGTTGCAATCGCATGAATGGTGTAGGAGCGCATATGGTTTGAAATTATATTTATATAGCTCATATTGGAAAAATAGAACATGGGGCCGCTGGCTCAAAACAGAATATTTTAAACGGTTGTAATAATTGTAAAAGCTTTGCGGGCGTTGGAGAAACATCTAACTAAAGTTTTATCGCATTCAGATGAATGGTATAGAAGCGCATACCGAAATTATTTTGTACACAGCTCATATAAGAAAAAAAAGAATTTGGGGCCAACGGCTGAAAACGGAATATTTTAAAAGTATTGTAATTACTTATTAGCATGCGCGACCTTATGGACAACCTTTCAAAAAAGTTTTGTTGCAATCACATGAATGGTGTAGGAGCGCATACGGTTTGAAATTATATTTATATAGCTCCTATAAGAAACAACGAACATGGGGCCCCTGGCTCAAAAAGGAATATTTTAAAACGGTTGTAATAATTTAGAAACCTTTGTGGGCATGCTCGCAACATCTCGTCAAAGTTTTAGCGTATTCGAATAAATGGTGTAGGAGCGCAGACGAAACCTATTGTTTACAAAGCTCATATAAGAAAAACAAACGATTTTGGGGCCAACGGCCAAAACGAAATATTTTAAAAGTGTTATAATGACCCAGTAAAATGCGCGAGCTTATGGAATACAACTCTCCAATGTTTTGTTGCAATCGCATAAATGGTGTAGGAGCGCATACTGTTTGAAACTATATTTATATAGCTCATATTAGAAAAAACGAACATGGGGCCCCTGGCTCAAAAAGCAATATTTTAAAACGGTTATAATTATGTCCAAACCTTTATGGGCGTGCTTGCAACATTTTACAAAAGATTTAGCGCATTCAGACGAATGGTGTAGGAGCGGAGACGGAAATATTTTTTACAAATCTCGTATAAGAAAAAAAAAAAATGAAGGGCCAACGGCCGAAAACGAAATAATTGAAAAGTTTTTTAATGACGCAGTTAAATGCCCAGGTAGGTGGCCAGCAATCCACCAAAGTTTTGTTGCAATCGCATGAATGGTGTAGGAGCGCATACGGTTTGAAACTATATTTATATAGCTCATATAAGAAAAAACGAACATGGGGCCCCTGGCTCAAAACGGTATTTTTTAAAACGGTTGTAATAATTTAGAAACCTTTGTGGGCATGCTTGCAACATTTCGTCAAAGTTTTAGCGTATTCGAATAAATGGTGTAGGATCGCAGATGAAACCTATAGTTTACAAAGCTCATATAAGAAAAAAAAACGATTTTGGGGCCAACGGCCAAAACGAAATATTTTAAAAGTGTTATAATGACTTAGTAAAATGCGCGAGCTTGTGGAATACAACTCTCCAATGTTTTGTCGCAATCACATGAATCTCGTAGGAGCGCATACGGTTTGAAACTGTATTTATATAGCTCATATAATAAAAAACGAACATGGGGTCCCTGGCTCTAAACGGAATATTTTAAAACGGTTATAATTATTTCCAAACCTTTGTGGGCGTGCTTGCAGCATTTTACCAAAGATTTAGCGCATTCAGACGAATGGTGTAGGAGCGGAGACGGAAATATTTTTTACAAAGCTCGTATAAGGAAAAAAAACGAATGAAGGGCCAACGGACGAAAACGAAATAATTGAAAAGTTTTTTTAATGACGCAGTTAAATGCCCAGGTAGGTGGTTAACAACTCACCAAGGGTTTGTTGCAATCGCATTAATGGTGTGGGAGCGCATACGAGACAAACAGACATACATACATACATACATAGAGACATACATTCATTTTTATAGATAGATATATATATATATATATATATATATATATATATTTCGCTTCTGGTGCCGTCCTGCTTACTTTTCACAACTGCCCGCCCACCCCACCCCACACTAAAAATGTTTCATATAAATAGTACTGAGTGTGAAAAAGGGGGAGGGGAAGAGGCATCGTACATCATCCATGACGATTGAACACAGGTGGGAAATTTTGAATTTTGCTCTTGAGGTGAGGCGACTATTTTTTTAATCAATACCCAGCCAAGGGTATGGTGTAGGACTGTCTGTACAGATGTATGTAGGACTGTCTGTACAGATGTATGTAGGACTGTCTGTACAGCTGTATGTAGGACTGTCTGTACAGATAGGACTGTCTGTACAGATGTATGTAGGACTGTCTGTACAGATGTATGTAGGACTGTCTGTACAGATGTATGTAGGACTGTCTGTACAGATGTATGTAGGACTGTCTGTACAGATGTATGTAGGACTGTCTGTTTAAGACTGTTGTTTAAAGGCCGATGGGCATGGTGTAGGACTGCTGTTAAAAGAAAATGAGAAGTTAAATGTTTTTAATGTTTTTTTTTTTGTTTGTTTGTTTGTTTGTTTGTAACACGTCGACCCACCGAGTCCTTTCTCAAAATACCCGGACCCGGTGTAAGAAAAACTGCATCCGGTTAAGCACTAGTATCTCTATAATACTTGTCTGTGAACTATGAGAAGCGATTCAGTTTATGTACCCGTCTCAAATTACGGATGTGTTTAAAAAAGTTATGATACTTAAAACATCACAAATCTTAATTATAATTTATTTGAGATTTATATAAAAAAAATTGCTGCTTTAAAATAAAAATTCCCTTTTTATAACAACTTTTTTTATAACCAATTTTTTATAACCACTTTTTTATAACCACTTTTTTAAAACATATAAATGTAGATTTTTTAAAGTGCGCTAAGACAGACACACACACACACACACGCATATACACACACACATACACACACACGCACATACACACACACACACACGCACATACACACACGCACATACACGCACATACACACACACGCACAAACACACACACATACACGCACATACACACACACACGCACATACACACACAGACACATACACACACACACACGCAAATACACGCACATATACATACGCACATACACACACACGCACATACACACACGCACATACACACACAGACACATACACACACACATGCACATACACACACGCACATACACACACGCACATACACACACGCACACACACACACGCACATACACACACGAACATACGCACACACACACACGCATACACACACACGCATACACACACACGCATACACACACACACGCATACACACACACACGCATACACATACACACACACGCATACACACACACACATACACACCGTGATAAAAATGCATACGATTTGATTTTCTTATAACAATTTATTTGTGTTGCATTTTATGCAAGACATAGTTGATTTTTTAAATACATAAATTAATCAAATCAATAATTAAATAAATAATTTTAAAAGTGTGTGTGTGGGGGGGGGGCGCTCCATGATTGATTTGATTGTGTTTTAAACTATATGGGGCACTTACTTTGAGCATTTTGAATATGTGTATGGTAGGGGAAAGTGACAAAAAAGATAACAAAATTTTTTTTGGGCTGACGATCTGGTCAGCAATGCATGGTACTTCCATGTACACTAGATTATTTATAGGTATCTCTATATTGAAAGTCGAACTCTAGATATTATCAGTTTAGTGTGAACCGTCTTTTTGAAAACGAAACAAACTTATAACTAACTATATTACAATAGACACGTGGCGTCATTTTCGAAATAAAAAATATATAAAATTAAGGAAATTCATAAATGTAAAGAAAATTAATCTTCACGATGTTCTATATTAGATGTTTTATATTAGATGTTCTATATTAGATGTTTTATATTAGATGTTTTATATTAGATGCTCTATAATTGATGTCCTATATTTCATGTTCTATATTACATTTTATATATTAGATTTTATATACTAGATTTTTTATATTAGATTTTTTATATTACATGTTCTATATTAGATGTTCTATATTAGATATTCTAGATTAGATATTCTAGATTAGAGTTCTATATTAGACGTTCTATATTAGATGTTCTAATTACATGTTCTAATTAGATGTTCTATAGTAGATGTTCTATATTAGGTGATTCACATTTGTTGTTCTATATTAGGTGCTCTATATTAGGTGTTCTATTTTATATGTTCTATATCAGATGTTCCATATTAAATGTTCTATATTATATTTTCTATATTAGGTGTTCTATAGTAGATGTTCTATAACAGTGATCGGCTAACCGCTGCTCTTGAGCCGAATGTGGCTCTTTAGCGACAAAATGGTAGTGACCCCGAAAAACATCGTTCTTTACAGGTTCTGTAAAAAAAAATGCGGTTCTCAAAAAAAATAATAATAATCTTCCTGCCGCTGATTTTTGTCTCTTTTGACTAATGAGTTTTCCGACCACTGTTCTGTACTCCTAGTCATATTATTCCCCCCCCCCCCAACTCCAATTGTGTTGGTCTTCAACGTTTAAAGATTCTGATTTGGATTAAAGCAAACTTAAAATTAAAAAAATAATTGACTGAAAAGGTTATGTGCCAGTAAATTTGCTCTAAATGACAAATATTTCTTTGAGTTTTTACCATTCCTATTGAGACACAATATATGGACTTGGCAACTGATTTCACTATGCACATGATTACAAGTTATACAATTTATAATGAAAATTTAAACATGAACTCTTTGGACATTATTTAGCTGATGAGTTCGTACAATTAACACTGGCGTTTATGAGCAATCCCATTAACAGGTGCGGGGGTGTGGCAAAGGATAGGATATACCACTATTGTCTTAAAGGGATGCAGATATATCACTTCATATGTGGGCCTGGGACTTCATCAAGCCGCCTATAAACGAGAAAGGATTGTTAGCCGGGGCTACCCCACTAACCAGAAACATATTCCCTCCATCACAATGCCACCGAAAACATCATCTCCGGGGGAGCCGGGGCCTAGATTCCACAAATTTCTGCGGAGTATCACAAATCAGACAAATGAGCCGTGGGTTTGGGTCCTGCGAGAGCAGATCAGAAGATAGACGCCGAGTATTTCAGGCGCGTTAACCGGTGTCTGTGTACCACGATCCCTTAGCGAACCCCAAGGCTCGGCTTACAAACAGATCTAAGGACCTGTAACTAAAGAGGGCGACCATGAGTTGGGGGGAAGAAAACTAACTCAGCATAGTGTCTTGGGACATGATCTTCTTGGAACACATATGAGCACATACAGTACATAGAGGATTGGGAACAGTGGAATGGTCGAGGTTGGGGGAAATTTTCCGACTACAGGGATTCTCATATCAACATCACTGTAATGGAATGTATGGTTGAGGTTCTTATGCTGTTCGCTGGTCACTGTAATGGAATGTATAGTTGAAGTGATAATGCTGCTGGCATGGTATCTGCAGAGTCTGAATGGTGGTTACATTTATCTAAACAAACTTTTAAATTAAAAAAATACTTCACGAAATACTCTGTGTACACTCGGACATCTGGTCTACCACTAAGTCATCTGGTCTAATACTAGGACATGTGGTTAACTACTCGGACACCATGTCTACTTTTAGGACACCCGGTCTGCTACTCGGACATCTGTGTTGATACTTGGATACCTGGTCTGCTACTCGGACATCTGGTAGGCTACGCGGACATCTGTCTAATACTCGGACATCTGGTCTAATACGCGGACATCTGGTCTAATACGCTTACATCGTCGGGTGAAGAGAGTTGGTAACAAATGAAGAACTTAATTTATTTAAACGTATTAACTTAATATGAGGAGACCATCAACTCCATTACAAATGTTCCGGCTTTACTCACCTCCAATGTACAGACCTCACTCACCTCCAATGTCCGGACTTTACTCACCTCCAATGTCCAGACCTCACTCACCTCCAATGTCCAGACCTCACTCACCTCCAATGTCCATACCTCACTCACCTCCAATGTCTGGACTTCACTCACCCCTAATGTCCGGACTTCACTCACCTCCAATGTCCGGACTTCACTCACCTCCAATGTCCGGACTTCACTCACCTCCAATGTCCAGACCTCACTCACCTCCATTGTCCGTACTTCACTCACCTCCAATGTCCGGACTTCACTTACCCCCAATGGCTGGACTTCACTCACCCCCAATGTCCAGACTTCACTCACCTCCAATGTCAAAACTTTACTCACCTCCAAAATGCAAACACCACTCCAATGTCCCAACCCGGTTTAAAATCACGGATTCTTCAACGATTGATTAATGTACTATCAAATTTAGCGTCAGCGTTATAAATGTCAAGGTCAATCTTTCTAAACAAACCCATCGTATATGTGCCAATTTATTATTATTATATTTTTTTCGTTGACAGATTTGTATCACAATGCTAAACCCATCAACACTTCAAAATATGCAGATTACTGTAGCGTAACGATATTTCATTCCAAAGCACTTCTATCTATCGGCTGACGGCTAAAATTTGTCCGTAACCGGACACCCCCCGCGATCACAGCAAATCAGCAAGACTCTAAAAGCCGCAAAAAGAGCGACCACCCTCCCAATTAATTGCTCAAACAAAAACGGGGGAACGTCCGGAAAGGGCCGTCCCGGAAGCCGTTCATTTATCAGCAGTCTGCGACTCAGAAAGTCAAATATGGCGGCGCCACCGGATGTGCGTCGAGATCCGCTTTGTTTTTCAATAAAGACCGCTGGAGAGGGATTTCAATTCAATTTTTAAGTTGTCGTTATTTTTGTCCAATTGAAGAGCTTCGTGCAATTACATCACTGCTGCTTGGATTTGGTACAAGGCCTTGAATTATAATGTAATCTTTTAAAAAAAAATTGCAATAAATACAAAATGTTTCGATGATTTGACCATGGGAATATATGACCATAACTTTTGCTAAGAAATTTAAAACAATTTATCCCAGGCGTTCATGAGAACAGGGAGGGATTGGGGGGGGGGCAAGACTGTGATATAATTACAGTAGCCCCCTCGCTTATCGCGGTCACAAATCTTTTGCTGCCCTCTTGGACACTATTTCTCAGCTAAATGCTGTAATTTAATTTATTTTTTTTGTTTGATATTTTTTAATTGTATTCGGTTTTTTTCTGTTTGTTCACTGATGAAGGCTTCCTGCCGACACGTTCGTTGTTTTGTTGCGTTCCTTTTTTTTCAGGTTTAACCGTACTGTGTTTTACTAATTTCCTATCGCGGTCAATTAGTTTCATACTGCCGCGATAAGTGAATTTCCGCGAAGTAGGATTCTTTATTTGCTTATCGAATATTTTCGTAGTTTGCGCATGGGTCGCCTGTTCACGACCCCCTGAATACGACTTTTCAACATTATTAGACGCCCTTGGGGGTGCTCGAAAACACAGGTCCATAGATACAGTCATTTTAATTTTAATACAGGGTTTATAAGAGACTCGGATTACCGAGAGCGCTGCATCATCCTCACTATATCGTCCAACTCTTTAATAAATACATGTTATCTGCTATAGTCAAGGGGAGTAGGGAGGAGGGAGGGCGGGAACACGATATAGTGAAGCATTCGAAAGTCGAAGCACGAAGTCGCGAGGGACGACTGTAGTGGAATTCTAGTGAGTTGTTGTTTTTTTCACATAGTTCAAAAGAACTATTGGTGAGTTCATTATGCTATGTACCCTTTTTTTTGAACGGTGAAGTGCGCTAATTTTGAACACAGGCATTTTTTTACGGAACCGATTAACCCGTCCGAATTGACATACAGAAACAATACATGTGATTGGGGGAAGGGGGGGGGGGTTCATTTTTGTACTAATGGCTAATGGTTGACAATGCCAATGTTGATAGAGCCTAGGTGTCATGGTCGACAATGCCCATGTTGATGGAGCTAAGGTGTCATGGTCGACAATGCTCATGTTGATGGAGCTAAGGTGATGGGTGACAATGCTCATGTTGATGGAGCTAAGGTGTCATGTTCGACAGTGCCCCTGTTGATGAAGCTAACGTGTCAATGCTGTATTTTGAGCACGCCAAAGGGTAATTTTGTGTTTCACGCACTTTGTTATTATTTACCACATAGAACATAGACTAAGTGATACATAACGCACTATTACATAAATGCAAACCAAAATAAAATTATATTAATGATTTATATGAAAAACTTTGTTTTTAGGGCTGTTGAATATTTCCCTTAACCTTTCTATGTCTTTCTTAAAGCAAATAAAATTAACGTTAATTGGTAAATTATCATGACATTAGTAAAGAAGTTTTGTAATCTTTGCACTCCATTAAGAAAAGAACGTTGGCTCTAAAAATTATCATCAAAAAATAACATAATTGTTGTTTAGGGTAGGTTCCACCTTCCGATCGAAAACTTGACACTTGCGGATCAACAAACGTTTGCGGCGACTCGATGGAATTCTGCGAAGGGCGCCACCCTACAGGTAGTGAGAGGAGTGGGAGGGGGGTGGGTTGCCTCCACAGCAAGACTCCCCGGCGCCCCCCACCCGATTCGGAGAGAATTGAAAAACAACGATTGTGGTTTCTAGCCAGGGCGCAGTTGACATTTGCTACAAAACGAGCGGGTACGAGCCATCGAGACATCCCCCCCCTCCCCCACAAGATCTATCTCGGTGTGATCTCCTGACATATGCCACGTCGTGTTTATAAAAATGCCGTAGTGTAGCGAGCGAGCCCACTGTTTATTTCGAGACAGTTTCTATAGTACGGTGGAGGTGCAAATATTTATCGTGTGGCAACCCCCCCCCCCCCCTTTTCTGTTATCATTTTTTAAATTAGGGGCGGAAGGGGGGGGGGGTTCAGGGGTTTACTTCATTTATTTATTCCGAGATTGTTTTTATAAAGTGACGCTTTTGCGGCGGATATTTGTCAACTAATTTTTTTGTTTTTGTCTCGCCACTGCGCTTGCATAACATGTTTTGTTAAGCGATCGATTTAAGGCCCAAGTATTCTGAGGTCGTAATTGCTCGAATTTTGTTAAGTCACGTTTAATTTTTTTAAAAAAAAAAAAAGAGAAGAAGAAGAAATTGAACAAGAAGAAGTTGTATTCCTCTATTCATTTGAAGCCGTTTAGCCGTCTGGCAATCTTGCTCGCATGCGGGTCATCTATTTTTTGCATGTGTTGCCCCATCTCTGTCTCAGCACTCCTGAAAGGAAACTAATTAAACAGAGGAAACATGTAACGATTATAAAACATTTAATCCATTGTTTCTATGATAAGTCCACATTAATATTCCATTGATTTAATTGTTTTCGTGTCCGTATCAAATGGCGTGGAAAAGGGTTGGCGAACCACTTCCATCGAAAATAGTTTTTAAAAAAACGAAACTTTGCAGTTAGTCGAAAGTACCACCCCCATCAATTAAAGACAAAAGTCCCACCCAGAGGCGTAGCTAAAGAGTGTTTGGCGCCCGGGGACAAGATTCATTTTTAAGAGCGCCCCCCCCACCCCAACCGCTTTTCTTTTTTTTTCAACTCTCAAACCCATTATTTTAATAATGTAAAATAATATGAAAGCACATTTCGGCGCCCCTAACTTATCTGGCGCCCAGTGACATCTGTCCCCCTCCCCCTTAGCTATGCCTCTGGTGCCGCCCGTGGCCATTCGCCCTCTCCGCTTCCCGCGCCCTACTCCACTGTTTGTATCAGTCACAGACTGAGGTCATTTCATACTAGTTTTAAGAATTTTTTTTTTAAGAGTTCGATTTCATTTTCTAACTGCTGTTTATAAGTGAGAGCTTTACCACAGTTACCCGATTTACCCCATTTATTTGATTTACCACATTTTCTACATTCTAGTCCCTGTCAGAAATGGTATTCGCCTAATTAAAAAAACATTACGTTTTTGTATGTTTTTTTTTCAAACATTTTTCATTTAAATTTAGCAGCACACTTAGAACATTCAATTATACAATAAAATGCTGTGTTTACATGCGTGTGTAAATATCCCCTACCGCTATCGCTTGGTGTAAGAATGCTTCATTTAAAACACCATTGAGATTGTTGACACATGGTAGCCATGGTAAATCTGAAACCAAGGCGTCGTTCTGTTGTGGATTTACTCTTGATTTGAATGCACTGACCTTTACCCTCACGTTCTCATACTCTCTGTCCCCCCCCCCCCCCAATTAATTGTTTCATAATTGTTAGTTAACCAATTGGATTGGAAATAACCTTTCCGAGAGAGATGAACGTAGAAGTAACGAACAGCTGTTGAGAGATTGGCCAAACGGAATACCGGGATGTTTTATTCATATCTTAAAGAGCTTGACCAGACTGACAGCCCGGATGTTCTATTAATAGATCTCCGCCACTAAACAACAAACCCTATTAGGATAAAAATGACGTAAAAAATAGTTCAAGTGGATCTCCTTGAGTAACAGTGGGTGTCACCTCTAGATATTCCAACATGAGAAGCACTTACTTGTTTCTCAACCTTACCAACAAATATCTCAGTTCTTTTTCTCTTCTGCTTTCTTTATTCTCTTAAATGCAAGTCTACCCAGAATCGGTTTAATCTTACTGAAAGTATTCCAAGTGAAACTTTAGCTCAGATGAGATCAGGTCCACACAACTCTGTTACACTTACACCGCAAATGCATCTAGCAAAATCGTCTCTCTTTTTAAAAAAAAAAAAAGAAAAGAAAAAAAAAATCTCAAACCAAAACTATCGTGAACAGATGACAACAAAAGAACAAACAGATGGTGAAGATTTTAAAAAGTTTTTTTAAGCTAGAGCACACAACTGCACAGCATTCACGTATTTACTCGCATCTGTTTGAAAACGTTTAATTTGGCTGGAATAAATATTTCCCGAGACTCACTATCTTCACGGAGCAAAAAGGGCTGCACTTACACGCAGGTGTTCTCAACGGTGATGTCAGCCACCGCGCCAAGCGAAGCCGCCTTCAGAACCAGGATAGTTCCATTACCTTTTTTTATTATTTATTTTTTTAATTAACTTTAAACTCTTTTTATGAAAGGAAACAAAAACAAGACGCGACTTATTTATAAAAGTTATTTTTACGACAATAATTTTTTGTTAAACTGTGGGACAACTAAGACTTAAAATCAACAAATGCTCAGCAACCCTTCAACCAACGTTCAGCAAACCTTCAACCAACGTTCAGCAACCCTTCAACAACGTTCAGCAACCCTTCAACCCACATTCAGCAAACCTTCAACCAACTTAAGCAACCCTTCATTCAACGTTAACCAACCATTCATCCAACGTTCACCATTCATTCAACCAACATTCACCAGTCATTCAACCAACGTTCACTAGCCATTCAACCAACGTTCACTAGCCATTCAACCAACGTTCACCAGTCATTCAACCAACGTTCACTAGGCATTCAACCAACGTTCACTAGCCATTCAACCAACGTTCACCAGGCATTCAACCAACGTTCACCAGCCATTCAACCAACGTTCACCAGCCATTCAACCAACGTTCACCAGCCATTCTACCAACGTTCACCAGCCATTCAACCAACGTTCACCAGTCATTCAACCAACGTTCACTAGCCATTCAACCAACGTTCACTAGCCATTCAACCAACGTTCACCAGCCATTCAACCAACGTTCACCAGCCATTCAACCAACGTTCACCAGCCATTCAACCAACGTTCACCAGCCATTCAACCAACGTTCACCAGTCATTCAACCAACGTTCACGAGCCATTCAACCAACGTTCACCAACCCTTCAACCAACGTTAACCAGCCATTCAACCAACGTTCACTAGCCATTCAATCAAAGTTCACCAGTCATTCAACAAACGTTCACTAGCCATTCAACCAACGTTCACCAACGCTTCAACCAACGTTCACCAGCCATTCAACCAACGTTCACCAGTCATTCAACCAACGTTCACCAGTCATTCAACCAACGTTCACCAACGCTTCAACCAACGTTCACCAGCCATTCAACCAACGTTCACTAGCTATTCAACCAACGTTCACCAACAATTCAACCATCGTTCACCAGTCATTCAACCATCGTTCACCAGTCATTCATCCAACGTTCACCAGCCATTCAACCAACATTCACCAGTCATTCAACCAACGTTCACCAGCCATTCAACCAACGTTCCCTAGCCATTCAACCAACGTTCACGAGCCATTCAACAAACGTTCACCAACTCTTCAACCAACGTTCACCAGCCATTCAACTAACGTTCACTAGCCATTCAATCAAAGTTCACCAGTCATTCAACCAACGTTCACGAACCATTCAACCAACGTTCACCAGTCATTCAACCAACGTTCACCAGTCATTCAACCAACGTTCACCAACGCTTCAACCAACGTTCATTAGTCATTCAATCAACGTTCACTAGCTATTCAACCAACGTTCACCAACCATTTAACCAACGTTCACCAGTCATTCAACAAACGTTCACCAGCCATTCAACAAACATTCATCAACGCTTCAACCACTAGTCATTCAATCAACGTTCACTAGCCATTCAACAACAATCACTAGCCATTCAACCAACGTTCACTAAAATTCAACCAACGTTCACTAGCCATTCAACGAACGTTCACCAAACCTTCAACCAACGTTCACCAGTCATTCAACCAACGTTCACCAGCCATTCAACCAACGCTCACCAGCCATTCAACCAACGTTCACTAGCCATTCAACCAACGTTCACCAGAAATTCAAGCAACGTTCACTAGCCATTCAACCAATGTTCACCAGTCATTCAACCAACGTTCACGAACCATTCAACCAACGTTCACCAGTCATTAAACCAATGTTCACCAGTCATTCAACCAACGTTCAGCAACGCTTCAACCAACGTTCACTAGTCATTCAATCAACGTTCACTAGCTTTTCAACCAACGTTCACCAACCATTCAACCAACGTTCACCAGTCATTCAACCAACGTTCACCAGCCATTCAACCAACGTTCACCAACGCTTCAACAACTAGTCTTTCAATCA
Organism: Omphiscola glabra; assembly: GCA_964017045.1. Classification (NCBI taxonomy): domain Eukaryota; kingdom Metazoa; phylum Mollusca; class Gastropoda; family Lymnaeidae; genus Omphiscola; species Omphiscola glabra. The sequence goes on from OZ024796.1 coordinate 43,931,766, forward strand.
ACGTTCACTAGCCATTCAACAACAATTTTCACTAGCCATTCAACCAACGTTCACTAGTCATTCAATCAACGTTAACTAGCTTTTCAACCAACGTTCACCAACCATTCAACCAACGTTCACCAGTCATTCAACCAACGTTCACCAGCCATTCAACCAACGTTCACCAACGCTTCAACAACTAGTCTTTCAATCAACGTTCACTAGCCATTCAACAACAATTTTCACTAGCCATTCAACCAACGTTCACTAGCATTCAACCAACGTTCACCAGCCATTCAACCAATGCTCACCAGCCATTCAACCAACGTTCACTAGCCATTCAACCAACGTTCACCAGCAATTCAACCAACGTTCACTAGCCATTTAACCAATGTTTAACAGCCATTCAACCAACGTTCACCAGCCATTCAACCAACGTTCACTAGCCATTCTACCAACGTTCACCAGCCATTCAACCAACGTTCACCAACCCTTCAACCAACGTTCACCAGCCATTTAACCAATTTTCACCAGCCATTCAACCAACGTTCACCAGCCATTTAACCAATTTTCACCAGCCATTCAACCAACGTTCACCAGCCATTCAACCAACGTTCACCAACCCTTCAACCAATGTTCACCAGCCATTCAACCAATGTTCACCAGCCATTCAACCAACGTTCACCAGCCATTCAACCAACGTTCACCAGCCATTCAACCAATGTTCACCAGCCATTCAACCAACGTTCACCAGCCATTCAACCAATGTTCACCAGCCATTCAACCAACGTTCACCAGCCATTCAACCAACGTTCACCAACCATTCAACCAACGTTCACCAGCCATTCAACCAACGTTCACCAGCCATTCAACCAACGTTCACCAGCCATTCAACCAACGTTCACCAGCCATTCAACCAACGTTCACCAACCCTTCAACCAACGTTCACCAACCCTTCAACCAACGTTCACCAGCCATTCAACCAATGTTCACCAGCCATTCAACCAACGTTCACCAGCCATTCAACCAACATTCACCAGCCATTCAACCAACGTTCACCAGCCATTCAACCAACGTTCACCAGCCATTCAACCAACGTTCACCAGCCATTCAACGAACGTTCACTAGCCATTCAACCAACGTTCACCACCCATTCAACCAACGTTCACCAGTCATTCAACCAACGTTCACGAGCCATTAAACCAACGTTTTCCAACCCTTCAACAAACGTTCACCAGTCATTCAACCAACGTTCACGAACCATTCAACCAACGTTCACCAGGCATTCAACCAACGTTCACCAACCCTTCAACCAACATTCACCAGTCATTCAAACAACATTCACGAGCCATTCAACCAACGTTCACCAACCCTTCAACCAACGTTCACCAGCCATTCAACAAACGTTCACTAGCCATTCAATTAAAGTTCACCAGTCATTCAACCAACGTTCACTAGCCATTCAACAGACGTTCACCAGTCATTCAACCAACGTTAACGAGCCATTCAACCAACGTTCACCAACCCTTCAACCAACGTTCACCAGCCATTCAACTAACGTTCACTAGCCATTCAATCAAAGTTCACCAGTCATTCAACCAACGTTTACGAACCATTCAACCAACGTTCACCAGTCATTCAACCAAAGTTTACCATTCATTCAACCAACGTTCACCAAAGCTTCAACCAACGTTCACTAGTCATTCAATCAACGTTCACTAGCTATTCAACCAACGTTCACCAACCATTCAACCAACGTTCACCAGTCATTCAACCAACGTTCACCAGTCATTCAACGAACGTTCACCAACGCTTCAACCACTAGTCATTCAATCAACGTTCACTAGCCATTTAACAACAATCACTAGCCATTCAACCAACGTTCACTAGCATTCAACCAACGTTCACTAGCCATTCAACGAACGTTCACCAAACCTTCAACCAACGTTCACCAGTCATTCAACCAACGTTCACCAGCCATTCAACCAACGCTCACCAGCCATTCAACCAACGTTCACTAGTCATTCAACCAATGTTCACCAGAAATTCAACCAACGTTAACTAGCCATTCAACCAATGTTCACCAGCCATTCAACCAACGTTCACTAGCCATTCAACCAACGTTCACCAGCCATTCAACCAACTTTCACGAGCCATTCAACCATCGTTCACTAGCCATTTAATCAAAGTTCACCAGTCATTCAACCAACGTTCACGAACCATTCAACCAACGTTCACCAGTCATTAAACCAACGTTCACCAGTCATTCAATCAACGTTCACCAACGCTTCAACCACTAGTCATTCAATCAACGTTCAGTAGCCATTCAACAACGTTCACTAGCCATTCAACCAACGTTCACTAGCATTCAATTAACGTTCAATAGCCATTCAACCAACGTTCACCAAACCTTCAACCAACGTTCACCAGTCATTCAACCAACGTTTAACAGCCATTCAACCAATGCTCACCAGCCATTAAACCAACGTTCACTAGCAATTCAACCAACGTTCACCAGCAATTCAACCAACGTTCATTAGTCATTCAATCAACGTTCACTAGCTATTCAACCAACGTTCACCAACCATTTAACCAACGTTCACCAGTCATTCAACAAACGTTCACCAGCCATTCAACAAACATTCACCAACGCTTCAACCACTAGTCATTCAATCAACGTTCACTAGCCATTCAACAACAATCACTAGCCATTCAACCAACGTTCACTAAAATTCAACCAACGTTCACTAGCCATTCAACGAACGTTCACCAAACCTTCAACCAACGTTCACCAGTCATTCAACCAACGTTCACCAGCCATTCAACCAACGCTCACCAGCCATTCAACCAACGTTCACTAGCCATTCAACCAACGTTCACCAGAAATTCAAGCAACGTTCACTAGCCATTCAACCAATGTTCACCAGTCATTCAACCAACGTTCACGAACCATTCAACCAACGTTCACCAGTCATTAAACCAATGTTCACCAGTCATTCAACCAACGTTCACCAACGCTTCAACCAACGTTCACTAGTCATTCAATCAACGTTCACTAGCTTTTCAACCAACGTTCACCAACCATTCAACCAACGTTCACCAGTCATTCAACCAACGTTCACCAGCCATTCAACCAACGTTCACCAACGCTTCAACAACTAGTCTTTCAATCAACGTTCACTAGCCATTCAACAACAATTTTCACTAGCCATTCAACCAACGTTCACTAGTCATTCAATCAACGTTCACTAGCTTTTCAACCAACGTTCACCAACCATTCAACCAACGTTCACCAGTCATTCAACCAACGTTCACCAGCCATTCAACCAACGTTCACCAACGCTTCAACAACTAGTCTTTCAATCAACGTTCACTAGCCATTCAACAACAATTTTCACTAGCCATTCAACCAACGTTCACTAGCATTCAACCAACGTTCACCAGCCATTCAACCAATGCTCACCAGCCATTCAACCAACGTTCACTAGCCATTCAACCAACGTTCACCAGCAATTCAACCAACGTTCACTAGCCATTTAACCAATGTTTAACAGCCATTCAACCAACGTTCACCAGCCATTCAACCAACGTTCACCAGCCATTCTACCAACGTTCACCAGCCATTCAACCAACGTTCACCAACCCTTCAACCAACGTTCACCAGCCATTTAACCAATTTTCACCAGCCATTCAACCAACGTTCACCAGCCATTCAACCAACGTTCACCAACCCTTCAACCAATGTTCACCAGCCATTCAACCAATGTTCACCAGCCATTCAACCAACGTTCACCAGCCATTCAACCAACGTTCACCAGCCATTCAACCAATGTTCACCAGCCATTCAACCAACGTTCACCAGCCATTCAACCAATGTTCACCAGCCATTCAACCAACGTTCACCAGCCATTCAACCAACGTTCACCAACCATTCAACCAACGTTCACCAGCCATTCAACCAACGTTCACCAGCCATTCAACCAACGTTCACCAGCCATTCAACCAACGTTCACCAGCCATTCAACCAACGTTCACCAACCCTTCAACCAACGTTCACCAACCCTTCAACCAACGTTCACCAGCCATTCAACCAATGTTCACCAGCCATTCAACCAACGTTCACCAGCCATTCAACCAACATTCACCAGCCATTCAACCAACGTTCACCAGCCATTCAACCAACGTTCACCAGCCATTCAACCAACGTTCACCAGCCATTCAACGAACGTTCACTAGCCATTCAACCAACGTTCACCAGCCATTCAACCAACGTTCACCAGTCATTCAACCAACGTTCACGAGCCATTAAACCAACGTTTTCCAACCCTTCAACAAACGTTCACCAGTCATTCAACCAACGTTCACGAACCATTCAACCAACGTTCACCAGGCATTCAACCAACGTTCACCAACCCTTCAACCAACATTCACCAGTCATTCAAACAACATTCAAGAGCCATTCAACCAACGTTCACCAACCCTTCAACCAACGTTCACCAGCCATTCAACAAACGTTCACTAGCCATTCAATTAAAGTTCACCAGTCATTCAACCAACGTTCACTAGCCATTCAACAGACGTTCACCAGTCATTCAACCAACGTTAACGAGCCATTCAACCAACGTTCACCAACCCTTCAACCAACGTTCACCAGCCATTCAACTAACGTTCACTAGCCATTCAATCAAAGTTCACCAGTCATTCAACCAACGTTTACGAACCATTCAACCAACGTTCACCAGTCATTCAACCAAAGTTTACCATTCATTCAACCAACGTTCACCAAAGCTTCAACCAACGTTCACTAGTCATTCAATCAACGTTCACTAGCTATTCAACCAACGTTCACCAACCATTCAACCAACGTTCACCAGTCATTCAACCAACGTTCACCAGTCATTCAACGAACGTTCACCAACGCTTCAACCACTAGTCATTCAATCAACGTTCACTAGCCATTCAACAACAATCACTAGCCATTCAACCAACGTTCACTAGCATTCAACCAACGTTCACTAGCCATTCAACGAACGTTCACCAAACCTTCAACCAACGTTCACCAGTCATTCAACCAACGTTCACCAGCCATTCAACCAACGCTCACCAGCCATTCAACCAACGTTCACTAGTCATTCAACCAATGTTCACCAGAAATTCAACCAACGTTAACTAGCCATTCAACCAATGTTCACCAGCCATTCAACCAACGTTCACTAGCCATTCAACCAACGTTCACCAGCCATTCAACCAACTTTCACGAGCCATTCAACCATCGTTCACTAGCCATTCAATCAAAGTTCACCAGTCATTCAACCAACGTTCACGAACCATTCAACCAACGTTCACCAGTCATTAAACCAACGTTCACCAGTCATTCAACCAACGTTCACCAACGCTTCAACCAACGTTCACTAGTCATTCAATCAATGTTCACTAGCTTTTCAACCAAAGTTCACCAACCATTCAACCAACGTTCACCAACGCTTCAACCACTAGTCATTCAATCAACGTTCAGTAGCCATTCAACAACGTTCACTAGCCATTCAACCAACGTTCACTAGCATTCAATTAACGTTCAATAGCCATTCAACCAACGTTCACCAAACCTTCAACCAACGTTCACCAGTCATTCAACCAACGTTTACCAGCCATTCAACCAATGCTCACCAGCCATTAAACCAACGTTCACTAGCAATTCAACCAACGTTCACCAGCAATTCAACCAACGTTCACTAGCCATTCAACCAATGTTCACCAGCCATTCAACCAACGTTCACCAGCCATTCAACCAACGTTCACCAGCCATTCAACCAACGTTCACCAGCCATTCAACCAACGTTCACCAGCCATTCAACCAACGTTCACTAGCCATTCAACCAACGTTCACCAACCCTTCAACAAACGAGGTTTGTTAAATGATGTGGAGAAATGCCTGTATTTCCATGTTGTATTTTTTAAGGGAAACCCGTTTTGAGCCCCGGCCTGGTAATTTCATGTGTAAGACACTGGTAGATTCATGGTCAAAGTAGTGAGACACTTGCGAATTGCATAGTCAAAGTAATAAGACGTAAACTCATAGTCAAAGTAATGAGACACGTGTAGATTCATTGTCAAAGTAATGAGACACTTGTAGATTCATTGTCAAAGTAATGAGACACGTGTAGATTCATTGTCAAAGTAATGAGACACTTGTAGATTCATTGTCAAAGTAATGAGACACGTATATATTCATTGTCAAAGTAATGAGACACGTGTAGATTCATTGTCAAAGTAATGAGACACTTGTAGATTCATTGTCAAAGTAATGAGACATTTGTAGATTCATTGTCAAAGTAATGAGACACGTGTAGATTCATTGTAAAAGTAATGAGACACTTGTAGATTCATTGTCAAAGTAATGAGACACGTGTAGATTCATTGTCAAAGTAATGAGACACGTGTAGATTCATTGTCAAAGTAATGAGACACGTGTAGATTCATGGTCAAAGTAATGAGACACTTGTAGATTCATTGTCAAAGTAATGAGACACTTGTAGATTCATTGTCAAAGTAATGAGACACGTGTAGATTCATTGTCAAAGTAATAAGACACGTGTAGATTCATTGTCAAAGTAATGAGACACTTGTAGATTCATGGTCAAAGTAATGAGACACTTGTAGATTCATTGTCAAAGTAATGAGACACTTGTAGATTCATTGTCAAAGTAATGAGACACGTGTAGATTCATTGTCAAAGTAATGAGACACGTGTAGATTCATTGTCAAAGTAATGAGACACGTGTAGATTCATTGTCAAAGTAATGAGACACTTGTAGATTCATTGTCAAAGTAATGAGACACTTGTAGATTCATTGTCAAAGTAATGAGACACGTGTAGATTCATTGTCAAAGTAATGAGACATTTGTAAATGCACAATCAAAATAGACGATTGCAGATGCATAGTCAAATGAATGTTTTGTTTGCTTGTATTTATTCAATATATTTTCTTTCTCAGCCTCCTTCATTAACTGTAAAAAGGGGGGGGGGGGGGGAAAGACATCTTTTTCTAAATTAGCATACACATATTTAAACAAGTTTTGTAAAAATCCATATATTCCACTGCAACATGTCTTGTGTTCAACGAATATAAGAGAGCAACAACAACTGAATTTTGATGTTTTTTTTTTGTTGCAATAGTAAATGGGAATTATTTTTTTTTTCTGAACACATGTGAAAATAAAAATAATTGGAAAAAGTATACATTCACGTAATCCAAACAATATAATTGTAAACTTAGCCATGCCATAGCTCATTATTGACATAATAGTTGTCGAGGTTCGAAGACATGAATACCCTTTGAGTCCACCTTGAAATTATACAATAAACCTATATGAGTGATCGGCAAATTACGGCTCGCGACCAGCATGCGTCTCTTTAGCGACCTGAGTGCGACTCGGCCAGTCGACCACAAATCGGTTTTTACTACCCCCCCCCCCCCCCCCCCCCCACAAAAAAAAAAAAACATGGTTCTTGAGAGGTTCTTGAAAAGTAATCTGGCTCTCAAAATCGTCCTGCTGCTGATGCCTGGCTCTTTGCTTGGCTCTTTTGAGTAATGATTTGGCCAACCACTGTCCTAATTCATTGCCTTGAATTATTTTCGACAGAATCTATTTATACTTAATACTAAGACGTGTCTATTTGAGGGCGTGTCTGTGTGGGAATCGTCAATATTTTAAATATGCACAATTCGTCTTCACTTCTGCGTTCGAGAGTTATTATTATTTTATTTTTTTTTTTTTTTTGGCAATTTTAACATACACGCCACGCATACAAGCTACCACGCTGACAATGTTGTATTACATCGGAACTGTTAATTGTTAAAAGACAAGAAATGTTTTCATGGTACTATGTTACCAGGGCCGGATTAACCTCTGGGCAAACAAGGCACGTGCCTTGGGCACCAAGCGTTTGGGGGCACCACAAGTCCTCAAGAAATATTTTTATTTGAACAAATTTAAGCACAGAAACAACTGAAAATTGAACAAGTGCTATGAAAATGAAGACATACGCTATAATAAAAATTCACATTCAAGTTCGGTACAATCTTGAATGCTAAAAAATTAAGCGCATAAAAAATTTAAGAAACTCCTGGTAAATGGTTATTAGTAAAATGCGGACCATGCGGATTCACTCGGCTTGGAAATAAATAATGCGGTCGTATTCGAATTTTAAAAATGTTTGGGAAGTTTTATAAAAAAAATTTAAACCATTATATTTTCAATAAATAATATTAAAATAATAACATTAATTAATTAATTTGACCGGGAACACCTTAGTAATAGACACAAAATGAGCACGTGAACTTGAAAACGTGTGCTGATTTGTATTCTTCACTAGCATATCACTTGCATAAATCTGGGAATGAATTTGAAAGATTTGAAGAAGCTGCAAAAAATAATAACACCAGGTGTAGATTATAAGTCAACTTTGACCCGTAATCGTAAACGAACAACAGTGGTCATTGATGGTGATGCCCCTGAGGTATCTCTGAATGCCATAGACAAATTTCGTATATCTGCATTCTACGCCATTGTTGACAAACTTGAGACAGAAATGAGTAGACGAGGACAAGTATATTGATTGATTGGAGTACTTATATAGCGCTCATTCCATGCTATGACAGCATGCTCACGGCGCTCCGATGTTAGATGTTCGATAGGTCTCACTGCTGCCAGTTAGGCGCATGTGAACTCCATCTCCCCATCTCCGGGTTTGAATTCAGAGTTGCCTTCTCTTAGATGAGTTGCCGTCCAAGGTTAATGTCAACTTCCATACTCCTGGATTGGATCATTCAATCAAGTTCTTCCATTATTTCAATCATTGGTGAATAACTCAAGTCCTTTTAATAACTATAACTTTAATTATCAGTTGCCACAAGAAAAACATCACTCTTCCCTAAGGTTCTACACAATCACCCACCGCACGACTACTACTTACGTCACAAAACACATTAAAAAAATACGTCATTCAGACAAGCGCGTTCATTAGCTAATAAAAACTCTTTCACACACAGCGCGTAATAAACATGCATTCAAACACAACAATAACTACTGAACTCCCATACTTGACATTTAACGAGTCCCATCCACCCGGGGTGCCGTCCAAGGTTAACGAGTCCCATCCACCCGGGGTGCCGTCCAAGGTTAACGAGTCCCATCCACCCGGGTGCCGTCCAAGGTTAACGAGTCCCATCCACCCGGGGTGCCGTCCAAGGTTAACGAGTCCCATCCACCCGGGGTGCCGTCCAATGTTAACGAGTCCCATCCACCCGGGGTGCCGTCCAAGGTTAACGAGTCCCATCCACCCGGGGTGGCGTCCAAGGTTAACGAGTCCCATCCACCCGGGGTGCTGGTGGTGTTTTTTTTTTTTTTGCTTGACTATATGGCTGGGATTGAACTCCTGACCATTATCTTGAGATTTTCTCAGTTTAGACCACTCAGTGATGTTAAAATACCTGAGAACTTATCATTAATGTTAAAATACCTGAGAACTTATCATTAATGTTAAAATACCAGAGAACTTATCATTAATGTTAAAATACCTGAGAACTTATCATTAATGTTAAAATACCCGAGAACTTATCATTAATGTTAAAATACCTGAGAACTTATCATTAATGTTAAAATACCTGAGAACTTATCATTAATGTTAAAATACCAGAGAACTTATCATTAATGTTAAAATACCTGAGAACTTATCATTAATGTTAAAATACCTGAGAACTTATCATTAATGTTAAAATACCTGAGAACTTATCATTAATGTTAAAATACCTGAGAACTTATCATTGATGTTCAAGGCGCCAGAATATATCTGGAAAGTAAAAAAAAATGTCTCTGTATTATGCTGGTTAAATCCATGATGTAGCAGTTCGATTTTCTTGTTTGGTCGATGTATCACTATCACAAATATCTCAGAGTTGTGAAGAGCTAATAAATGCTTATCCTAAAGATCTGAACAATAATTTATGTACTGAACTACAACAGTTTCATTCATATATTCGCCAAAAGTTTCCTGCATCAAAATCGGAAAACAACACGTTCAATCATGGAGAATTATACAAAGTAAGAGTTAGAGACAACATCGAGTGTGCCTTTCCAAATGTTGAAATCGCCTTGCGCATATTTATAAAATTAATGGTTACTAACTGTTCAACTGAGCGCTCTTTTTCTCAGTTGAAACGTACAAAAAATCCTAATAGATCATCAATGAAACAAGAAAGGCTCGATTCCTTATCTCTGCTTATGATCGAGGCAGATGTGTTGCGCAAAATTAACTTCGACGATATACTCAAAAACTTCGCTAGATGTAAATCTAGAAAAAACAACTTTAAAATGTAAATGACAAAAAATTTTTGATTTTTTCATCTAATAAAAAATAAAGTATTTTTGTCTTTTATTATTTCAAAATTTATTAACTATTAATTTTAATACAGAAATACTTTATTGTAGGTTTTATCTAAGTGATAGTAATACAAACTACAAACATGTTTGTTAACAACTGTTTTCTTTGAATAATATTGAACATACCAGCGGTCACGGTCAGTGAAAGATCAGGGGCCCTGTGCAGAAGGGGGCACCCATGTGGGTTTGTGCCTTGGGCACTAAAATGGGTTAATTCGGCCCTGTATGTTACGCTACCTCCATCTATGTAAAGGGACGTTTTTTTTATAAAAAAAGGGGGGGGGCACGCTACCGGGGAGAATATTATCAAATTTTTCAACTAATCTCCCTTTTCGCCTTTTAAAGATTCCTTGATGATACTATGTCTGCCACCAGGGTTTATTTGTTTTAACAATAAATTTACACGTACCGTTGTAGTTTCTACGTTATGACAATGGGAGGATTTTAATCATGGCCTCCTAGTGGCTATATCTAGATATTTGTAAACACAGATTATATAGATTTCATTTTTAAAAAGGAGAACACTCTTTAGGCAGATAGATGATGGCGCTGGCAAAGGAAGGTTAATCTTTCCTCGAAAATATGTCACGGGACATAACTCTTGGGAGTGTATCAAAGGAGGAGTTACTTGACATGAATTCTAACTTTTGTCTTGTTTGCCCGTTAGCCTGTCTCTACCTGGTGCTGCAGTGTCCAGAGGCAGGGGGTCTGCTACCTGGGTCTCAGGTATGTTGGTGGGTGACAGTTGTGACGGCAGGAGGGGGGTGGCGCGACAGATGTCTGCACAGGATGACGAAGACTCCGGTCTTGGTACTGACGTCCGAGTTTCACCAACAGATTTTCATAACCTAACCCACCACACACTCGAGGTGGCTACCGTCATGCACTGCGGGGCTATTGATGGTAAGCACTGTGTTATCGTTTACGTTTACCCTGACGTTGTACAAGTTATGTTTATGTAGTGCATATGTTATCAGTTTCCCAATGGGTTAACCTGTTTTTTTTATTATTGAGAAAATGACATCCCTTCTTTAACTTGGATGATAAAATGTGTAAATTTTTGCTAAATATCAAAGTTACAGCTCTCTTTAGTGAGCTGGATGGCCGAGCAGTCTAAACAGAGTAAATCCCAAGCTAGTGGAGTTTAATATCCAGAAAAACGCATAGACGAGCAGAAGCATCACCCGTTCCAAGGTTGAATGGGGAATCGTTAACTTTGGACGGCAACTCATCCAAGAGAAGGAAAACTGAAATCAAAACCCGGAGTACCGCAGGTGGTATGACAATGGCCCAATGAAAAAAATATTAGAACGCAAAAAGTAAAAGAGCTCCGTGAAACAAACTCACACACCTCCTTACATCTGCAGCATCCTGATCTATTTCCAGTCGCCTTGATCACGTAAAAAAAGGAAACGGACAAGGCGGTGATGCTCGACAAGGCCCGGCATCGGGGAGACATGGCTCCTGGCTTGTGTGGGGGAGCGCCAGGGAGGGAATCAAGAGCTTTGGCTCGATGGCCCGCTAACGCCATTTCTCAATGAGATATTTTAGTCATGCTCGGCTCCGGTCAAGACACTTCCCAAGTCGCAAATCGCCTTGGTCAACTTCACGTGCGAAGGAGTAACAACAGCGCAATAGGTCTCTTAAATATTCAAGATGAATTATAAGTCTAGTTAAAATATTATTTCGTATTGTGGCAACTGAAAGAAAAATTGAACTATTGTTTGTTTCGGTTTGTTACTCTTCTCACTAATGTCTCATCTAAAATTATTAATGTAAAAAAAAAAAGTGTCTATTAATTGTAACAAGTATTGTTACTTACTTATTTGAATTAATTAATGATAAATGACCGGGAATAGCATTGTTTCAATTCTTCACTTTAATCATTTGAACAGTAGCAACTCACAATATATATGTATATATATATATGGCTCCCTGTACAAGCACGGATTGATTATAAACTCTCTGTTCTGTGCCACAACTTTTTCTCGAATTCCTGCCCTTCCTATCTAACCGAACTTCTCACTGTCTATTCACCCCTTCGACAGCTTCGCTCCTCCGCAGACGATCGTATTCTTTCTGTCCCTAAGACTCGCACAAAAACATACGGTGAAAGATCTTTCTCTTACTGTGCCCCCAAACAATGGAATTCTCTTCCACTACACATCAGAAATAAATCAACCATCACAGCCTTCAAAACTGCACTCAAAACACACCTCTTTAAACTTTACTATCCTGACTGATTCCCCCTCTGAAAGTTAAACGAGCTGCTGAGTGCCGTCCATGGCTTCACGTGTAAATTGTTATGGAATGGTTGGTTTTTAATTTATATTTTTTAAGTTCATTTTAATTTGCATGTACAGCGTGGTGAGCCCAGCTCTAGGCTGGGGTACCACGCTATAGAAAACTACCCATAATAATATATATATATATATATATATATATATATAAACTAAAACGAATGACTGTTATGACACTACCATCATATAATTTCACTCTCTTGTCATTAGAACAGGTTAAAGATGGACGATGCGATTAGATGTGATACATCTAAATAAATTCTGGTTACACTGCAGTGCACATTTAATCCCTTCTTCTTCTTCTTCAATCTACTTCCTTCCTGTTTTCTGCGCATGATAAAAAAATATTCACCTTAAAATATCTAAATAACGAAACCATACATTTATGTGAATGTATAGCTGTTAATTAACTTTTTTCGTGTTTTTTGTTTTGTTTTTTATCATGTTTTACACATAAAAAATCAACTGAAGATTTACAACTGAACTATAGAAATATTCATTAGGTTATTGAAATACTAGCTTTCTAGCACATGTAAATATACTTAAAACGCGTAAAAAAACAAAAAATGATTCCTTGTTTAATATTTATTTATAAAAATTATCTCAAAGAAATAAATATGCGCAAGTACGCTTCGTTACTCTTCTTTTTCTATATATTAACGGACCACGATCAATTTATTGATCATTCTGGCTCCTATGAATGTAGATGGGATTTGCAATGTTTCTGTGTCTGGTGTTGATGATGATATTTCACTGGTTGCAAAAGTTACTCAGTGAGGTATCATGCACTGGAGTTGGAAGACCTGAGGCAATAGACGCAAATGTGTCAAGTGTTGTCGCCTCAACTGTTTCTTTTGGAAGCTTGTTCCAGTCCCTGATTGTCTTTGGTAGGAATGAGCAGTTGCTACACTGGCTCCTCGCTGGTATGAGCCGGAACTGCCTGTCTTGGCCTCATCGCTGTTTATGGGGGAGAGGGACGAGTTTCTGTTTAATGCCAGAGCAGTGGACCAGCCCATTATTTATCTTGTACATAATGGAGAGCCTGGGTAGTCGTCGTCGTCGTTCCTCCCACGGTGACCAGCCCAGTGTTCCCAGCATACTGCTAACACAAGAGGTATTCCAGTAGCGGTTCAGGACAAAGCGTGCTGCCCGTCGCTGGACCGCCTCCAACATGTCGATGCTCTTCTATGTAAATGGGTCCCAGACTGTAGATGCATGAACTAAAAGCGGTCGGACAAATACTTTATAAGCTCTTTTTTCACACTGGTCTTGCTGATCTTTAGATTTCGCCTTAAGAACCCTGGTGGTCTTGTTTGTCTGGTTGCCCATATTGTTAATATGCTCGTCCTATCGGACCTCTCTTTGAATGTATCAATTCCAAAATTAACATTTTAATTTTTAAAAATGGCATATTATTTCCTTGGTTTTTTGTATCTTTAAAAGAAAATGACAGAATATATTCTTGAACGTTTATCTGTTAAGAAACACATTAAAACCACGAGTGGTCTCTAAAGCCTAAGTCTGAAAGTCGCTGACAAATCTTTGAGTGATCTCCAAGGCCTAACTCTACAAGTCGCTGAGAAATCTTTGAGTGATCTCCAAGGCCTAACTCTACAAGTCGCTGACAAATCTTTGAGTGATCTCCAAGGCCTAACTCTACAAGTCGCTGACAAATCTTTGAGTGATCTCCAAGGCCTAACTCTACAAGTCGCTGACAAATCTTTGAGTGATCTCCAAGGCCTAAGTCTAAAAGTCACTGACAAATCTTTGAGTGGTCTCCAAGAACTAAGTCTAAAAAGTCGCTGACAAATCTTTAAGTGGTCTCCAAGGCCTAACTCTACAAGTTCGAAAGTCGAGACGCTCGTCTGTTTTCTCTGTTGTTTGCCTGTAGTCCCAGGGCAAAGCAATCCTATAACTCAATAGTTGCCAACAACAGTTCCCTAATCGACGGGGAATATTGATATCAGTTTCTCGATGTTGACTGCAAGTCAGAACAATTTTATATCCAACAGAAACTGTTCATTTCCCACAGCGAAATTTCAAAACACGGCCACACAAAAAAAAACTAATAATCTGGGTGCAGTCGAGAAGCACTACACTCACGACGACGTCCCCCTCGAGGTCCATTTTAAAGGCGTATCATATTTCAGTGTTTAATGCAGTTTAAGTATTCTTTTATCCCCACAACCCCCCCCCCACCGAAAAAAAAAATCACTTGTCAAATGTTGTGTGTTCAGGGCCGTAGCATCAGACTGTATCATGATTGAGTGTTTGCCAACAGTCGTCACACGAAACTCCAGGACGAATCTATGTAACTCGAGTCGGCGACAAAACTACTTGCTCAAACCGGCCTTTTGTTAGACCAAAGGGGTGCCGTGGGGGGGCAGGGTGGGGGAGGGTTGGCCGAAGCAAAGGTCCGGGTGCCGTGCCCCTATGGTTTGTTTTGGCCGGAGCTATTAAAACAACATTCAAATGTTAAAAGGCTGTTCTGGGAGTCACGGGGGGGAGGGGGGGGGGAGGAGGGGGGGAGCAATTAATAGAATACATTCAAAATGTCATCAACAAAAATACCAAATAGATATTTTATAGTATGGATCAGCAAGAAAAATGTCATACCTTGCTTCCTAAAAGTGCGTTGATGGATTAGAAAGTTTATTCGTTTTAAAAATTAATTAATCAGGCCATTTATTGTTTAAAATAAACGACCCCTGAAAACAAAGTTGTTCGTATAAGCGTCAGTTTACACGATCAAATTTCGCGTCAAATTGTTGTATGAACGCACTATTTTCAGCGTGGTTTCTTTTTGGGGGAATTTCATCAAATAGTACTTAGAAAGCTGTGACAAGGCTTCATACACGAATTGCATCAAATGCTTGAAGGAAAATTTGATCGTGTGAACCGACCCTAAATGATTTATAATAATATGCTTTTTAAAAAAATTTATTCTATATTACAATTCTAATCACCCACCTTCTTTGACACCGCATATTTATTTCGCCAACTATTTCAGAAAATCAAAAGAAAATATTACGAACAAACGCACTTGGGATATTTTTTATTTTTTTTAAAAAAAAGAATTTCATTTAGCGCATTTATCGGGAATTGTATTTCGTGAAATCAGTGGCATCATATTTCTTCATTTTCCCCTTTATAAACTGATTTGGGGGGGGGGGGGGAGTAGGTAGGACTGGGGGTGGGGCTGAAAATTTTAATAAATTGTGTTGTTATCGGCAACAAGTCTATAAGCCAAGTTTTAGCTCGATAGGCTGACGGCAAGTGGGTCAATTAGCCGTCCGAAGATTTTGCCAGTCAGAAACACACAAAAGCGAAGTTAGTGTAACTATTTAAAAAACCATTTTAAAAAAAGAGAGCAATTTTTTTTACCGAACGGGTGATGTGAATCGGCCGAATTTCACCACTGTTTTGTTTTGATCATCGCATCGCGACATTTCTTCGATTAGAACATGGATTTGCTGAACCCTTACCGCGTACAGCTCTTAAAGGGCGGCCCACGAAGAATCAGTCCCACCCCCCTCTTTCAAGGCCAGGCCTGGGTGCCATCTTCATGAGACCCGGCTCGGAGGCCAACCCCAAAAATTGATTTATCCTGTCACACGACAGTCTAGCTCAGAGCGCCCCCCCCCCCGCGCCCACAACACACACACACACACCTAGACTTTGGCCACTTTTTTGTACAACTTGGTGGGGAAAACCCACCAGGCAAAGAGCATCCATCAATCTTTGACACGTTTCGACTTTCCTGTTTGACCCCAGTGATCGGTATTACCTCCCCCTTATTGAGATGAGAAGATTCCCTTCTCCCCCCCCCCCCCCCCGGGACACTCCGCCGTGTACCAGTAATTCGAAAATTGTTGATCTCCAGAAACAAACAAGAGGCTCCTGTACAAGGTGTCGATGGACGGAATCACGTTCAAAGTCAGACGTAATAATTACACGCATCACAGCAGCTACACATAAAGAGGTGGTTTTTAAAAAAAAAAAAATGTGCAACCCTAGTTGCATGTAAAGTCGGTATGCCATAATTTTAAACAGTTTCACTCACAAGCACTTGTAATACTATTCTTTTATAACGGCTTCATGCCGCCATTTGTAAACCCAAATAAGATCAATAATAACTAGTCATTACGAGAATACAAAATACGAGAATAGGCGATGGCATTAATTGGAGAAATGTTATATTTGCATCCAAAAATGTGCAAAGGTCTGTTAATTTTTTTATTATCATTTTTTAATTTTATTATTATTATTTTATTATTACTATTTTTATTGTTATTTTTTTTAAAATTATTATTATTTATTGTTATTATAATTATTATTTACATTTTTTTTTATAAAAAAATTTTTTAAAATTATTTATTGTTATTATTATTATTATTATTTATTATTATTTTTGAAATATTTGTTTAAAAATTAAATTTAAGACGTCTCTTATTAATGGTGAGGAGGAACTAGAAGGATCATAGGTATTGGGGTATTTACGCTGTCTGCTTTGTCTGCAGCCGTTCTGACCTCGATTGCTGTAGGCACTGTGGTTTGACAACCAAGTTTAAATACCCACAAGGTGGTTGAGGGGTGAGGGTGTGGGGGTGTGTGAACACTGACACATTGTTGTAATCTACATGTTTGAA
The DNA here is from genome assembly GCA_964017045.1 of Omphiscola glabra. Taxonomy (NCBI): domain Eukaryota; kingdom Metazoa; phylum Mollusca; class Gastropoda; family Lymnaeidae; genus Omphiscola; species Omphiscola glabra. Next base: position 43,949,137 of record OZ024796.1, read on the forward strand.
ACGTGCTGTCTGAGCGGCCATTTAACCTCTTAGCCGCAGTCGGAGAAAGACAATAAACCCAGGGCGCTTCAATAGTGGATCTGGGGTGCGTGTGGCCTTCTACGTGCCACCGGCATCTGACTAACACCCACGGCCGACAGGGAGACAATGGTCGGTCTATTTACTGGTTTGGGGGGGGGGGGGGATAAGTGCGGTCGAAGCGGGACTATTCTTGACTGGGAAATATTAACAGATAAATTAACACAAAAAATAACTAGCAGAAGCCAGAGGTTGACAAAATAGGTATACAATCCCTTCTCGCCCACCCCTCCCTTTTTGCACTGTGCTCATGCTCATCTCTGCACTAAATATGTAACACCCCCCCCCCCCCAATAATAAATTCATCGTCTCCAAACCAATTCTTTCATTTAATTGCCCCATGCTTCTGAACATTCCATAAGTCTCAGCTCCACAAATGTGTCGAGATACTCCCTTTCTCTTGACATTATAGTACCGGCCTGTGGGCCTTGATAACGCAATCCTTGGGAATAAGAAACAAGCACAAAAACTAATATATGAACGTGCACCACACATTTGTAGTTAGAGAGTACACTTCAAATTAATGAACTATTATTAATTTTAACTCACATCACATTAGGGTGGGGGAGGGGGTCGAGGGAGACTATGAGAATTATGCAATGACACACACACACACACAAAAACTTAATGAAGTAAAATAAATTAATTAATTTAAATAATTCATTAATTTAAGTCATTATTGTCCCTTAAGGAGTTCATTTAAGGCAGATTTCTAAACTAGAGAAATACTTTGTCTTGTGTCTCAATTATTATGATTTTAACTTTCTTTAAACCAATTATCCATGCTATTTCTAACTGGCCGAGTCATAGTCTTAGTTCTTCATTTGTGGAGGAAACAAAATCTCTAAATTTTGTTTCTGTTTTTTTTTCGTTCCCTTTTCCTCTTTTTGAAGCTGGTATAATTTTTTTAATTTATTGTCTTAACAAATATATCTCACAAAGTCTTGTGAAATGTCCTCCCTATCCCCCCCCCCTCTTTTGTCCCCCGTTGACATCTAGGGTTTCTCATTTTCCCGGGGGGGGGGGGGGGTTCTGCTTATCTTGGTAAACGTCACGCCAAACATGACATTTTCAGAACCCCACGCCCCCTGTCAGAAAGTGTCACACATTCTTTACACCCCCCCCCCCCTTTTTTTACTGTCACGTCACACCTAAAAAAAGAAAAAATCAAAACATACATAAAATTTTCGTAGCTAAACTAAGATTTTATTTTATTCCTTTACATATTCCCATAATGGATTAAGATGTAGTATGATTAGAAAACTGTGACGTAAAACGCAAAACAACGACGTCATCCCCGAGCCGAAACAGTTTTTGTGTCATTTTTCAATAAGTCCAGAAGGTGTGAGCGACTGAGTTTCACGATAGTTGCAGTATCTGAGGCAATATCGACCTCAAATTAATGTTTTTTAAATTAAATTAATAAAGATTAATCAACATTAGAAATTTTATCAACTTTTTTTAAAGGGTGACGTCATAAATTTTTACCCCCCCCCCCCCACCCCCCCCCCTTTTTTTTGAGCTTGACGTAATTTGCGAACGACCCCTAACTAGCTAATAATATGCTTGTTCTAAAAGCATCTAGAAATGAAAAAAAGTAACACTATGAGCTTTACATTCTTTACAGGTAGCCAATTCTAGTTTCAAATCAATAGGTAAATATTTACAAGCAAACGTTACTAACTGCTTGTAAAAAAGGTTGTTGTTTTTTTTATTATCGATTTGTATATGACTTTGTATGTTAATTTTTCGAAATATAAAACACACAATATTATATAAAGGTAGAGTCTACTAGGACAGGATGAATATCTTGTGAGAATCAAGCTACTAGACCATAGTCCACGTCTCAAAAAGGGTTGTGAAGGATATTTTGTAGGGTCGCCGGCTGAAACAAAAGACTAAGAGAAGTATTGCTTTTTTTTATAAATAGTTTTCTTTTCTGACCCTTGCCTTAATGTTTGAGATACACTATGAAGCATAGCATTAAATATGTCGTCAATTGCATTAAACTGACAAATTAAGTTCCTATTTAAGTCCTTTTTTTTTTTTTTTTCAATATATCATGGTAAGGGTCACTTTGCTTCTAAATAATTGTGGTCCAAACGCTTGAGAACCTTTGCACTGTAGCCACTGACCTAAGTAATTCAGCACAGCTAACTTTAGTTTGCTAGCGCTGGCGTAAAGCATCAATTTGTGACAATATGTGACTTTCTGAAATAAAAAAAAATGTACATTTTGTTTTTAAAAAATGCATACTACAATTGTGTACACGGGATTTGCCCGGTTAGGAAAATTTCCCTGGGAACTATTTAGTTTACTCAAACTTTCGAGGGATTCCGGGACAGAAGCCCGCGTGTCATCCAGTGCATTGCTGTATTAGCTAGATGCTAGCTGGCGGTGCATTGCTGTATTGGCTAGATGCTAGCTGCGGTGCATTGCTGTATTGGCTAGATGCTAGGTGCGGTGCATTGCTGTATTAGCTAGATGCTAGCTGCGGTGCATTGCTGTATTAGCTAGATGCTAGCTGGCGGTGTGGGTGCACGATGAGATATTCACAGATAAATATTGCGCACTATGGCCATTGTTTTCAGACTGCGTCTTGTTTTTTCTTCCTAGGAATTCCTCGTCTCTCACGTGATTGCGGTGGCTGATATACATCATGCACATCATCTGTCGTCTTTGATGGAAGGCATTTCATTTCTGTATTGCTTTCCTTGTCTTGTCTCACTCTTTTTGTCTCGCTGGCAAAAAATAGCATTTGTTAGGACGATCCTGTGATACAGGCTGAGCTTTACAATCTCTAAAATATATTCCCTTTCTGTTGTGACTGCTTCCTATTCTCAACCAGCCCCCCCCCCCACCCCTTACTCAAAATGTTTTATTAATAGTAATGAGTTGGGGGCTGGGGTTCACAAGAGCAGCGAGCGTCATGCGTGACTGTCGAACCCAGGTACAAAGGTTGAATTTTTTCGGAGGCGACTATTATATTAATTAATAAAGAGCCACGGGTATGGTGTAGGACTGTCTGTAGGACTATTGTTTAAATGCCTGTATAATATATTATAGAAATTGAGAAGTTAACATATTTTTTTAGCACATGGACCCACCGGGTATTTTCTAAAACACCGGATATTTTCTAAAACACCGGGTATTTTCTAAAAATACCTAGACCCGGTGTAAAATAAACTGCCCCCCCCCCCACCCCCGGTTAAGCCCTAGCGTTGGGTGAAATTTGCCTCTGGGCTATTCGAACGCACACTTTAAAAATAACGTGTCTGTACCTTCGAATTCTAATTAGAATTCAAGTGAACACCATTGACGTAACAGCGATTCGTTAATGTTTTGAACTCTTGGAGGTCCTTACTGGCGGCTTCATCTTTGGACTCGGGACAATTTAACATTACAGCGCGATCTAACTTGATATTCAGGCCGACATTTTTGTCAGCTTCCTGCTCCATGATAAGCATACGTTTTACTGTATCTGTTGGTTATTGTATTTATCTGGCGAAACCTCAGTTTCATAGTCCCGTCTTTTGCCCGCACCCCCACTTCCTACGCCGCTGCTCTTGAGTACCCTCACCATTTTATTCCACAGTTACGAGCTTAACCAACCGGAAGCTAATGCCTAATGCCTCAAGCCCCATGCCTCAAGCCTTATGCCTCAAGTCTAATGCCTCGAGCCCAATGCCTCAAGCCCAATGCCTCACGCCCAATGCCTCAAGCCCAATGCCTCAAGCCCAATGCCTCAAGCATAATGCCTCAAGCCTAATGCCTCACGCCTAATGCCTCAAACCTAATACCACAAGCATAATGCCTCGAGCCCAATGCCTCAAGCCCAATGCCTCAAGCCCAATGCCTCGAGCCCAATGCCTCAAGCCCAATGCCTCGAGCCTAATGCCTCAAACCAATGACCCAAGCCTCATGCCTCAAGCCCAATGCCTCGAGCCTACTGCCTAAAGCCTAATGCCTCAAGCCCAATGCCTCAAGCCTAATGCCTCAAGCCTAAACATATCTTATTCCACTATTTATTGAGTCTACAAAGACTTGAACGCACTGCTTCCTATTTTATGCTTTATTCTTGTCAAAGGCTGCTGGTCGTTTTCCCGTTGGCACTGTTACGTATCGGATCGCAGCTCATAATCGCCAGCAAAGATCCGGCAGACAGGTTTGATTGCTCTATTCCCTGCAGTGTGGGTGGACACAGAAAGAAGTCATCGGGAGTGAGCAATTTTGAAGCTACATCGCCTAAATTATGGAACAGTTGGCCTCAGTCCTTGCGGAATTTAGAAAAAATGATAAAAAATAATGTAAGAAATATTTAAAGACATTTTTTCTTTAAATAGAATGTATGACACCCGGGCGCTCTGAGCACGGGCGCACACTATAAAATCAATAATTCATAGTCACCAATCACTCACATTCCCATGACTAATGCCGGCATCGTCGTCCCCCAGAATGTCTCTCACGCTGACCTTGTGCAGAAAAGGACTTAGGCTGATAACGTGGGCTGGAAACGTGAATGAATTATGCGTCACATCAACTCATTGTAGACATGCAGCCATGTAATAATCGCTCTAGGTTTTAAGAGATGTGTCATAAAATTCCTTCTAAAATGCATGAACATTTTTTTTTTAAACGCCCGCAAGGCCTGTTGTTGGACATGCGTGTAACTTCGGCTTGTAACTAGTGAGCTGACTCAAAAGCAGTGGCGTAGGAAGTGGGGGTGAGGACGAGGAGGGGGATCGACCCAGGGGCGGAACTTTTTACTTTATATTGAGGGGCGGCAATTTTCGGACCACTGCAGAGTTTTTTTTAGTGGAAAGGGCCGGCTTAAAATCTTGTCCCGCTCGTGACGGCTATTACCCTAGCTACGCCACAGCTCAAGAGCGCATGAACTACCACCGAATCTTCAAGTTTTTTTCCCCATGAAACAATAAACGACACTTAAAATACCAGTAGTTGGCGGAAAAAAACGAATCGCTAAATTATTACTATTATTTTCTTTTAAACATAGAAAAATGTCTTGAAAGCAATGTGAAAAGGAATCTTCGAGACAATTTTCAAAGAGGGTCTGGTTCGTTAGATTTGGAGCCATCGCTCGTCTCGTGTTTAGTTGAATGATTCAATGTATAAATATTAAGGAATTAAACTCTGCCACGTGGTGCTTTTAAAATAAACTTTACCACACAGATAACAGAAAACAGGCAAGTTTCTGCCCCCGCGGGAGCCTTCATCAACACGTCTGAAATATAACAATGAAACAAAGTGGAAGCGATCGTGGGGGCGTGGGGGGGGGGTGGGGGAGCGTTTATGAGGATAGGAAAAAAAAGGGAAACTGCTAAGTACCATCTTGTTTGAGGGAGATTTAAACAATCCCCCACCAGCAAAGTTGTTTCTATAAATCTTTTATAACAAGTAATATCGCACTACTAGAGGAGGAAGAAGAAGAGGAAGAAGAAGAGGAAGAAGAAGAGGAAGAAGAAGAGGAAGAAGAAGAGGAAGAAGAAGAAGAGGAAGAAGAAGAGGAAGAAGAAGAGGAAGAAGAAGAGGAAGAAGAAGAAGAGGAAGAGGAAGAGGAAGAAAAAGACAAGAGAAAGAGATGGGAAGATAACATCAAAGAATGGACGGGATTACAACTAGGCGATGCTATGCATAGGGCAGGAGGCCGAGAGGAATGGAGAAGAATAGTGTACATGTCATCTGTGGCGCCCCAACGGTCGAAGGACTACGGGACATGATGATGATGATGATGATGATGATGATGATGATGATAATGATGATGATGATGATGATGGTGATGATGATGGTGGTGATGAATATCGTGCAATGGGGGATGGGGCTGAAAATTTGACAAAACATGCATTCTTGCACTTTATAAGAATCCCAATAAGTGCTACTCTCCCCCCCCCCCCTTTCTCAAGGCTCGCAACGCACATTGTTAAATTAAATTAATATTCTAATAACCCACCCGTTTTTACACTGCACATTTATTTCACAAACAATTTAAGATACTCAAAAGAAAACTTACGCATCAAACGTACGTGTGATTTTTCTTTTTCAATCTTATTTAGCGAACTTTTTTGGAATTTTATTTCATGAAATCACTGTCATTATAACTTCTTCATCTTCCCCTTGAAAATACGAAAACTGATTTTTGGGGGTTGGAATGGGGTTAAATTTTAGACAAAAATATGTTGTCATCGACAACGAGTCTATGTTCCAAGTTTCAGATCGATAGCTTGACGGGAAGTGGACCAATAAGCCGTTCGAAGTTGTTGTTTGTTTTTTTTTTTGCCATCTAGCCTGCCACGAACAAATGGGAACTTAATATAAAGGATTTTTAAACCAAAAAAAAAAAAAAAAAAGTTTGGGAAGTTACGTTACTTTTTGGCGAGATTCCCTTGAATATTACCTTAAGGGCACCCGTCATTTAAAAAATAGATTATTTATTATTTACTTTTTTATTCAGTAATGTAAGCACTTCCATTGACGGAAGCGTCCTTGTTACGGCATATTATAGTTAGGCCTAATTTTAGAGACCGCCACTTGTCTACCCAGTGTTTTGCTATGATATTGACGTCACGGAGTAAACGTGCTGTGTCATTCCTTACCCACCTCTCCCTTGATTGGGAAAACGTTGCTTAAGATCGAATGCGTTTTTTTTTTTTTTTTTTTTTTTTTTTTTTTTTTTTTTTTTGTATTAAAGAATTCTATTGGGTGACGCAATTTCTAGCATTTCTGTACTAGGTCGTTCTTTGTTTTTTAATCCTTATGTATATGCGGAAAAGTTTCTTAGCAGAGAGAGAGAGAGAGAGAAAGAAAGAGAGAATGAGAGAGCGATGGAGAGATTTTTGGCTATATTTCTTAACATATCCGAGACGTCATATAATTGTTTGTGTGTAAAATAACATTTGTATATTAAGGTCTGTATCTTTTTACTTGCTGTGCAGTTCGCTGATATAGTTTATTTTTAATTATGTTGATGGCTTTTTTTGAAGCTGGTGTCGTTGTGGTTTTGTGTGTGTGTGTGTGTGTGTTTCTGTATTCGAATCAGAATTTTATAGAAATTTAATCAAATGGAAAACCGGTATCGTTTTCTTTAAATAGTGTTTTGTCAATTCTTTGTTACGTAAAAGACCAATCTTTGGGATGTACTTGTTCAAATGTAAAGTAAATGAAACTATTACTTCAAACAGATAGCACAGTGTCATAATACTAGAGATCCCCTATCAGAATTATTGTTGGGAAAAAAAAATGTCAAAAGCATCAACAAAACCACGCACACAGCGAAAGACGTGCGCGCGCACATGGGCGCCATCTATTCAACGGTTTACTTGACAACTCAAAAATGCAGACTGGCTGAGAAAAGTGTCAAGAAACGAAACTAGCGGTGAAGCCAAAAACTAAAATCAACACATCGGGGCTATTGCAGGGCCCAATCAGAATCAGGCCCCCGGAGGGACCGTTCCAGCTCACCTCCCAAAAAAAAAAAATCTCCGGGAGGGTCATGGTAAAACGGAGGGAGATGGCAGCCGGTTTTGACACCTTGGGGCACAGAGATAGCAGGCGCCAAGCGCTGGGTGTGATTGTGTTCGGGGCTAACACAACTCACAAACATGCTCTGTCCGACACGGCTCCCTCGGGGCGAGAAATTAAAGCCAGGTGTTAGGGAGAGAGGAGATAGGCCTTCGTACTAACGGAACTATTGCTGTACTTAAGAGTGCGGGCGTAGGGAGAAGGAAGCGTAAAAGAAAAGATGGGGGGGGGGGGGTGAGAGAAAAGGGAGGTGGTGTTGTAATAGGCTGTTATATAAATACTATGCACTTTCTGTTGACGGGGAGATTTTGGTAGGGAAATGTTGGTGAAGAGATTTGGGGATGGAGAGGGTGGGGTGTGGGGGGGGGGGGGGATTTCATAAGTAAACTATGTAAACGCAAATTATTTATGGGCCTAAAACAAAAAAAAGTTCATAAGGATTTGTAGTTTAAGTTTTTAAACTATACAAAAAATGTTGAGCAGACGACTTTTCCAAAAAAGTTCCCTAAAATGTATCAAATAGATAACCCCCCCCCCCCCCCACACACACACATTTTTTTACTCATATCACCTCAACATCTCTGACCTTTTGAAGGGCATTTATTTGATTTTGAAGGGCATTTATTTGATTTTGAAGGGCATTTATTTGATTTTGAAGGGCATTTATTTGATTTTGAAGGGCATTTATTTGATTTTGAAGGGCATTTATTTGATTTTGAAGGGCATTTATTTGATTTTGAAGGGCATTTATTTGATTTTGAAGGGCTTTTATTTGATTTTGAAGGGCATTTATTTGATTTTGAAGGGCATTTATTTGATTTTGAAGGGCATTTATTTGATTCTTTTCCGAAATTTTTGGAAGGGCGTCCTTAAAAAAAATAAACACAACCATTTTTTTTTAAAAAATAATTATTCTTTAAAAATATTATTTGACGTTGTACTTTATAGTCTTGGAAGATGTAAAACTCAAATTAATATTCTGGAACATTTGAGAGGCGTCCAAAACTCAAAAGTCAGTTCAGTGGAGTTCATTGGTGAACTACTAATCATGAAAGGTTTTATTGTCGTCGGGGGGGGGGGGGTGGTGGTGGTGGGTGGAGGGGGGTGTAAGTGTACAAAGCTTCAGCTCAATAGGAGATCAGGACGTTGGTCGAAATTGAGGTGCAAAACTTAACCCACAAACGGTAACGAGTCTGTGTGCCAAGTTTCAGCTCGATAGCATGACGGGACGTGTGTCAATTAACCGTCCGAAGATTTGGCCCCAAAGCCAGTCACAAACAAAAGCGAAGCTAGTATAAAGGATTTTTTTTGGTTTAAAATGGCCACTGGCAAGTGATTCCTTTATAATAAGTAAGGACTATAAATAAATGAATGTGTTAACAATCACTCTATAAATTCCACAATATAGATTGAATAATGCTGCCCCTATTTAGTAAAGCGAATCTTTTCGCAATTCAAAATTCTTGTTATTTTTGCCGCAACGGAGTAGCTTTAGAAGCGTAAACAGTAAATAGATGTAATGTGTTGTATTTACATTTTTTTTAGAATGATGTGCATCTTAAATACTAGATCAGCGGTTCTCAACCTGTGGGTCGCGACCACTTTGGGGGTCGAACGGCTCTTTCCGATGGGTCGCCTAAGACCATGGGAAAACACTCTACAATTATAATATAGTAGCAACAAAAATAATGTCATGGTTTCGGGTCGCCACACCATGAGGAACTGTATTAAAGGGTCGCGGCATTTGGAAGGTTGAGAACCACTGTACTAGATAGAGTGGAGCTCGAATTATTTAGCAAGAGTAGCTGATGATGAAAAAACCTACAAACAATTACCAGCCTATATATTTTTTTTTTTTTAAATGTCCGTTGAAACTAGGGCATCATCTACAACAATTACCTTTGAAACTAGGGCATCATCTACAGCAATTACCTTTGAAACTAAGGCATCATCTACAGCAATTACCTTTGAAACTAGGGCATCATCTACAGCAATTACCATTGAAACTAGGGCATCATCTACAGCAATTACCTTTGAAACTAGGGCATCATCTACAGCAATTACCTTTAACGAAAGAAGAAGTGGTAGGATGCTGATCTCATGAGCAGAGGCGTAGATACGAAAGGCCGGGGGGGGGGGATAAAGATGTCCCGGAGCAAGACTAGGTGGGGCTCCTAAAAATAGTTTTGTGGTATTCTATTAATGAAAATGACTGGTTTCAGAGTTGATACGCCTCAGCACTTATGTGTTGAAAACCATTGTTTGGATTGCCCGAATTCCCTTTTGTGTAATGGCATATCGTTAAACCCTTACAACAGAAGCCATATTTTTAAAATAGTTAAGACACCGAATTCCTTCCAAGGAAAAGTCTTAATTAAGGCAAAGCCTTAAATCTTTGTAAGATCTACAACTTCATAAGGGATGCAAAGAGTAGGCGTCAGCACTGAAAGGAATATAAAAAGTAGGAGTCAGCCTTGAAAGTGTTATAGATAGTAGGCGTCAGCAATGGAAGTGTTATAGAGAATAGGCGTCAGCTTTGAAAGGCGTAGAGATTAGAGAGAGAGAGAGAGAGAGAAATATATAGATAGATATAGAGATAGAGATAGAGAGATATAGAGAGAAAGATAGAGAGAGATATAAGAGATAGAGAGATATAGAGAGAAAGATAGAGAGAGAGAGAGAGAGAGATAGAGAGACATAGAGAGAAAGATAGAGAGAGAGAGGGAGGGAGAGAGAGAGAGAGAAATAGAGAGAGAGGGGGAGGGAGGGAGAGGGAGAGAAAGATAGAAAATGAGAAATAGAAAAAGAAAGAGAAAGAGAGAAAAAGAGAGAGAGAGAGAAATCATCGTTTTTTTAATTGATTAAAAGAAACGCCCCACAGGCTAGGGTGGACACCCTTTGTTGACCAGTGCACTATAACAGTTCCACGTGTTGATGACGTTAATGACCGGGCATGGACATAGAATAATGCGGTAATGGCCTGATGATAACTGACAACAAAAATGAAATGAAAACAAAAATAATTTAAAAAGGGATAACTTGTTAATGGTCTTAGCCGCGTGCTAACATACTAGTTATGTTGTAGTCGTACATACAGTAGGATAATGATAAGGGGGCAGGGGGGCGGTGAACCCAGGGCGGCAATTTCTTCAAACAATGTAGGTTATGTAGAGTTTTTTTTTTTTAAAGGTGTGTCAAATTATCAGCCCGCACCGGTTGGCACCGTCCTTAGTTACGCCACTGCTTACATTACAGCCTTTCAGAAACCACAAAACCGTGTACTGTATGTTCTTTATCTTTAGAGCATTCTACTGGTACGTCTTAAAGAACAGCACAAGAACAGCACCAACGTTAGCAACTAAACGACAGAAACAAAAAAAAAACTAAAACAGTGGCGTAGGAAGGAGGGGCGGTCACCCCGGGAGGCATTTTTTTCTTTACATGGAGTAGTCACATTTTCGGCCAATTGCATACATTTTTTTCGTGGAAGTGGTTGGGAGGGGGGCTTATTATCGGCCTGCCCCGGGCATTAGCCCTAGCTTTACCAATGCTCCAAAAATATTACAGCCCCTACACCATATTAAAAGAAATTATAGTTCAGCATTTCTAGTCACCATATCATCCATGATGGATATCACTACAAAATCTCTAGCCACACCACCTCTATGCCACACCACCTCTAGCCACACCCCCTCTATGCCATGCACACCACTAAACGGTCTCTAGCCACACCACCTCTATGCCACACCACTAAACGGTCTCTAGCCACACCACCTCTATGCCATGCACACCACTAAATGGTCTCTAGCCACACCACCTTTATGCCATGCACACCACTAAACGGTCTCTAGCCACACCACTAAACGGTCTCTAGCCACACCACTACGCCGTCTCTAGCCACACCACTAAACGGTCTCTAGCCACACCACTAAATGTCTCTAGCCACACCACTAAATGTCTCTAGCCACACCCACTCCTACACAATATCTTAACCACACGACTAAATCATCTCTAGCTACATTACTACACCATCTCTAGCCACCCCACTACACCATCTCCAGTCTCACCACCTCTAGCCACACCATTAAACGGTCTCTAGACACACCACTTCCCCGTCTCTAGCCACACCACTACACCATGTCCAGTCATACCCCTACACAATCTCTTAACCACACTACTAAACAATCTCTAGATACATTACTAAGCCATCTCTAGATACATTACTGCACCATCTCTAGATACATTACTACACCATCTCTAGATACATTACTACGCCATCTCTAGATACATTACAACGCCATCTCTAGATACATTACTACACCATCTCTAGATACATTACTCCGCCATCTCTAGCCACCCTACTATCCACACCACTATAACACCATCTCTAGTCACATTACTACACCATCTCTAGCAACACCACTGTGCACCATCTCAGAGTGTACCGTTACACCATCACAGCATACCGACCGAATTAAGACAATACCAAGAAAAGTGTGTGGGGGGGGGGGGGGGGGAGGGAATTTCCTGGGATTCAGCCCATTCCCGTATCCCCTAAGCCAGCAGATGTGAACCTAGAAAATTGGATTAAGACGGCTAATATGGGCCTGGACTTCCGGTAGCAGTGTCATTCTTGCGCACATGCAAAAGATCTCGTCGGGATATGAGACTGTTCACAAAACACTCGCTTCAAAAACCAGCGGTTCTCATAAATTTATAATAATAGCTCTCTCTCACAATCTCTCTCTCTCTCACAATCTCTCTCTCTCACAATCTCTCTCTCTCTCTCTCTCTCTCACAATCTCTCTCTCTCTCTATCTCACAATCTCTCTCTCTCTCACAATCTCTCTCTCTCTCTCTCACAATCTCTCTCTCTCTCTCACAATCTCTCTCTCTCTCTCTCACAATCTCTCTCTCTCTCTCTCTCTCTCTCTCTCACAATCTCTCTCTCTCTCTCTCTCTCTCTCACAATCTCTCTCTCTCTCTCTCTCACAATCTCTCTCTCTCTCACAATCTCTCTCTCTCTCTCTCTCTCTCTCTCACAATCTCTCTCTCTCTCTCTCTCTCTCTCTCTCTCTCTCTCTCTCTCTCTCTCCATCAAGATATCTCTCTTTATCTCTTGTTTACTTCTTTTATTTTAATTATTGTTTTTAAAGGAGCTACAACTATTTTATTAAAGAATTATTTCCGCTCGTTCTAGAACTTAGTAATATATTTTTTTTAAATTCATATCAGAGACATTGAGATAGCAATTATTGAGTTCACGTAATTCTTAGCAGATCAGCCCGTGGTGTGGACAGGTCCCCCCGTGGTGTGGACAGGTCACCCCGTGGTGTGGACAGGTCACCCCGTGGTGTGGACAGGTCATCCCGTTGGGCGGGTAGGTCACCCCGTTGTGAGGACAGGTCATCCCGGGGTGTGGACAGGTCATCCCGGGGTGTAGACAGGTCATCCCGTTCTGTGGACAGGTCATCCCGTTGTGTGGAAAGGTCATCCTGGGGTGTGGACAGGTCATCTGTATGGTATGGAGTTGCTGAGTAAAATAAAGAAATAAAAAAAAAAAATTTTGTAAGTACAGCTGCAGCTATGTTGAAACGCGTCTTCAATGACTTCTGGTCTACCTCGGTCCGGCTTAACGGTATTCCATCTCACAGGATCGGGGCTGTGGACGCCGCTCTTGGTAAGCGGTCGGTCAAGAGCTTCTTGCTCAGTACCGCTTCTGCCGATTGTTTGTCAAGTCTACCAAGCACAAGAAAGATTCTATCCTGAAAGATTCTTCAGGACTCTGCTGTATCATGTCTTTAGATTCATGTTCAAACCTCCTCGGTTTTTTTGGGCGACTGTTGTACCCAGTCTGTAGATTCCCCATTCAACCTGCGCTTTTCTTCGCCCATTACGGCGCTCTTTAAACACCGGCTCGACGTTCGTTTTGATGCGGTTTTCTTTGTAGTGGCCATGGCTGATGGTGGAGAACCGGATGAGACCTTGGACAGGGGGAATGTCTACATCAAGTTACATAGCTAAGGTGTGCAAAAACATTGCCGATGGTGTTGACAGGAAACAAGACGTCATGCCATATGGACATGGCAATTCAAAAATTCACCAACTCGTAGGGGAAAAGAAAAGACTGATCATTTGATTAGCTTATGCCTAATAGCGAGCTATGAATAGGCGTTACCTGGCTATATAAATAATGCATACTACTTAAGGGCTGGGTGCAGGGCCTCCCCACAAGCGCAGAGCCCCCCACAAGCCTTGGGCCTCCCCACAAGCACGGGGCCTCACAAGCAAGGGGCCTACCCACAAGCACGGGGCCTCACCACAAGCACGGGGCCTCCCCACAAGCACGGGGCCTCCCCACAAGCACGGGGCCTCCCCACAAGCACGGGGCCTCACCACAAGCGCGGGGCCTCACCACAAGCGCGGGGCCTCCCCACAAGCACAGGGCCTCCACACAAGCGCAGGGCCTCCCCACAAGCTCGGGGCCTCCCCCACAATCGCGGGGCCTCCCCACAATCATAGGACCTCCCCACAAGTGCAGGACCGTAGGCAGTCGCCAGGTTTGCCACCCCCTAGCGCCGTCCCTGGCCCTTCCATCAGGTGTCAACGAACCCCTCGTGCGTAGAACCCTCGAATTCCAACCACCATTCTGCCTAAAACACGTGAGTAACATGTTTGTTCAGAGAAATATGGCGTCTTGTGGCAGTTGGGGGGGGGGGGCCCTGCGGCCCTTACCACATTTTCCCTGGCTGTCTCACGTCTCCTCATCGGAGGGGGGGATCTTGTCGTTTCTTCTGTTTCCGCTCTATCGATTTCAACATTTGATAACCGGAGTGCCAGTGATAACGGACGTGGCATATCATTGCGAGGGTTTATTCTGTCTTGAGCACGTGTCTCGCGGTGAGATAAGCAGAGATAAAGTGATGTAAAGTGTCTCTTGTATTGTCCGACCGAGGCTTCCTTCTGAATACTTGAAATAATTGCCGAGAGGAAACGTTTAAAAGAAAAGATGACATTTTTTTTTAACATTACTTTAATTTAATAGGGGTTAAAGGTCATAGCATCTAAGTAAACTGAAATTATTGACGAATTTTTAAAGAAACGGTACAATTGCTTAAAGTTTTTTTTTTAATTTATTTGTCATGATTTAAAAAAAAAAAAATCAGAAAATGTGCATTTAGAATATAGAATTATCTAATTCAGGGGTGGGCAAACGTTTTGTGCGGAGGGCCACAATGACAATTGTAAAGCTATTGGGGGACCGCATGTATCTTATGTCCAAATATTTCAATGTCGATAGACATTTCTCTATATTAAAATCGATAAATTCGCATTTTAGCATTACATGACAAAAGTCAAGGACTGTTTAAAAAAATAGAAAATTAGAAAGAAAGTTGACCAAAAATGTTTCGAAAATCATAACGGTACAACATAACTGTGCATGAAATTCTGTAAAATTCTACAAAATAACTTAAAAAAACAAAGTAATTTTTAAAAATTTCTAAATGCCTTCGAGGGCCGCATAATATCAGTCACCTGGTCGCATGCTGCCCACGGGACGTAGTTTGCCCACCCCTGATCTAATTTATAGTAAGCTTGCACGTAAAAATGTGTTTACGTTTTAATGAAACTGTCCGGGTGAACCAGCTTCACAATCCGTACAAATTTATGCGTACGTGGTAGCGTAGAAAGTGGTAGTGTAGAAAGTGGTAGTGTAGAAGGTGGTAGTGTAGAAAGTGGTAGTGTAGAAAGTGGTAGTGTAGAAAGTGGTAGTGTAGAAAGTGGTAGTGTAGAAAGTGGTAGTGTAGAAAGTGGTAGTGTAGAAAGTGGTAGTGTAGAAAGTGGTAGTGTAGAAAGTGGTAGTGTAGAAAGTGGTAGTGTAGAAGGGGGTCGTGGAGGTGGGGCAGTGGAATTTTCGACAAACTGCAAGAGTTTAGTTCCTAGACATGGTGTGACAAAACGCTCGGCCCGCCCCCCGGCCTGTCCCCCTAGCTAGGCCACTTGGCGTACAACAGAATGATGAGCATAGCACAAATGAGACTCTGATAAAATTGTTGGACTGCTACTATCTTTTCATAAAGGGGTCGTACGTAAATTACGTTACGCAAAAAATGACCTTTTTGCCCCCCCTCCTTCCCCCCGATCACGTAGTGTCAAAAATTCTTTAACCCCCCCCCTGTCACGTCACACATAATAAAATGAAAACGTACGTCAGTTTTCATAAATAAACTTAGATTTTATTATATTTTTTATAACATTTTCCCATAATCGATTAAGCTGTAGTATTATTAGAAAACTGTGACGCGAAACAACGAAGTCATCCATAAATGAATGTAAAATGGTCACAACAGTTTTTGCGTCATTTTTCGATATGCGCAAAAGGTGTGCGCGACTGAGTTCATAGTGCCTATAATACCTGAGGCAAGGTCGACCTGAAATTAATGTTTTTAAAATTAATTAAATGGATATTTTTCAAAATTAGAAATTTTAGATTTATAAAAATAAAAATTGTATTAAAAAACGCGACGACATACATTTTTGCCCCCTCCCCCCCCCCCCCGTCACAAAGGGTCACAAATTCTCGACACCCCTCCCCCGTGAGTGTGACGAAATTTGCGAACGACCTTTAAGCAACAAATTTGTGTAGCCCTATCGAGATAAAGAAACTCAAGTTTGAAACTTGTTGTCAAAAACACAGAAAATTGAAATTAAACAAGCACACAACAAAAACCTGGATATGTCATTTCGGTAGTTGATGACGTCAAAGCAGCTCTAATAGTGTGGTGCACTACGCATGGGTTCGATACTTTTTTTCGGAGTCGCAAGTAATTTAACCCTTTCATCATCGTCTACATCGTAGCAACGGTATCTCCTTAAAATATTTCCATATTTTTGGACGCACCTATAAAATGGTTTAGCCCCAGTCGTTGACCCCAAACAGCCAAGAATACAAAGTATTTAGATTTGATCAACATATAAGTCTCAAGTCAAGCATTGTGGTAATATTTCCCTTTCTCAATTTCCCTGAGAGATAGAAGCCCTCGCTCAAACAAGAAAGTCCCTTCTATAACCCCCCTCCCAAAACCACCTCTTTTTTCCCCACCGGGCCCATTTTCCATGCACGATATTGACTAATTGACTTAACCCCCCTCCCCCCCCCCCTTACAATTACTCCTTCAATGACTCCACTAACTAGACTCCACTCTTGGGATATTATTAGCATTGGGGGCTGTATAAATCCATCGTCTTTGATCGTGCCGTCCGGCCCCGCTTCTGCCGTGTAAACAATTTGTCTTCCGATGAACTGTTTCCAGCGAGCAGCGATCGCTATCAATGTGGGTATATTAGAGGGCCGGGGCGCAGACAGACGCCAGGGTACTGGGAACGGAGACAGCCAGCCAGCTCTAGAACTGAGCGAGAGAGCGCGAGATAGGGAGGGGGGAAGAGAGGGAGAGAGAGTGATAGGGAGGGGGGAAGAGAGGGAGAGAGAGAATGAGAGCGAACGTCACTTACTAGATCAAAATGGATATAAGATTAGAAGTAAATATTTAAGCATGTATAATACTTTCATGTAGTATTCAACATTCAACATTTTTTCGAGTGTTTATAAGCTTTTTATAAGGTTTTTCGCTTTTATGGTACAACAGTATGTTGGTATAAAATTACAAAATGGTAGCACAGTCAAAAGGTCATTTTGTAAAGCAACGTGTACAATGTTTTGAAAATGTCCCAATCAAACTAGTTTAGCACCCCCCCCCCCAAACGCCTTTACCAAACACGAAATCCGAACAACGACAAAGGCGTGTCCGTTAAGGGGCTCAGCAGGCTCGTTGATTTTTCTTCGGTGATTCTTCAGATGCTATTGTTTTAAATGACGAATTCATATCGTTGTTTTGTAAAGTCAATTTTTTTCCACGTGTTTCTTTAAAGGCAACATATTTAAACTTGTGAAGGTTCAAACTTTTCTATAGCAACCGTAAGACACTGAAATTAATTAATTAAGATTTCAGAAACAATACTACCCATATTTGAAAACTGAGTCCGCCGGTAGGGGGGGGGGGGGGGCAATGTCTCCGTCTCCTTAGAGGAGTGAAAAAGCATGGATAATTTTATTTCTAATTCTTTTTATGTCACCAGGAGACTTTAAACAAAACTATATTTTTTAAAATTTAAATAACATCCCTTATGGCTGCAGTATTTTTTTTTTTTTAAAGTGATTTAAACAACACTGATATCAGGCCGAGTTACAGTAGTCGTTTCAGAAAGGTAAAATCATTCGACCGTGGTGTTTCAAATTTGACGAGGAGGAGTTGTTTTGCTTTCTGATTTAATACCTGCAGACTTTTACCTTCAAGCTCCCTAAAGCATGTCGTGTATCGAGGAAAACCTAACATCATCATCAGTGGCACTACAGAGCATGCAAGGCTCTTGCCTGCTCCTCCTCATCCTCGCAATCAGACAGATCCGTGGGGTTTCGTCTCCATGCGCGGGTCCCCAACTGAGTAAACCCGTCTCCACATCAGAAACCAATCTCCGTCTTGGTAGACCATTGAGTCGCATCCCTGTTGGTTCCTGCAGGAAACCTAACAATAGATGCCGTTAAAGAGTTCCTGAATGAAACCCAACGAGATGTCGTTAAAGAGTTCCTAAAGGAAACCCAATAATAGATGTCGTTAAAGAGTTCCTGAAGGAAACCCAACAATAGATGTCGTTAAAGAGTTCCTGAAGGAAACCCAACAATAGATGCCGTTAAAGAGTTCCTGAAGGAAACCCAACAATAGATGCCGTTAAAGAGTTCCTGAAGGAAACCCAACAATAGATGTCGTTAAAGAGTTCCTGAAGGAAACCCAACAATAGATGTCGTTAAAGAGTTCCTGAAGGAAACCCAACAATAGATGTCGTTAAAGAGTTCCTGAAGGAAACCCAACAATAGATGCCGTTAAAGAGTTCCTGAAGGAAACCCAACAATAGATGCCGTTAAAGAGTTCCTGAAGGAAACCCAACAATAGATGTCGTTAAAGAGTTCCTGAAGGAAACCCAACAATAGATGTCGTTAAAGAGTTCCTGAAGGAAACCCAACAATAGATGCCGTTAAAGAGTTCCTGAAGGAAACCCAACAATAGATGCCATTTTTAAAAAGCAGAAATCTCACGTGAACATTTGGCCCGTGTTACTTTAATAGCAGTTCGCCGTAATGCAAGCCAATGGCCACCACTTTGAGAACCATTTGATTTTGTTGAGGCTATGTATTCATCTTATGATGGCTCAATATTAACACTTTATGTTAAGTTTTTTTCTCATGACTTCCTCTTAATGTAAATGTGTATACATTAAAATAAATAGAGGAATAAGATATATGTTAAGGGTTTTAAAAACAGAAAAAATATGTAAGGAAAGGGCCGAGTAGAAAAAGTACGATATTACATTTTATAACGGATTGGAAAGAAAATCTTTGTGTTTAGAGGTTGTTATATTTAATAGAGAAAAATCCAGAATTGACAAACCTATTTGTTTGTTTAAACTTCTTCATTGGTAAATGAATTTTTTAATTTTTCAAGGCTGAAAAAAGTAGATTTCATTTATAAACAATTTTAATGCGACGTACAGGCGCTTCCGACACCAGTTATCATTTAATATAATATAAATATATATATATATACTTCTGCTAAGGTGCGTCGACTGAGTTGTGGCATTGAGTTATATTATGGTCAGGGCCTAATGACTATTTAGCACCCCTTCCCCCAGCCCCAAGTCCCCACTTTTGCTTGGTAGCCTTCGACACCTTTGATTTCCTTCTCTTCCTCCCTACCCAACGCCCCGTTCCAGGGGGGCGGTCGGGGATTTAGTGCATATGCCAGGGACAACGCGATTTCAAGATTCGTTATTTCTAGCTTTTTTTTCGTTGGTGGTTGTGGGGGTGGAGGGGGTGGGGGCAAACTAAATGTCCACCCCGGGCTGCACAATGTTTTTCTTTGCCACTGCTTTATACGTTTTTTTTCCTCTTAACGTTTTTGCGGTTTTCGCGAGTTAGTGGCAACAATATCATTGATCGCTCCGGGCGTCACAAACTCCGGCTGCGCCACCGCGCAAGTATAATCCTGGAAAGGGACGTCCTTAACACAGTCGCTCCATCCTCCGCTTTGTTACAAATACGTCAATCATAAGACAGAGGGTACCTCGCTCTGCCTTGCCTTTTTGGAGGACGACAGAAAGAAAATGTAAAGAGGATGCAAGGGGAAAATGTCGGATAGCAAATTACTAGTTTTTTTACAACGTTATTTTAAATGGGCGTTTCAACGCTATGGCGTAAGTTATACAACAAAGTTATATCATTATTTTTGTTTTAACGGTATCAAAAATTTCATTTGGAGCCCTTGGTTAATTCAATTCCTTCATTTGTGATATTAATTATTATTTATCATTATCATGCTCATCAATGTTGTCATAGGGAAAGGTGAATAATATTATAATCCTAGGGAATTTGTTATTTCCATTATTTTTATTTTTATTTTATTTTTTTTAAATTAGGGAAACGTGGGTTTCTTCGAGTCATTCATTTCATGAAATTCATTTTTACATTGCTCATAAACATTGTCATCGACGAAATAAAATGCAAGTGCATGTATCACGGGTTCGTAATATACTTATGTAGTAGATAAGTACGTCACCAGCACAGAAAGACTAATGTGTCGGTACTAGGCTAAATATTAATTCAGCGATATCTTTCCAGCTATTTATCTAAAGAGGGTGTAAGGGGAAAATGTCTGATAGCAAATTAATAGTTTTTACAACGTTATTTTAAATGGGCGTTTCAGCGCTCTGGCGTAAGTTATACAACAAAGTTAGTCATTTCGAAAGGCAGACATTTTTTTGGGGGGTTGGGGGGGGGGGGGAATTTTTCCACAGTATACATCATTCCTGCCAAAGACATTTAGGAATTGGAACAAGCTTCCAAAAGGAATAGTTGAGACGACAACACTTGAAACAGTTGCGTCTATTGCCTCAGTTCGAGATATCCTCGCTGAGTAGCCACTGCAACCAATTAAATAACATCTTCCACAACCAGGCACAGAAATATCGCGAATACTCTCTTCATTCATAGGAGCCAGAATGATCAATACATTGATCGTGGGCCCTTAATATGTAGAAGAAGAAGAAGACGCAAAAAAATAAAAAGCTATGTGGCATCAACAGATTCGGTTCGCGGCGATACTTACAACTTTAACTCTACACGATACCGTCAACGACACTTCTCATTGATGCAAGAAAACAACAATTCTAAACGGCATCCTATATCAATGATGACTGGCATACGGTCATCTGGAATATTTAAAATGTTAAACATAAATAAAAATCTCGTAACCTGATTTTGACAAACCTGACTAATGCGCAGAAGAATTAATTTGTACCCAGCTTTCCCTCTTCAACTCCCCGAAAGAAGTGTCCCCCGTGAATGTTTACATTGCCATCGAAATCAGACTATATGAAAATACTTACCCCGGGTCTGACACTGTGGTGGGGGGGGGGGGGGACCACTTGCATTCCCTCGGCTGCGATGCGTCTCTATTCTCTCGGGCTCTGCTTATCGGTCTCATTATGTTCTTGCGGGTACGGCCGTGCTAAGACGGCGTTGGTTATTAAACATGGTATTGTGTTTCAAAGCTGGCTTCCCCTCTATCAACAAATGCTCTCGGCTGATGGGTGGGGGGGGGGGGGGACTCGAGGTTTGGGACCAGGTTTTAAAGTACTGCAACCAGGGGCGGAGATCTCACGAGTTTAAAAAGAAAGAAAAGAAAAGAAGAGACACACGGTGATAAGCTGGACCTTGTAGGCGTCATGGTATTATTAATTAGAGCAGATTATGTTCACTATTTAAATGGATCGAAGATGCGAAATAAGATGTTTTTGTACGATTACTACATATGTGACTTTAATTTCTGATCTTTTTTTCTCCTTGCCTTAAAATTTTCATTGGCTTCTATTTCTACTTCTAGATTTACTTGTTAGTAGAGACCTACCGATTTCCGGCTTCGGCCTCTGATTCAGCGCGGAAATTTGCCATTTGACCACTTTCGGCATAGTTTCGGTTTCGGTCGAAACAGACAAGTTGACTTTCGGTTTAACTTCAGTTTCGGCCGAAACAGAAAAGTAAACTTTTCGGTTCAATTTCGGTTTCAGCCGAAAGTGATTGAGAATTTCGGCCATCTGGCCGAGAGAGACTGAGGTTTTTGGTAATGTACGAGAAGTCAGACCTTGTGTCTGTCTGTCTGTAGGCCGAAATTCCGATACTCATTATTGCTTAATATCTCGCTGTCATCGTATGTCATATGACTAATACTTGGCGAAAACTGCTCACAGCTGTATGATGACCTACTTGTCCTTTATTTCCAGAACATTAAATTTCAATTAGTCCTAGATAAATGTGTACAGTTTTGTGGAAGAAAAACTAATGGAATGACAATAGTTATATCATTATTTTTGTTTTTATGGTTTCAAAAATTTAATTTGGAACCCTTGGTTAATTCAATTCCTTCATTTGTGATATTAATTTTTATTTATCATTATCATGCTCATCAATGTTGTCATAAGGAAAGGTGAATAATATTGAATAATCCTAGGGAATTTATTTTTTCCATTATTATTTTTGTTTTATTTATTTTTTTTAAAATTAAGGAATTTTGGGCTTCTACAATTCATTCATTTCTTGAAATTTATCATTACGCTCACAAACATTGTTATTGTGAAACAGCATGAGCGTGCATGTATCACGGGTTCGTATTATACTTATGTCAAGTTATGTAGTAGGCGTACTGCAGATCCGTTCCCTTTTATGATTTCGACGACCAATTTAGATGTCTTTAGCGAGTCTCCGCCAGGACCCGCCAGATCAAAACTTTTAAGAGATCCGGTAAAAAAAATTTGTTGTTTTCCTTACCAATGGGGTGAGGGATGTAGGTCGTCAAACGAAATCATTACGTCACCAGCACGGAAAGACTGATGTGTTGGTACGAGGATAAATATTAACACAGGTATATCTTGGCAGCTATTTATGTAAACACAAAGCATTAGCACGACGATAACCGTGAACATTGTGGTGTTTTATGGCCTCAATGACTGATATTTATGTGACAATTGAGGGCTCTATTAGAGCCACAATAATTATTGCAGGTGTATGTTCTAGGTTGTAATTATATTATAAAAGCTAAGGGCACTCAAGGGTCTATTTTGCAGGAATGCACCCCCCCCCCCCCCCGAACACCGGTCCAAATTTTGTCTTACCATACTAATTTAAAAACATTTTAAAGAAATTAAAATTACTACAAATTAAAATGTTAAAAGCCAAAGTATTCGTTAAATGTTTATTTATTAATAATATTCACAATGATCTCATTTTTTTAAAAAGAATATGAATATTAATACTTTTGCCCATCGTTTTTAGATGTTTGCAGAATGTATGTGTGAGCGAATTTCAAAATTTCTAAATATTTCGGCTTCGGCTATCGAAAGTATCTTTTTTGTTTTCGTCTTCGGTTTTGGCCGAAAGTTTACTAAAGATTTTGGCTTCGGTTTCGGTCGAAAGTCATTTTTAACGTTTGGCCTCGTTTCGGTTTCGGCCGAAATCAGAAAATCACTTTCGGCCTGTCTCTAATGCATAAAAGTAACGCACTTTATAAGAATCCCAAGTAGTGCTCTCACAGACTTCAAGGCTCGCAACCGCACATTTTTTTTTCACGACCTGAGCTATATCTTCCTTTTGGAAAATGAAATCGTCTCAATTTAATTAAGTATGGAGTACAAAATTTTCGATTAAAAAGTGGTTAGGACATCAAAATATTTCATATAGACCATGGGCGTGAAATAAAAAATTTGCAGTTTCGTATCATGGGGGGAAGGGGTGAAGCAAAAATTGGGATTCTTAAATGTGCAATACTTGAGTTTATGTTTTGTCAAGTAAGTTTAGTAGATGGGAAGTTCAATCTTCCATATATTTGAAGGGCTATATATTTCCATATCATTAAAAGACAAAATATTTCCATACCATTAAAATACAATATATTTCCATATATTTGAAAGGCTATATGTTTCAATATAATTAAAAGGCAATATATTTCCATATATTTAAAAACTACATATTTCCATATCATTAAAAGACAATATATTTCCATATATTTGAAATGCTATAATTTCCATTTAAAAGAATATATATTTCTATATATTTGAAAGGCTATACATTTCCATATCATTAAAAGAATATATATTTCTATATATTTGAAAGGCTATACATTTCCATGTCATTTAAAGACAATATATTTCCATATCATTAAAAGACAATATATATGCATATATTTATGGAAATTTCTGTCACCGGCTGATGTATTTTAAAAGTGCAGAAGGCCTCAGGATTTTGAATAGCTTAGGGCCTTAGGGAATCTGGACTTTGTATAGCTTAAGACCTCTGAACTTTGTATATCTTAGTGCCTCTGAAATTTGTACAGCTTAGTTCCTCCGAAATTTGTACAGCTAAGTGCCTCTGAAATTTGTTCAGCTTAGGGCCTTTGAAATTTGTACAGCTTAGTTCCTCCGAAATTGGTACAGCCTAGTCGTTCTGAAATTTGTAGAGCTTTGTGCCTCTGAAATTTTACAGCTTAGTGCCTCTGAAATTCGTACAGCTTAGTGCTTCTGAAATTCGAACAGCTTAGTGCCTCTGAAATTCGTACAGCTTAGTGCCTATGAAATTCGTACAGCTTAGTGCCTCTGAAATGTGTACAGCTTGCAAGTTTAAGTCCGGCCCTTCAGTGCCTCCCACGACTTAATCCGACCATGCATAATAATAATCCATACCAATGAAAATATGGAGTGCAGACACTTGATTATGTTCAACGTCATAATGCCATTGGTGGATTTACTATACGACCAAACGAAACAATTTCTTTTCGGTAACAAATCCAAAAAAAAAAAGGCGAAAAAAGTTTTGGAGGGGGGCGTAAAAATCAAGTCATTGAAATAAAAAGTAAAATACTCTAGAGATTTATTCCACTTACACTAATAATAAAGTGTATGTACGATGTGCAAACAAATCACAATGGCTGCCTTGAAATTTAATTAGAGGAAATGGCGGTGTTGTATACTGTTATTCGTATAGAGAAATTAATCTCTTATTTAAGTACATGGCTCGTCCTAAAACAGTACACACCAAAAGACGATACCATGTGTTAAATACAATAACAAAGAAAGCGATACCAAGACGAGGGCTAATTACAATTAATAAATTGTATTAAATTAATAATACATTACAACAATCAAAGGGATATAAAATTAAAGCTATTGACTTACAGAGTATATGATCGGCTTGTACCGGTACAATGTTGAAGAAGGTACAATGTTGTGTAAGGTACAATGATGAAAAAGAAATCTACACGCATACATCAGATGTTAGTAAACAAATCTCTGTCTCGTATAGCAAAAACTCTATCGTAATAAATGATAGCAAAAAAAATATCCCTCTTACTTCATGTCGCTCAATATAATATAGCCTGTTTCAAAGATACTTCTCGAATGGGCTTACACATTGTCTTCCTTTCCTGATTTTTCAAGACTTTTCTACCAAATTCTAATGATACAGACTATAAATATTTTTTATTAGCTGTAAACAAAGTCAAGATAAACTATTTTTAGTTAGCCACACCCAAAAGGCGGTTCCGAGCTTGGGGGTCAGCTAGAGTTCATTCACGAGAAAAGATGACGTAAACACGTCGTCTACGTAACAGCGGCTTCTCCTGGGTCCTAAATTCTGCGCGCCGATTAATTCTATAAAAATACTTTAGTGTTGCTTCGGTGTATCATGTATATTCCAGCTGTCGACACAGACCAGCATTTAGCTTGTCTTTTTCAAGTCTTCCTGTGTCATCAAAAGTAAATAGCTCTAGAATTCCGCCAATGGTTTGACTACCCCCAGGTGGGCGGCTTCTTTGATCCCCCACGTTACTTTTCTTTTGTGCCATAATATTTCAATGTAAACTGGGCCAAAATAAAAGACTTAATACACTGTATAGAATTTAGCCCTTTAGAATGCCATATCTCACAATAATAAATATTAATTGATTTGTAACACATTTGTCTTTTGCGCTAACAATTCCGCCCACAATGAAAAGAAAAAAAGTGCTGCTAGTGGAGGACCTCCCCGACGGCCTTTTTACTACGCCACTGCACGCCAAATTTAGTAAATGTAGTAAGCTTAAAATGCCGCCCTAAAGAAAGAACCACCACGGGCAGCTAGGTAATTCCCGAGTGGGTTCTGCACGCCCAGATGCACACCGTGGTGATATCTAACTTGCTGCTTCTCATTTGTGAGAATTTGTGACACTTTGTGACAGGGGGGGGGGGTAAAAAAATTTGTGACGTCACGTTTTTCTTTGGGTTTTTTTTTTAAAGTTTCTTTTTAAATCTAAAATTTTCTAACTTTGAAAATTCTTTACTAATTAATCTATTTATTTGAGATCGAATTGCCTCAAGTATTAAAGGTACTATGAACCCCTTCGCGCACGCCTTTTGCGCAAATCGAAAAATGACTCAAAAACTGTTGTGGCCATTTTACATTCGGCATTTGGATTTCTTTGTTGTTTCGCGTCACAGTTTTCTAATAATACCAAATCTTAATCCATTATGGGAAAATGTTAAAAGTAAAATTAAAAATCTTAGTTTAGTTATGAAAATTTTATGTATGTTTTGATTTTATTAGGTGTGACGTGACACGGTGGAGGGGGTTAACGCATTTGTGACATTTCGTGACGGGGATAGGGGGTCTAAGAAGGTCGTTTTTGAGTGACGTAATTTACAAACGACCTTTGAGACAATCTAGAGCAGTGGTTCTCAACCTTCCTGATGCCGCAAACCATTAATACAGTACCTCATGTTGCAGTGATCCCCCGACCATAAAATTATTTTCGCTGCAACTTCCTAAATGTGTCTTTATCGATGGTCGCGACCCACAGGTTGAGAACCGCTGATCTAGAGTCTTTACAACTAAGCATTGGTGGATATTGTTATTATTTTTAGTAGTAGTAGTTTTACATAGCGCGGTACCCCAGCCTAAGGGTACATACAATTTAACAAACGTAATCATAAACTTAAAAATTAATATACATTAATTAAATAAAACAAAACAAATGTAAATTCACTCCACTCATTCCATAACAATTTACATGACAAGCCATGGACGGCACCCAGCAGCATCGTTTGTCGGTCAGAGAAAGGGGGGGGGGGATCAGTAAGGATAGTAGAGTTTTAAGAGATGTGTTTTGAATGCAGTTTTGAAGGCTGTGATGGTCGGTATATTGCGGGTGTGCTGTGGAAGAGAATTCCATTGTTTGGGGGGACCGAAAGAGAAAGTTCGTTCACCGTATGTTTTCGCACGAGTCTTGGGGACAGAAAGAATACGCGCGTCTGCGGAGGAGCGAAGCCGTCGAAGGGGTGAATAGACAGAGAGAAGTTTGGTTAGATAGGAAGGGCAGGAATTGGAGAAAGATTTGTGGCAGAGAACAGAGAGTTTGTAGTCAATCCGTGCATGCACGGGGATCCAATGAAGTGAATGAATATACGGAGCGCTTTGTGGAATTGTTTTAATATATTATCCATCTCTTCATTCAAACCTTTACCAAAAAAACAACCCCAATGAAAAAGAATTGCCCGCCTCTCAATACCCGTCTCTCGATACCCGTCTCTCGATACCCGTCTCTCGATACCCGTCTCTCGATACCCGTCTCTCAATACCCGTCTCTCAATACCCGTCTCTCAATACCCGTCTCTCGATACCCGTCTCTCAAAACAGCCTCAACACACGACGTCTAACATGTTTTCTTTATTTAAAATGATTGCAATTGCGTCAAACGTCATGCCCACAATCACGTCTCTGTTTGTTTCTTGTTACAAAAGAATGACGTCTATCTAACATCATGTCGGACTCAACAGAAGACGCTTTGTGTATAATGCGGCAGCGGTGTTCTTCGCGTTGTTGTTTTCACCCCCACATTTCGTACCGTACAACATTGCGTCATGTCAAGTATGAACGACCCCGAGACGTAATTAGCCGGCGCTGGTGTTGAAGTTGTAAATACAAAAACATGTACACAACATCCGGGTACCGCCTGCAAAATACAGCCGACGGGAAATTCAGTTTTTTCGTGGGTGTAATTACGGAAGGGCACGAGTGGTTTAAAGGCCTATAAAGACATTGATGATAACCAGGCTCTAGTCTAGTGTTTCCTAAAGTGTGTGTTACTGAGTTCATTCAGGTAGGGAAGGTTGCACAAGATAATTTGATCCATCGAAGTGCTCGTACCAGGGCTAGTTAGGGTGTGTTCAGAGACTGTCCCGTGGGTCCTCGGATAGTTAAGGGGCCGGAAGCTGCCATTTTAGAAGAAAATTAAACTTTTAACTTTGAATGCAAGGGGCGCAAAACTGAAACTTGGCAGGGGGTCCTGCAAAACTTACGTGACTGCTCTGGGTATATTTTCTACCAGCCCTTATTTTGAGTTTTAACAAACATACTTTTAGGGTGTGGCGACAGTGGAACAATAATACAGCACTTTTATTTTTAAATATTTCATATTCAAATGCATCGATTATTTGATCGATTTTGAAAATATCAACTTAAGAAAAATTACCAAAGTTCCCCTATGCATTTCACCAATATAATCTGCTCACATTGATACATGTCCCCTTTATACACGTCAACTATATACTTGTCATCCATGTCCAGCTCATCTTTATAAATGTCAAACATACGCATGTCATCCATATCCAAATCATCTAAATACATGTCACCCATAGCCACATCACCTATGTACATGTCACCCATATCACCTTCACCTATATGCGTCACCTATATCCAGCTCACATATTTACATTTCCCATATCTCCAGCTCATCTACGCCCTTGCACCCGCACCCACCAAACATTTACATCTGAAGAGAAGACGAAGTTGAGATGGGATTTTCGAAGTGCAATGAGTAGAGAAATACATCATCCTATTGTTGGACACCCTCTGGTTCCTACTACAATTCCTACTATGTGACACTCTCTAGTTCCTACTATATGACACCGTCTAGTGCCTACTATATGACACCGTCTGGTTCCTACTATGTGACATCGTTTGGTTCCTACTATATGACACCGTCTAGTGCC
The DNA here is from genome assembly GCA_964017045.1 of Omphiscola glabra. Lineage (NCBI taxonomy): Eukaryota > Metazoa > Mollusca > Gastropoda > Lymnaeidae > Omphiscola > Omphiscola glabra. Next base: position 43,977,934 of record OZ024796.1, read on the forward strand.
TACTATATGACACCGTCTACTGCCTACTATATGACACCGTCTAAATCCTACTATATGACACCCTATAGTTCCTACTATATGACACCCTATTGTTCCTACTATATGACACCGTCTAGTGCCTACTATATGACACCGTCTAAATCCTACTATATGACACTTATAGTTCCTACTATATGACACCCTCTAGTTCCTACAACATGACACCATCTAGTTCCTACTATATGACACCGTCTAGTTCCTACTATATGACACCGTCTAGTTCCTACTATATGACACCCTCTAGTTTCTACTATATGACACCGTCTAGTTCCTACTATATGACATTGTCTAGTTCCTACTATATGACACTGTCCAGTTCCTACTATATGACACCGTCTAATTCCTACTATATGACACCCTCTAGTTGCTACGATAGCTGTTGAACGGAGTCTGACCTGCCATGTAGCTGCAGCGGCAATGGCGAACGGGAGGTGTAGAGTATGTGAGTCTGAGATTATGTGAGTCTGAGAGTCCATGAATCAAAGTCCGTCAGTCTGAGAGTCCATCAGTCTGAGAGTCCATGAGTCTGATAGTCCACGAGTCTGAGAGTCCATGAGTCTGAGAGTCCATGAGTCTGAAAGTCCATGAGTCTGAGACTCCATGAGTCTGAGACTCCATGAGACTGAGAGTCCATGAGCCCGTAATATGGCCTTAGACCTCAAACTGACACCAACAAGTGTCCACCAAGCTACGCCACTGATGATGTTCATTGCTGTGATTACACCCCCCTTCACACACACACACCCCCACACACACACACCCACACATACCTACCGCTAATTAAATGTCTATAGATGTATTGATTGATCTTCTTACGGTTTGTTTCTACCAAAGTTTTTTTTAAAAAATATTGCTATTTGTTATATGGCAGTGGTCGGCAAATTGCGACTGGCAAGCCCGCATGTGGCTCTTTGACGAGATGACTGCGGCTTGGCCAATCGCCCACAAATCGGTTTTGACGCAGAAAATAAAAGTTCTTGACAGGCTATTGAAAAGATTTATGGCTCTCAAAAACAATTTTAATCATCGGCATGCTGATTGAGTTTGCCGACCACTGTGCTGTGGTAACCATATTGGTATGACATATTGAGGAAGTATACGTTTGTTAAAGCATCCTTGCAGTCATCTCTGCTTTTTCCCTTTCGTTATCCTAAATTTAAAATAAAATTTAAAAAAAATAAAAAAGTTTAATTTCATGTTGTTTTTTTCAAGCCAACGTGTTAGAATACAAACAATAACATATTTGGACCCGAACAATCTCCGCGTGTTTCAGGGACAGATTGAAACTCGAGGGCGTATACACATTGAAACCCCAATCAGGCATCTTGTTTTTTGTTTACCCTGGCGCTCAAGCACCGTCCCAGGCGTAAACCCTCCTCCATCCCAAACCCACCCACTAAACCCGCGCCCCCTCCCATCTCCCCCCCCCCCCCACGGTCGCCATCTTTACCTACCTCCCCGGGGACCAGGAGGATATACATCGTGCCGTGGTTTCAATCAAGCCGGTAGTGTCACGTCGCAGTAATTTAGTCGTGAGCGATCTGCGAACAGCCAACCGCCGCTGTGACACCCAAGGATGTTTGGGGGGGGGGGGGGGGATCACAAGTGCGTCCCTGTTTTGTATATTCCTAGATCTGGATTCAGTGGTGTGGTGCCCCTCCCACGACCATCCAGTGAGTTGTCGGTCCCCTATGGAGTTTCCAGTGAATTGCTGGCACTTAGACTTAGATGCACAATCTGTGACCGCATTTTACAAACCTCACATACTTTGGTAATTTTCATATGTCGTGTGGTTATTAATATTATTATCGCCGCAATGAATGTTATTATCATACATTCTTTTTTTTGTTATCGTTTAAATTAACTTCGCTTGTTTTGGTGGCCGGCTGCCTGGGCGGCCAGATCTTCGAACGGCTCAGTGAGCCACTTCCCGTCAACCTATCGAGCTGAAACTTGGCCCACAGACTCGATACCGAAAACAACGTAACATGCTATCAAATTATCACCCCCCCCCCCCTGACAACCCCAAAAATGAGTTTTACCTACTTTTCTAAGGGAAGTTAAAATAAAATTCCCGATAACTGCGCTAAATAAGATTCTCTTTTTACAAAATATCTCGAGTGCGTTTTGGTGCGTAATAATTTCTTTTGAATTTCTGAAATAGTTGGTGAAATAAATCTGGGGTGCAAAAGCGACTGGGTCATTTGAATATTAATATAATTCGGGGGCATGAAAATATGTGCGGCTGTGAACCTTGGGGGGGGGGGCACTAATTCGGATTCTTATAAATTGTTTTACTTGAATGGATGTTATGTAAAATGTGCATCCCCACCCCAAACCCCCATTGCTCGATACTACGCTATATAAAGGATTGATGCGACGAACTTTGATCTTAAGGGTTGTTTAATGAAACGTTGCTCATTATGGTCTTCATGATGGGAGACACATCACGATGTCTGAAATGTGATGTGTTCATGTCCGTTCTCACCATCTCGTAGACTGTCTCAGAGTTCCGGTTTTATATCCGTAAATATACAGTTAGGGGGCCAATAAATAGTCATATGTCTTATTCATGGCTTATTCGTGGCTTATTCATGGCGTATTCATGGCTTATTCATGGCGTATATATCCATGGCTTATTCATGGCTTATTCGTGGCTTATTCATGGCTTATTCGTGGCTTATTCATGGCTTATTCGTGGCTTATTCATGGCTTATTCATGGCTTATTCATGGCTTATTCGTGGCTTATTCATTTTGTAATATGAAAGAGAGAAAAAAAACATTCCATTATAATCAATTCTTTTTCCCCGGTATGTTTCACGGACAAATTTAATCGAATTACGTTTTGACATTTTGCTGTTGTGCTTCTACTATTTTATTTATATTATGACGTTCAAAGAATGCAGCGCCGCTTTTCCGTTGTTGTAACCCAAAAAAAACGTTTTGACTCGCCCATATTGACTTACCATGAAAGTATAGAGTAACCGAAGCATTGGGTTAAATTTCATTTTCCATAATATATTTTGGGGGACTGCGCTCAATCAGTGTGAATCATACAGTGGAAAAAAGATATGGTTATGCTTTTGGGGGACTGCGCTCAATCTGTGTGAATCATACAGTGGAAAAAAGATATGGTTACGCTTTTGGGGGACTGCGCTCAATCTGTGAATCATACAGTGGAAAAAAGATATGTTTACGCTTTTGGGGGACTGCGCTCAATCTGTGTGAATCATACAGTGGAAAAAAGATATTTTTACGCTTAATTCAACGAAGAGACGGAGCAACGATAAGGACGTTCTGTCTAAATGCCTTCTTCAGCAGACAATACAAAATGAGAATGAAAACAAAAATTTGAAATCGAAAAAATTTAAGTTCTCCCATATCGCACTATTGTTTTCTCAGTCTCCTTGCTCAGCCTCCTTTCTCAGCCTCCTTTCTCTGCATCCTTTCTTATCCTTTCTCGGCCTCCATTATCAGCCTCCTTTCTCAGCCTCTGGGTAGAGACGAAGGCCACACGAATGAAAGAGAAGGTTAAGGGAGCAAAGATCAAGTCTTGAAATCCAACACAAATTTAGCGCTCAGCTTGGTGACATTCTACACGATGGTTCTCAAAAAGGCCATAAGATGATTTACTGTTCATGGGATGACTAAGACATTCAGAAGAAGAAGAACAAAAATGTTCCGGCTTCAGGATTTCTCCGAGCCCTGTCTCAAACACCACTAAGCAAACAAACCAGACATTGTCTCTTGGCCAGTCCACTAGGTTTTCTTTTCTCTTCGAGCGTAAAGGCAAGCAACGACCGAGAGAACGGCCGGGGGCAGTTTCTGTCACATGCGGCCATCTATAAACAAGCACTGTGTACTCCCCCCCCCCCTGGTAACACAGTCCTCCGAAAACTGACTTCCGGCGGGTAAAATGCGACTCCTACACCAACGGACTCGTAAACAAATTAATTCGCTTAGCCAATGGAAACCATGTCCCCCTCGAGCAGATGAGGGAAAGGGGTGGGGGGGGGGGGGGCGCCCGGCCCCCATAGTTTATAAATCTATCACTTTGCCTCTCAAAAGTGCCAGACATGCCGGCACGTCATTGAAACAAATCTCCGTAACAAATTTACAAGCATGGGTTTGGGTTGAAACAAAAACAGTTTACCGCGACGTGCTACGCCTGCTGTCAAGCAGCACTTTGGTAATGCAACTAATGGCTTCCAAAACCACGGGCAGGTTTGGCGGGGAAAGTAAGCAAGATGTCGGCTCGGTGATGGCTTGTTGCCTCCCTTTGTTTTCTTGAGTTTTAATTTGTTTTGTTTTGTTTTTTTTTATAGTCGGGGGTGGAAAAAAAAGGTGGGGGGCTTTGTTTTAATGTAAATCAGCGGTTCTCGATGCGGCGGTTATTTATTACCAGGCATTACATCCAGAAATAGGGGTCTGAGTAAAGATAGTTTAGAGTTGTTTTTTTTTTTTTTTTTCATTGAATGTTTAGGTGTGGAAGAAGAATCTCTTGAAGCTACGTCACAGAACACTTGAAACAAATGAGAAAGACACCGGTGACTAACGCTGAATGTTTAAAGTTGATTTAGCTTATATTTAATTAGGTTTCCTTTGATTTTGTTGGGGGTTTGTCTTGCCGGTCGTTAATTTAATACTTTATAGTAGTGCTATTTACTTCAACAGCGCAGTTAGTGTGTCATGAATTGTAAAAACACAACTGTCCCATTGTTAGTCATATCATTTGAAAAACAGAAGCCGCAACATTGGTGTGCAACGTAGGTGTGCATTTAAGGATTAATGTTAATCTCGAAATGTTAGTTAGAAAAAAAAAACATTTTATTTTTTAAAGTAACTTTTACGCAATCGACATAATGTTTAACCAATATTTTTTTCTAAGAAGATGGACATGAACGAGATGTCGTCCCCCTCCACTCACCCCCATTCATGAAATTATATCCCTCAATGATTGGACGTAATGTTATGGCGGTAGCCTCTTATGTGCATTGGGGTATGAAGAGTCGTTTGGGTAGATGAGTGCTGTTGTCGGTGGCGAATCGCGACTAAATGCCACCCGTAGCGACCTTTGAAACTGGTAAGTGGACGCCAACCCCCTCCACCTCACCCCTGCGGTTTGCATTTCGGTTTGTTAAAGGTTGGAGTCTGCAACATTTACTGAGAGTCAAGAGGTCAAGAGGTCTTATCGCCCCATCTCACACATTATCTCCAGATTAGTCTTCAGTCACCAATTACTCGGCAGATTCAACCCTCGTCCAGGTACCGGGGGTGGTGGCTGAGATGGGTGTGGGGGAGGGGAGCGACTTAATGACAAATGATTGAACTCAGTGTTCAGAGTTCAGATTTATGACGATAAAATGATATCAAATTTTTCATATAATAAATTTGTTAAAAAAAAATTATTTTTTTTTTAAAAAGTTATACAGGTATACCATTAAATTTCTCAAAGACTCTTAATTTCATCCAACAAATTTAACCGATTTTTTTATAGAGGCTGAAAATATTTTGATTTACTGTTACGTTGGGAGCAATGTTCCCTCTAAGGTTTGCTGGTTCGTGTGCAAAATCATAAAGTTGTGTGCAAAGTTTTACTTTGCAGAGTGCAGCGTATCTGTTCGAATGTATTTTTATAAAAATTTGCTGCGCGGATGCTCAAAACTGCTGCGCGGCATCTGTGAGGTAGCTGCGCGGCCGCGCAGCCGCGCAGCTTAAAGGGAACATTGGTTGGGAGATAATTTGAACGTTGCGACCTCATTATCTTGACTATTTGATTACAGAGCATACCACGAAAGCCAGCTAGGGATCAGTGCCTGGTAAGTTATGGTCTAATGAATGTAGATGTTTCCTTAGACTTACACTTTTCTTTATAAGCATAGAAAGTGTAAATTCGCAAATTAAAACTTGATTCACACATCGTTCACACATCGTTCACACATCGTTCACACATCGTTCACACACCGTTCACACATCATTCACACACCGTTCACACATCGTTCACACATCGTTCACACACCGTTCACAAATCGTTCACACATCGTTCACACATCGTTCACACATCGTTCACACATCGTTCACACATCGTTCACACATCGTTCACACATCGTTCACACATCGTTCACACATCGTTCACACATCGTTCACACACCGTTCACACATCGTTCACACATCGTTCACACATCGTTCACACATCGTTCACACACCGTTCACACATCGTTCACACATCGTTCACACATCGTTCACACATCGTTCACACATCGTTCACACATCATTCACACATCGTTCACACATCGTTCACACACCGTGCACATATCGTTTACACATCGTTCACACATCGTTCACACAACGCTCACACATCGTTCACACATCGTGCACACTTCATTCACACATCGTTCACACATCATTCACATATTACTGACACCAACGATTGTTGAGTGCCTCGGGAAAATCTTTGAAAAGTAGAAAAAAAACCTGAGCTCAGGTCAATCTCATTAAAATATCATTCATGGTCGTTCCCTAATTACTTTATTTTTCATTAGCGATGAATTCAGAAATAGCTACTATACGTGTCTACAACAATGTATTTCGAACAAAGAGATGATAATATTGTGTAACACTTGTGTCTGGAGCTTCTGATACGTTCCCGCGTGTTTTAAGTTTGAATAAAATATGTCTGGCAAATACCCGGTTGAATTAAGCTCCGCCTATTAATCGGTGCATTGCGATAATAGACAGATGATTCCGGCCGAAGTAGTTTCTCGTTTATACCATTTCAAACAGCCATTAAACCTATCTACACACAGATTAACCCTTTCTACACACACATTAACCCTCTCTATACTCACATTAACCTTTCTACACACACATTAACCCTCTCTACACACGCATTAACCCTTTCTACACACGCATTAACCCTCTCTACACAATAATTAACCCTCTCTACACACACATTAACACTCTCTACACACGCATTTAAACTCTCTACACACACATTAACGCTGTCTACACACGTATTAGCCCTTTCTACACACACATTAGACATTTCTACACACGGATTAACCCTTTCTACACACACATTAATTTTTTCCACACACAGTCATTAATCCTTGTGATTAAATTTGAAAGCTGCACAAGACCGATATGCTCATCAAGCAAGCGACGGTAGACTGTTAGTTTATTTTATTGACCATACGTCCGGTGCAGTGGCGTAGCTAGGATAAGAGCCACGGCTTTGGGGGGGGGGAGGAGGGGCGGCGGCTTTTGCCGTCCAATGATTTCTGGAAAAAAAATCTCTATAGTTTTCCGAAAATGCAGCACCTCCATAACAATTTTTTTAAATGCCCCCCCCCACCCCCCCCCCGCCCTTTCCATAATCACACCATGTGTCCAGGTGCTTGATTGGCGGGTTAGCTGTGAGACAACTGGACCGGAGGGAGGGAGTTACTCTCGAGCCAGACAGCTTACATTACAATCTGACATGTAATTTGTTTATACTCATTTACTGAAGGCGTCTAACGAATAGAGTCGAGGGTCACAGAGCCTATAGCAATGAATTCAGTGAACTTTTCTACCGCCTTTGAGGCTATTACTGGGTTAACTACGTCTACTTACTGTTAAGTAAAATTTAATTAACACACACCGCTCTTTACAACATAAAATCTGAAATTTATTAACATGTTTTTTTGTTGATGTTTTTATGTCAACGTTTCTCTAAAAGAACAACACGTTTTATAAAGACAAAGAGACACGAGACCCTGATAATAACACACAAAAATATAGTATTATTATAAGTTAAGAGAAAATACATGAACATTGGAAGCAGAATTATACAAGTATTTCAACTGCTAGTTATGCTCGCTAAACATTGGCGGCATCAATGCGTGAACTTCCCATCTACTAGATATAGCCCGCCAAACATTGGCGACAGCAATGCGTGAACTTCCCATCTACTAGATATAGCCCGCCAAACATTGGCTACAGCAATGCGTGAACTTCCCATCTACTAGATAGAGCTCGCCAAACATTGGCGACAGCAATGCGTGAACTTCCCATCTACTAGATACAGCCCACCAAACATTGGCGACATGCGTGAACTTCCCATCTACTAGATATAGCCCACCAAACATTGGCGACAACAATGCGTGAACTTCCCATCTACTAGATATAGCCCACCAAACTTTGGCGACAGCAATGCGTGAACTTCCCATCTACTAGATATAGCCCACCAAACATTGGCGGCATCAATGCGTGAACTTCCCATCTACTAAAGTTACTTGACAAAACATGAACTCAAGTCACGCCCATTTAAGAATCCCAATTTTGTCTACACCACTTCCCCCATGATACGTCACTGCACACTTTTTATTTCACTCTCATGAACTATATTAAATAGTCTGATGTCCCAACCACTTTTAAAATGAATATTTTTTTACACCATACTTGAATTGAGACGACTTCCTTTTTCGAAAAGAAAATGTTACGTGCGAAACGCAGTTACGTTATGTAAAAATAAATAATTTAGTGTAGTTATCGGGAATTATATTTTGCTCGCTATTGAACTCATTATTTGAGCCGCAAATGGAAGCAGTAAATTAGGACGCCATCCACGAGTCATACCACAAGCGTTATATATAGAAGAGATAGTTCATTTTATCAATTTTTGCTACCAACAGATGATTCATGTAGCAAGCGTATCTTTAATTTTACAAAGAACTCCATTACAAACACACCATTACTAACACACCATTACTAACACACCATTACAAACACACCGTTACTAGCACACCATTACTAACACACCATTACAAACACAACATTACTAGCACACCATTACTAGCACACCATTGCTAACACATCATTACAAACACATAATTACTAACACACCATTACTAACACACCATTACAAACACACCATTACTAACACACCATTACTAACACACCATTACAAATCTCACCATTACTAGCACACCATTACTAGCACACCATTACTAGCACACCATTACTAACTCACCATTACCAACTCCCCATTACTAACTCACCATTACTAACTCACCATTAATAACACACCATTACTAACTCACCATTACTAACCTAACACACCATTACTAACACACCATTACTAACACACCATTACTAACTCACCATTACTAACACACCATTACTAACACACCATTACTAACACACCATTACTAACTCACCATTACTAACACACCATTACTAACACACCATTACTAACACACCATTACTAGCTACGCCATCACAGCTAATCCTGCTAAAAAACGTAACTACATTATCAACGCCATTTCCCATACCCAAATATACATCACGAATTACAAAGCATATAGCAAAAGCTACGAAAATAATCTCAGTACCAAATACGCTGAATACCAAGCAGTCAGCTAGCTAGGAGGCAGCCGGAAATAGAAGCAGTCGACCAGAAGCGAAATATTTATTAGAGATTATTTAAAAGAAATTTGTATTCATTTTTTTTACAACTGTTTGAGTCTGGGACTCTCCCGCCCCCCACCCCACCCCCACACGCTTTTTAGAAGGCTTTTGCAACCAGCGTTTTATCTGACGCGGTTGACACCGACTCTTATTCGTGGCTTTGCTACAAATGTACCTTCGATTCTTACGATGGTAAATTTTGTAATATCTCTAAGATTCGAACATCACAGCCTTGGCTTACAGCAATTATGTCTATTTACGTACTCGCAGACCTACACAGAGACGTGGCTTACAGTAATTATGTCTATTTACGTACTCGCAGACCTACACAGAGACGTGGCTTACAGTAATTATGTCTATTTACGTACTTGCAGACCTACACAGAGACGTGGCTTACAGCAATTATGTCTATTTACGTACTCGCAGACCTACACAGAGACGTGGCTTACAGCAATTATGTCTATTTACGTACTCGCAGACCTACACAGAGACGTGGCTTACAGCAATTATGTCTATTTACGTACTCACAGACCTACACAGAGACGTGGGTTACAGTAATTATGTCTATTTACGTACTCGCAGACCTACACAGAGAGGTGGCTTACAGTAATTATGTCTATTTACGTACTCGCAGACCTACACAGAGACGTCGCTTACAGTAATTATGTCTATTTACGTACTCGCAGACCTACACAGAGACGTGGCTTAAAGTAATTATGTCTATTTACGTACTCGCAGACCTACACAGAGACGTGGCTTACAGTAATTATGTCTATTTACGTACTCGCAGACGTACACAGAGACGTGGCTTATAGGAATTATGTCTATAAATATATTCTCAAACCTGTACAGAGACTTTGCTTATAGGAATTATGTCTATTAAAATACTCTCGGACCTGTACAAAGACTTTGCTATAGGAATTATGTCTATTTACATACTCTCAAACCTACACAGAGATTTTGCTAATAGGAAGTGTGTCTATTTATATACTCTCAAACCTACACAGAGATTTTGCTAATAGAAATTATGTCTATTTATATACTCTCAAACCTACACAGAGATTTTGCTAATAGGAATTGTGTCTATTTATATACTCTCAAACCTACACAGAGATTTTGCTAATAGGAATTGTGTCTATTTATATACTCTCAAACCTACACAGAGATTTTGCTAATAGGAATTGTGTCTATTTATATACTCTCAAACCTACACAGAGATTTTGCTAATAGGAATTATGTCTATTTATATACTCTCACATGGAGCAGCTACGTTACGAAATAATGAAAATGGTACCTCCTGGACAGGGGAATTCATTTGACTTCAATACAGTGTTACTTCTGATACTTGTACCACCACTTCACTGATTGCAATGACTTCGGTAACCAATAATTCCTTACATCTACATGATTACAATGACTGCGGTAAGCAATGCATCCTTACATTTACATGATTACACTGTCTTCGGTAAGCAATGGATCCTTACATCTACATGATTACAATGTGTTTGGTAAGCAATGAAACCTTACATATGATATGTTTGTTTCGTTTCGTTTTTCATTAATATTTTTAAAATATTTATTTCATACATTGTTTTTATTCAGCATTCAGTCAGACCCCCCCCCCCCCCCCCACAAGAAACCGACACGAAGCATTATAAACATTTCTGGAAGTATCTTTTTGTAGCTATTCTAATTTACCACCCTCCCAGTGGCGTAGGGAGGGGGGGCGCGAATGACGTCAGAGGAGCGGGATTTTCGCCAAGCTGCAGAGATTTTTTAGGGGTGTGGGGGAAAAAAGTGAGGGGTGGTGTGGCAATTATCTTGATCCACCGTGAGTGACCCTATCCCTATCCACTCCACTGCACCCTTCACCAAAGTTAGGATCATGTCAACTTCATTTTTTTTTTTTTTTACAATTTGTATTTTGCAGATTCAATAAGATCGAAACGGGCAAAGCTTTGACTTCAATTGTACTTCCACTCACTTCCTGTCCGGTCTTCTTAACTTTGGGTTTGTCTTGGTTTCTCCCCCCCCCACCCCCACCCCCACCCCCAACCATACACTCTTATTCTTCTCTATTTTTTAAGGTAGGACACACACGGACGCACACACACACACACACAGGGCACTTTCATAGGCCCCGCGCGAATTTATTTTATAATCCAAAATCGTAATTTTCACTTATTATCCTTATCCCTACCGAGACTGGGCCCCGCGCAATCCGTTTCGCATAGGGCCCCGCAATTGTTAGGGCTGGCCCTGCACACACACACACATATATATATTTAAAAGCTGTTGTTTTGTTTACTGATGAGGCCATTTGCCGGAACGTCTACATTTGTACTTTGTAAAAATCATCATTAAAGCTGAACTTCTATTGTTTTGATTACACAAATTGTTTGTGTCTAGTTAATCGACTTAAACGCTTTATCGCAGTCCAGCATCTGAGGGGGGGGGGCGTAGAGGGTGGGGGAAGACGTTATTCGTTCTTAATTCTGACAACGTGTTTCAGATTACAATTAGTTTATGACGCCAGATCTACTATATTTTTTCTGAATACGCTCTAGAGCAGCGGCTCTCAACCTGTGGGTCACGACCCCTTGAACGAGCCTTATACAAGGGTCGCCTCAGACCATCGGAAAACACATATTTACGCAGTAGCAACGTAACTAAGTTTATGGTTTGGGGGGGGGGGTCACCACAACAGGAGGAATTGCATTAGAGGGTCGTGGCATTAGGAAAGTTGAGAGCCACTGCTCTAGAGGATGGGTGAGGTTTAAACCAAATATTGCTAGACACACGTTTATCGGGCGAGTGGTTGTCGTTAGTTATTTGTACAGCTGACGGCGCATGTCAGACATCTTTCTCGTGGGGGTGAAGATTCTGTAGACATTGTGAGTTGGGGGGTTTGTAGGGATAAGGTATGGGCGTATTTCGGGAGGGGGGCAGTGGCGTAAGAAGAGGGGTTCGGCGGGAGAACTTCTTCTCTTCTTTTTTTTTTCGTCGAATGGGGTGGCTAAGTTATAGGCCCGCCCATGGCGGCAATAGCCCTAACTACGCCCCTTTGACCAGGGGGTGGGGGTGGTTTTGCTGGAGGAAAGCATGGGGTGGTAATGTAGTAGTTAAAAACAAATACATGTAATCGGGGGGGTGGGTGGGGTGGAGGGATGGGGTGGGGTGGAGGGATGGGATGGGGTGGGGGATGGGGTGGGTTGGGTGTGGATAGGAATACCAGAATAAAAGGATTGAAAACATTATTCGTAATGCATGATTGTTGGAAACGAAGAAGCGGATGAATTGGGCGAGGGGCTCGGATGTTGTGGTGCTCAGTTGAAAGAGGTGTTCAGATATCGAGGTGATCATTTTTTGAGGTGCTCAGATGTTGAGGGGATCATTTGTTGAGGTGCTCGAATGTTGAGGTGCTCGAATCTTGAGGTGCTCAGATATCGAGGTGCTCAGATGTTGAGGTTCTCAGATGTTGAGATACTCAGATGTTGAGGTACTCAGATGTCGAGGTTCTCAGGTGTTGAGGTTCTCAGATGTTGAGGTACTCAGATGTTGAGGTACTGAGATGTTGAGGTACTCAGATGTTGAGGTACTCAGATGCTGAGGTGCTCAGATGTTGAGGTGTTCGTATGTTAAGATGCTCATTTGTTGAGGTTCTCAGATATCGTGGTCTTTAGATGATGTGGTTCACATATGTTGTGGTTCGCAGATGTTTAGGTGCTCAGATGTTGAGGTGCGGATGAATGGTGGTTTCAGACGTCTGAAGACGGTATAACGTGGTGACAAAGAAGTGGTTTGTATGTCAAATGGACCAAAAAAGTATTATTTTTTTTAATAGAGGTGGGTCACGAGAACATAAGCTGGTCTATATTTGAATAGTCTAATACACTTAGGAAACCATTTGTTGGACCCTTATAATTATGTGAGTTTTTTAAAAGAAGTGGTGGGGGGTGGGGTCAAAGAGCACACCAGATTAGAACGTATTGTACTGATTACTACATCTAGGGCCGGCTCAAGATACCGGCATCTCGGGCAGTTCCCCGGGGCGCCATGTGCTTAGGGCGCCATGTGCTTGGGATGCCATCATTTGTCTTCCGAGATAGGAGAAATCATTGCATGTGGGCGCCATGGAAGAAAAATAGAAAGAGCAAAAAAAAAGATTTGCTGATCTGAAGGCTAGGAAAAAAAATGTCATCGGTAGGCTAAATGGTCATACTGTCCAAATGAAAGTTCAGAAAAACAGTTTTATTGTTCATTGTCTGTTGTTTGTTTTTTAAACAACCCAGGTAATAAACTAATTAAGTAGTCCTCAGTTTTTTCCTTGCACACATTTTTATAATTATACTTAAACTTAAAAGGAGCGCCGAGCTGAAGCTTGCCCTTGGGAAAAGGGGGGGGGGGGCTGCAACTCTAGGGCTGGCCCTGGCTACAGCTCTGACTTTGTCATGGGAGGTATAGACCTTCTCACCTGGGAGGTTGGGGGGGGGGGAGTGCCATCAGAGTCAAGTATGGGTCGGAGGGATCAGACATCGCAGTCGAGGTGAAGAGATGAGGAGTGAAGGAGTCAAGACGGGAAATGCTATATTTGTGTGTGTGGGGGGGGGGCAGGGGGGGGGTGTTTCAGATGCGGACCTCCGTCAATATGCCAGAAAAAAGTGAGGTGGGGCCGCTAAGTGGCGGTTGAGGTTTTGCGTCTAAGACGAACTCTAAGACAAAACCCGCGAGTGAGAAATTTCACTTTACGCACCCGCATGGGCGCTTTTCTTCTAATTAGAAGGAAATCTCAGCCCCCCCTAACGAGCACAGATGTATCTGGTATCGTCTAATGTAGCCGTTCCTTCCCACCTCCCTTGTTCTCTCTACACCTGGTCTACATATTTGTTTAGGGTGGTAGGCTGCAGATATTTTTTTTCTTCTTCTCTCCTCGTTTTTTTTTTTTTTTTTTTTTTTTTCAACGATGAAGGTCCGACGAAACATGTTGATATAAAGATAGCATCAATGTTTGTATTTAGAACGTCAACAAAGAGAATAGTTTCCACCTCAAACGCTTTTTAAAAAAAACAAACGTCTCATTTCTTTTCTTTCTTCTTTTTTTCTTTTTCGTTAAATTAATGAATAGCGTTTCCCCCCCCCCCCTCTCTCTCTCTCATAGAATTGTATTCTCTGTCTATTTTCATAACATCTGATTGCGGGGGCATACAATATTGTTTATTGATAGTTTACAAAAGTGGGTGAAAACAAGTGTAGGCGGCAAATGAAAGCTTAATGAAACGAAACAAAATTCAAGTCATCTTCACGGCAAATATTGTATAAAACAAATCCCTTTTCGTCAACACAGCTAGAAGCGATACGCATATTCATGTACGGTGTTTTTTGGGATCCGACTCCATTAAATGACGTCAGACGTGTGTTGTGTCACTTTACGAATGAAACCATTGAGCAGTTACAGGAATTTAGATCTTTAAATTTTGTGGGCTATTAAAAAAAATGTTCCCCCGGGAACGATCGCCGAACGTTTTTTGAGGGGGCTGTGGTTGGGGCGTTAAGGGATGGAGGTTGGGGTTGTTGAGGGGTTGGTGGTTGGGGCGTTAAGGGTGGAGGTTGGGGGCGTTGAAGGGGTTCCACATATTTTGATCAGCCAAATTATTCACACGGATTTTGCGACTCCTATTACTTTCAGATTCTTCCTTGTTCACCGAGAACTCGCCAGAGCTGCTCTTGGGTGAAATTTTAAAAGACAAGACCTTGTTTGCATCTTATGGTTTTTTGGTTTTTTTTTTTGGGGGGGGGGGGGTGTTAAATACTATTTATAGACGCCGGTGTGATTCCCCTTTGAAGTCGAGAATGAGACGGTAAGCACAGCGGTGATTGTGTATCCCGCCTTTCAATATTTGTATCATTCTTCGTGTGCAGCATTTACGACCGTGGCGGCTTATCTTTTTTACGTCTCGATCTTTTTCTTGTATCTTTCAACGTGGGTAGTAATACAGCACAGCTGGCTGCGACCATCTTATTTACGCGAAAGCTTTCTCGATTCCGTTATCGCTTTTCCTGTGAGGTGACTCCTCAAGGAAGTGAATGTTGTTTGTATGCTTCGCTGAACGCTTGCTTCGCTGAAAGCTTGCTTCGCTGAAAGCTTGCTTCGCTGAAAGCTTGCTTCGCTGAACGCTTGTATCGGTCTTTTGTGAGCCGCCATCTTAAAGATAGTTATAGCAGAAGGGGGCGGTTTTTTTGTGTGTGTTTTTTAAGTCGACAGGCGAACGAGGCTTAGGCGATTGACTTTATTTTGGCATGCAAATTTTCCCACTAAATTGTTAATTTAAATCATTAAATTGGGGTGACCAACAAAATCAAGGCAACCATACATTTGAGAGAACCATAACATCGGGACAACCATAATTTTGTTCAAAATTGCAATAATAAACAAATTCTTCATATTAAAAAAATTAGACCGAAGTTGTGAATTTGTTTGCCCCGGTGCAGCTGCGCGTAAACTAAAAAGGGTATTCGGAGAAAACAAAATCTTTTCGACACTAAAAACAATTTCACGTTACTGTTTCTCCTCGATATTTTATCTTTTCCGAAAATTCCGTGTCAGAAATATGTTGTGAAGAGGAACAAACCAATTTAAGGCATAAACCAATAGTTTTTTTTTTTTTAAATAATAATAAAATGTGTTGAAACAGATACGAGAACATGTTGGCCAGTGCAGATTATCTAGGCACGATCTTTTCATAATTTTATCTTCTTTTCGAGTTAAATTTAAAAAAAAATAATAATTAAAACCAAAAAAAAAAGTTTTAAAATTTAAGCGTTGTCATCATCATCAGTGGCGCTACAGCCCATATAGGGTGCTGGTCTGCTCCACCACATACTTTCATTCAGGCATCATCATTAGTGGCGCTACAGCCAATGTAGGGCCCTGGCCTGCTCCACCACATCCTTCCATTCAGGCATCATCATCAGTGGCGCTACAGCCCACGTAGGGCCCTGGCCTGCTCCACCACATCCTTCCATTCAGGCATCATCATCAGTGGCGCTACAGCCCATGTAGGGCCCTGGCCTGCTCCACCACACCCTTCCATTCAGGCATCATCTTCAGTGGCGCTACAGCCCACGTAGGGCCCTGTCCTGCTCCACCACATCCTTCCACTCGGAACGATCCACGGCTTTCCGCCTCCATGCACGAAGCCCCAACTGGAGTAAATCCTCCACTACATCGTCGATCCATCTCAAGGCTTGGGCGACCGGTGAGTGGTCTGTCCCTAGGTTTAAGAATGTATCACTTTTGCTGCTAGACATTCCGGCATCCTTTCAATATTATTATACGAAGTTTTATAAAGCGAGTACCCCAACCTAGGGCTGGGCTCACCACGCTGTACGTATAATTTAGTAACATGATCATGATGACAAAGGCAATATGTGTTGTAGTCCATTGCATTGGATGGCATTGGATCCCACCTCTTATAATATATCTGCTTTTTAAGGCGGGGAGGAGGGGCAAGGCATCTGCCTGTATTTACCTGTCATTTCACCACTCTTGGTCGGGCACTAGCCAACATTTACCTGATTAGTAACCAATCTTTTATTTTTTAAAAACTATTTTCGAACGTTATTAATTAAGAGAGTTCTCCGAGCGAATAAAGAAATGTTAGGCTAGGAGCGTTGCAACTACATATGCTAATAATTTTTTTTTTTAAAGTATGTCTATTTTATAAAAGAAATAATTTGTCTGCCTATGAAATGGGGGGCCTTCTATCAGGGAAACACTGAACCACGTGAGCAAATATCCCCAACCCCCCCCCCCCCACCCCAAACCCAAACTTACAACCACCACACGTGCAAAGATTCTCAAAGAAAATAAGGGAAACTAAAGATTTTAATTATTTTTGTTATTTCAGAAACTGCGCCAGTTATATCCCCTTCAAACACGCGGCGACCCACACAGGAGGTTAACATTACCTCCCCACCTCAGGGGAGGTGACTCTTATCGAGTTGTTCCTCTTTGGGGTAATGGATGAAGCACAAATATTGTTGTTCTTGATATTGACCAATTAGGGCCCTCTCAAATTTGCCCTGTGTTTCTATAATGCCCTGCTCTGCCCTGATCATGTTTCTCCCCTTTCAGACTCTCTCTCTCTCTCTCTCTCTCCCTCTCTCTCTCTCCCTCTCTCTCTCTCGCTCTCTCTCTCTGCCTCGCGTTTACTAGTTAATTCCCCCGACACGCTCTCCTCTGTCATTTTCCTGCCCTTTTCCTGCCTTGTTGTGCCGGTGTTTTGATTTCTATCCTTAATTGTCTCATCCACTGTTCCATCGTCCTGTTGGGTCTGGGTCTGGCTCTGTCAGGAGATGTTTTACCTGTCTTCTGATTATGTTTCCCACTGCCTCCTTTTCATCCCGGAAAACGCGTTAGTTTTCTTGCATGACCTAAAAAGTTTTAATTTTTTAATTACTGTACACGTTCTGAACATTAAACACTTTATTGAAACGTTATTTAGAAAAAACATAATAGCATCTCAGACCTGAAAGGTTTTTCCCGGTGGCGTGCGCAGCTGTTTCAAAGTTGTATTTTCAATAATTACAGTATCTTTACGATCTTGTACATATAAATTACATATATATATAGCCGTTAATAGCTAAAAAGAAAATTCAAAATCATCACCAGGAATATCTTATATAATAAACGACTTTTTCGCTTTTTTTAAAAAAAAAACCATTGATGGGTCTAGAATTCTTCCCCCCCCCCCCCCTAACTTAACAAAATACCTTGAAAACCCAACCTGGATGCACACGTTGGCAATGCGGCTAACCTGGCCACCCATTGACAGCAAAAGCTTTGAACCCAACTCCTCTTAGTTTTCCCCTAGCCCCCTTGACAGCCCCGTCGAGCGAAGATTGCAAGACGATTGCGAAAAGTGTTAAAATGAACACCCAGGACTGTTCTTTAAATTCTCTACCTCCTTTAATTCGGGAAAAAAAAAAACATAATAAAAAATTAAAAAGCGCTGAGGGCCATTGTGCTTGAAACCCGATCCGTCATTTCGCCCTGGCAACAAAACAACATTGTTTACAAGAAAAGCAACATTTCTGCCTTTGAGACGAAATTAACCCAGCAATTAATCGACGTCTGTGTTTCCGGGCAGTAGTGCGGAGGGGCGAGTTGATGGAGGACATATTGTTGTGATTATAACAAAACAATTTTAAAAAAGAAAATCTTTTGAAAAACTTCCGTTTTTTTTTTTTTTTTTTTTCGTTCTTATGGCAACAATTAATTATGGCGGCCCGTACAACTTTTCTTTATGCGAGGTCTTTAATGACTCTATCCGCCTGGCTGTATGGCGCTAATTCAAAACTACGTTAGGGGACACGATTTCAAACAGGTTTCAGTTATTTCCCCCCACCTCACAGATCCATCTTTGACCAAGATATTGGCTCAATCAAATTTCTCGCGGGAGCAGGAAATGGAATATGAGAATACGCGTGAGACGCCGGGCCTCCATTGCGAGGAATACATGGGGAATTTGCACGTGCTAAGACGTGGGGTCTTTGTTGATTGCATGTGTGAGTCGTTCCCAGTACAAATACGGCTTGGAAGAATCCGGGCGATTGGGAGCAAATACAAGCCATTCATAGAGGGAGGGAGCGGGGGAGGGGGCAGGGCTCCTAGGATTTGAGCCACGAGAAGACAATGGTAGAAAAAATATGTTTGGCTTTTCGATACACACAGACATAATACTTTGTTTCAATCAAACAAGCACACACGTACTGTATACAACGAGGGGTGCTTAAATGAACCATTCACAAGAACTGAGGATACAGGGTAGAGGAGGGAACAGGGTCGGATCCAGGAAAGATAACGGTGGGGGGTACACACAAAAACTGTAAACGGGGCAATCAATCCTGCGTGTACTTAAGTTACTTCATTAAATGACATGTCCCGAATCGTCACCACTGTTATGGTTGCGTATGTTTACAAAATATTAGGTAACAGCAGAGACGGTACAGGACCCCCCTCTCCCCAATTCGCCCCATGCTGGTTCCGCCACTGCAAATCTACTGTTAAGCATTCAACATTTTATTCCTTCTTTCTGTATGTCCACGAACAGAATAGGAATGGTTAAAATAGCTCATAAATTAATAGAGCAGGCGATCGTGCTCTGGCGACAATACTTTCAAGAGGCAGATCGTGACACGGACAACGATTCAGAAATTGGGAATTTTCGGAGACGATGATTTTGTACGATAATTAAAGGTAAAAGGGGGGGGGGGGGGGGGTTGGGGGATGGGGACTAAAGCGAAAAAAGCGGGGGGGGGGGGGGGGGGGGCGGTCGAATGATAAAAAGAACAAAAGAGTTCGGGTATCCATTACTCGATGCCTGCTTCACACTATGTTTCCGTTATGAGCATTGAAGCAAACGGATGAAGCTAAAAAGAAAGCAAATAGCGCGCCCGAACAAAGAGGGACCGCTTGCAGTGGATGACGCCAAGGCCATTGTTGGAGGGCCGCTATCTCGAGGAGCAATGATGTAAAGATAGGTTTCTGAACAGTTGCTGAGTAAGCGTCTCGCAATATATTTGGGGAATTTCTGAGTACGGCTCTGGAATGCCATAAGTTTGTTGGTTACCTCAGACGGGCAACTTATGTACGAGAAATAGAGCATTGGTCTATATTCAGCGCCTTGAGCATACATGTAAAATGTGAGACATGTTTTAAATCTAGGACATGTTAAATTTGATACATGTTTTAAATCTAGGACATGTTAAATTTGAGACATGTTAAATTTGAGACATGTTAAATTTGATACATGTTAAATTTGAGACATGTTTTAAATCTAGGACATGTTAAATTTGAGACATGTTAAATTTGAGACATGTTAAATTTCAGACATGTTAAATTTGAGTCTTGTTAAATTTGAGACATGTTAAATTTGAGACATGTTAAATTTGAGTCTTGTTAAATTTGAGACATGTTAAATTTGAGACATGTTAAATTTGAGTCTTGTTAAATTTGAGACATGTTAAATTTGAGACATGTTAACTCTGAGTCTTGTTAAATTTGAGACATGTTACATTTGACACATGTTAAATTTGAGACATGTTAAATTTGAGACATGTTAAATTTGAGACATGTTATATTTGAGACATGTTAAATTTGAGACATGTTAAATTTGAGACATGTTAAATTTGAGACATGTTAAATTTGAGACATGTTAAATCTGAGTCTTGTTAAATTTGAGACATGTTAAATTTGAGACATGTTAAATTTGAGACATGTTAAATTTGAGACATGTTAAATTTGAGACATGTTAAATTAGAGACGTGTTAAATTTGCCCAATAAGTCTAACTATTATAAAATACCCCATCCATAAACCACAGCCCACCCCCATTAAAACGTTAATACATACATTTTTGCCGAGTCCAAGCCCCCCTCCCCCCACCGCCCCAACTTCTCGCTTATCATCTTTAAAAGACTTATCAACTTTACAGCGAGGGAAGCGTAGTCCCCTTTCCCTAACAATTCGACGTCAAGTTTACATCAGGAGTCGTACGTCCATGTTGTTCCTCGATGATTTTTAGTTTAGCTCCATTTTTATGGCGGACCCTGTCACCAATTAGATTTTCAACAATAAAACCCTCCCCTTTTCTCTTTCCGTAGGGACAAGAGACTTAGGGGGGCCATACTTGTTAGAAGCCTCCTCCTCATCATCATCATCATGTCCCTTGGTCGTTGGACCGTTGGAGCGCCACAGATGACATGAAAACTATCCTTCTCCATTCCTCTCTGTCTTCTGCACTGCGTACAGCATCGCCTAGTTTTAATCCCGTCCATTCCTTGATGTTATCTTCCCATCTTTTTCTTTGTCTTCCTCTTCTTCTCCCTCCACTAGTTGTGCCCTGCATGATTTCTTTGGCGAGCCCTTGTTTCCTTGTTATGTGGCCAAACCATTCAAGTTTTCGCTTTTTTTACCAACACCAGGAGGTCATCGTACTGCCCAATTGCTTTACGAATCCTTTCTTTCACTTGATTATTGGTGATGTGGTCTCAATAGCAGATGCCAAGAAGCCTCCTCCCTGTTATAAAGAACAAAGCGGCGCCAAAAGTTGCAATCGCAGCCACTGTAACACGCGTCCGTGTGTGATTGAAGCTGAGATGATCATATTCAGAATCAAGACTGGTTTTGCTTGCACAAGCCTCAACGCGGTTGACACTATTCCTTTTTAAAAAGTGCGGTCAATCATGTGTAGGAGAGACAGATCGTCGCCTTTGAGACCGTTTTAGAAAACACGCGAATAACATAATTAAACAAGGTTGTTTTTTTTTTTGGTGTGCAGTTTTACAAATATTTCAATAGTGCGCTAACCATAAAGTAATTTTACACATCGCAGTTACTGGTAAATTGTATGCAAGTAACACCGGATAGAATTTATATGGACAATAAATTAATGAAAAAAGATGTGGTGTTGATTCCATACAATATAAACCAAAATCAAAATTTTACACAGCCTCAATGTCTTTTTCCTGTTTGATTTTTCAATTTTACTTGCTATCACTTTCTTTCCGTTCCTCTGAACTTTGCTTTTGTCTGGGACTTGCGCCATCTCATATACCTGAAATTCGTTTTTAAGTAGGATGCATGCATGAGGGATATTATGTAAATTTAATTTATATTTATATGATTTTTTTGCGTGTGTTTTTGTACTGATGAAGGCATTTGCCAAAACTTTTAACCTCTACATTTATATGATCATTATTATTTTTTGTACACAAATTGGTCTCATTAACCCATGGCATGTGTTCATTACATTATTAATCGCAATCTTAAAAATTACATCCATTGTTTACCATACATTCCGGTGGCTTATACTGGTAGACCCATCTCTCTACCCGGTGGCTTAAATGCGTAGACCCATCTCTACCTGATGGCTTATACGCTTAGATCCATCTCTACTCGGTGGCTTGTATGGGTAGATTTATCTCTACCCTATGGATTATACGCATAGACCCATCTCTACCCCCAGGGATTATACGCATAGACCCATCTCTACCACATAAATTCTATGCATAGATCCATCTCTACCCCATGGATTATACACGTAGACCCATCTCTACCCATGGATTATACGTGTCGATCCATCTCTACCCCATGGATTATACGTGTTGACCCATCTCTACCCCATGGATTATATTCATAGACCCATCTCTACCCCAAGGATTATTTGCTTAGACCCATGTCTACCCCATGGATTATATGCATAGACCCATCTCTACCACATGGATTAAACACGTAGACCCATTCTACCCCATGGATTATATGCATAGACTCATCTCTACCCCATGGATTATACGCGTAGACCCATCTCTACCCCATGGATTATATGCGTAGACCCATCTCTACCCCATGGGTTATACGTGTTGACCCATCTCTACCCCATGGATTATATGCATAGACCCATCTATACCCCATGGATTATACACGTAAACCATCTCTACCACATGGATTATAAGCGTAAACCCATCTCTACCCCATGGATTATACACGTAGACCCATCTCTACCCCATGGATTATACATGTAGACCCATCTCTACCCCATTGTTTATACACGTAGACCCATCTCTAACCCATGGATTATACACGTAGACCATCTCTACCCCATGGATTATATGCCTAGACCCATCTCTACCCCATGGATTATAGTCATAGACCCATCTCTACCCCAAGGATTATTTGCGTAGACCCATCTCTACTCCATGGATTATGCGCGTAGACCCATCTCTACCCCATGGATTATACACATAGACCCATCTCTACCCCATGGATTATGCCCGTAGACCCATCTCTACCCCGTGGATTATGCGCGTAGACCCATCTCTACTTCATTGATTATATGCGTAGACCTATCTCTATCCCATGGATTATACGCGTAGACCTATCTCTACCCATGGATTATACACGTAGACCCATCTCTGCCCCATTGATTATACGCGTAGACCCATCTCTACCCCATTGATTATACACGTAGACCCATCTCTACTTCATTGATTATACGTGTAGACCTATCTCTATCCCATGGATTATACACGTAGACCTATCTCTATCCCATGGATTATACACGTAGACCCATCTCTACCCCATGAATTATACACGTAGACCAATCTCTACCCCATGGATTATACACGTAGACCCATCTCTACCCCATGGATTATACACGTAGACCCATCTCTACCCCATGGATTATACACGTAGACCCATCTCTACCCCATGGATTATACGCGTAGACCCATGTAACCCGTGCTTATCGAAGTTTGCGTCCAGTTATTTCTTCCTTGTTCCCATTTGTCCTCCCAAAAGGTTTTACACTATAAGCCATGTGTACCTATTTATCGCCCCTCGTACCTTTATCATCACAATGAAAATGTCCCTGTCGAGTATCTGTTGGTATAATTTTATTGTCCTTAATGTGTACAATTATGTTTTCTCCAATCCCCGTCCAGCTCAAAAAAGAAAAAAAGAACAACATGCACACACACAAAAAAACAACACACACACACACAAAAGAACAACACACAAAAAAAGAACACAAAAAAAGGTAAGTTTAAGTCCCTTATTCTCAAATCAATATGAATTACAAGCATAGTATGTTTCAATTAAGATTCCATGTACTCCCAGTTTCCCTCACGTATACGACACGCATTTTCACTGTTTGGTACAGCGTTTCTAATTTATTTTACAAATTATATATTTATGTCCAAAGTGTATATTTATGTCCAAAGTGTATATTTATGTCCAAAGTGTATATTTAGATCCAAAGTGTATAATTATGTCCAAAGTGTATATGTCTAAAGTGTATATTTATGTCAAAAGTGTATATTTATGTCCAAGGTGTATTTTTATGTCCAAAGTGTATATTTATGTCCAAAGTGTATATTTATGTCCATAGTGTATATTTATGACCAAAGTGTCTATTTATGTCCAACGTGTATATTTATGTCCAAAGTTTATATTTATGTCCAAAGTATATATTTATGCCCAAAGTGTATATGTATGTCCAAAGTGTATATTATCTCCAAAGTGTATATTTATGTGCAAAGTGTATTTTTATGTCCAAAGTGTATAGTTATGTCCAACGTGTATATTTATGTCCAACGTGTATATGTATGTCCAAAGTGTATATGTATGTCCAAAGTGTATAATTATGTCCAAAGTGTATATTTATGTCCAGGTATAAATGTACTAGGGCTTAACCGGTTGTAGTTTTTTGTTTTTTTCAACCGGTTCTAAGTGTTACCAAATAGAAGCTAATTTCTCATTTCCTATAATATATACCAAATAGAAGCTAATTTCTCATTTCCTATAATATATACCAAATAGAAGCTAATTTCTCATTTCCTATAATATATACCAAATAGAAGCTAATTTCTCATTTCCTATAATATATACCAAATAGAAGCTAATTTCTCATTTCCTATAATATATACCAAATAGAAGCTTATTTCTCATTTCCTATAATATATACCAAATAGAAGCTAATTTCTCATTTCCTATAATATATGCCAAATAGAAGCTAATTTCTCATTTCCTATAATATATGCCAAATAGAAGCTAATTTCTCATTTCCTATAATATATACCAAATAGAAGCTAATTTCTCATTTCCTATAATATATGCCAAATAGAAGCTAATTTCTCATTTCCTATAATATATGCCAAATAGAAGCTAATTTCTCATTTCCTATAATATATGCCAAAGAGAAGCTAATTTCTCATTTCCTATAATATATACCAAATAGAAGCTAATTTCTCATTTCCTATAATATATACCAAATAGAAGCTAATTTCTCATTTCCTATAATATATGCCAAATAGAAGCTAATTTCTCATTTCCTATAATATATGCCAAATAGAAGCTAATTTCTCATTTTCTATAATATATGCCAAATAGAAGCTAATTTCTCATTTCCTATAATATATGCCAAATAGAAGCTAATTTCTCATTTCCTATAATATATACCAAATAGAAGCTAATTTCTCATTTCCTATAATATATGCCAAATAGAAGCTAATTTCTCATTTCCTATAATATATGCCAAATAGAAGCTAATTTCTCATTTCCTATAATATATGCCAAAGAGAAGCTAATTTCTCATTTCCTATAATATATACCAAATAGAAGCTAATTTCTCATTTCCTATAATATATACCAAATAGAAGCTAATTTCTCATTTCCTATAATATATACCAAATAGAAGCTAATTTCTCATTTCCTATAATATATACCAAATAGAAGCTAATTTCTCATTTCCTATAATATATACCAAATAGAAGCTAATTTCTCATTTCCTATAATATATACCAAATAGAAGCTAATTTCTCATTTCCTATAATATATACCAAATAGAAGCTTATTTCTCATTTCCTATAATATATACCAAATAGAAGCTAATTTCTCATTTCCTATAATATATGCCAAATAGAAGCTCATTTCTCATTTCCTATAATATATGCCAAATAGAAGCTAATTTCTCATTTCCTATAATATATACCAAATAGAAGCTAATTTCTCATTTCCTATAATATATGCCAAATAGAAGCTAATTTCTCATTTCCTATAATATATGCCAAATAGTAGCTAATTTCTCATTTCCTATAATATATGCCAAATAGAAGCTAATTTCTCATTTCCTATAATATATGCCAAATAGTAGCTAATTTCTCATTTCCTATAATATATGCCAAAGAGAAGCTAATTTCTCATTTCCTATAATATATACCAAATAGAAGCTAATTTCTCATTTCCTATAATATATGCCAAATAGAAGCTAATTTCTCATTTCCTATAATATATGCCAAATAGAAGCTAATTTCTCATTTTCTATAATATATGCCAAATAGAAGCTAATTTCTCATTTCCTATAATATATACCAACTAGAAGCTAATTTCTCATTTCCTATAATATATATCAAATAGAAGCTAATTTCTCATTTCCTATAATATATACCAAATAGAAGCTAATTTCTCATTTCCTATAATATATGCCAAAAAGAAGCTAATTTCTCATTTCCTATAATATATGCCAAATAGAAGCTAATTTCTCATTTCCTATAATATATACCAAATAGAAGCTAATTTCTCATTTCCTATAATATATGCCAAATAGAAGCTAATTTCTCATTTCCTATAATATATACCAAATAGAAGCTAATTTCTCATTTCATATAATATATGCCAAATAGAAGCTAATTTCTCATTTCTTATAATATATACCAAATAGAAGCTAATTTCTAATTTCCTATAATATATGCCAAATAGAAGCTAATTTCTCATTTCCTATAATATATGCCAAATAGAAGCTAATTTCTCATTTCCTATAATATATACCAAATAGAAGCTAATTTCTCATTTCCTATAATATATGCCAAATAGAAGCTAATTTCTCATTTCCTATAATATATACCAAATAGAAGCTAATTTCTCATTTCCTATAATATATACCAAATAGAAGCTAATTTCTCATTTCCTATAATATATGCCAAATAGAAGCTAATTTCTCATTTCATATAATATATACCAAATAGAAGCTAATTTCTCATTTCCTATAATATATACCAAATAGAAGCTAATTTCTCATTTCCTATAATATATACCAAATAGAAGCTAATTTCTCATTTCCTATAATATATACCAAATAGAAGCTTATTTCTCATTTCCTATAATATATACCAAATAGAAGCTAATTTCTCATTTCCTATAATATATACCAAATAGAAGCTAATTTCTCATTTCCTATAATATATACCAAATAGAAGCTAATTTCTCATTTCCTATAATATATGCCAAATAGAAGCTAATTTCCCATTTCCTATAATATATGCCAAATAGAAGCTAATTTCTCATTTCCGATAATATATACCAAATAGAAGCTAATTTCTCATTTCATTTAATATATGCCAAATAGAAGCTAATTTCTCATTTACTATAATATATGCTAAAATAGAAGCTAATTTCTCATTTCCTATAATATATGCCAAATAGAAGCTAATTTCTCATTTCCTATAATATATACCAAATAGAAGCTAATTTCTCATTTCCTATAATATATACCAAATAGAAGCTAATTTCTCATTTCCTATAATATATGCCAAATAGAAGCAAATTTCTCATTTCCTATAATATATGCCAAATAGAAGCTAATTTCTCATTTCCTATAATATATGCCAAATAGAAGCTAATTTTTCATTTCCTATAATATATACCAAATAGAAGCTAATTTCTCATTTTATTTAATATATGCCAAATAGAAGCTAATTTCTCATTTCCTATAATATATACCAAATAGAAGCTAATTTCTCATTTCCTATAATATATGCCAAATAGAAGCTAATTTCTCATTTCCTATAATATATGCCAAATAGAAGCTAATTTCTCATTTCCTATAATATATGCCAAATAGAAGCTAATTTCTCATTTCCTATAATATATACCAAATAGAAGCTAATTTCTCATTTCCTATAATATATACCAAATAGAAGCTAATTTCTCATTTCCTATAATATATGCCAAATAGAAGCTCATTTCTCATTTCCTATAATATATGCCAAATAGAAGCTAATTTCTCATTTCCTATAATATATGCCAAATAGAAGCTAATTTTTCATTTCCTATAATATATACCAAATAGAAGCTAATTTCTCATTTCCTATAATATATACCAAATAGAAGCTAATTTCTCATTTCCTATATTATATACCAAATAGAAGCTAATTTATCATTTTCTATAATATATGCCAAATAGAAGCTAATTTCTAATTTCCTATAATATATGCCAAATAGAAGCTAATTTCTCATTTCCTATAATATATACCAAATAGGAGCTAATTTCTCATTTCCTATAATATATGCCAAATAGAAGCTAATTTCTCATTTCCTATAATATATACCAAATAGAAGCTAATTTCTCATTTCCTATAATATATACCAAATAGAAGCTAATTTCTCATTTCCTATAATATATGCCAAATAGAAGCTAATTTCTCATTTCCTATAATATATACCAAATAGAAGCTAATTTCTCATTTCCTATAATATATACCAAATAGAAGTTAATTTCTCATTTCCTATAATATATGTAAAATAGAAGCTAATTTCTCATTTCCTATACTATATACCAAATAGAAGCTAATTTCTCATTTCCTATAATATATACCAAATAGAAGCTAATGTCTCATTTCCTATAATATATGCCAAAAAGAAGCTAATTTCTCATTTTCTATAATATATACCAAATAGAAGCTAATTTCTCATTTCCTATAATATATACCAAATAGAAGCTAATTTCTCATTTCCTATAATATATACCAAATAGAAGCTAATTTCTCATTTCCTATAATATATGCCAAATAGAAGCTAATTTCTCATTTCCTATAATATATGCCAAATAGAAGCTAATTTCTCATTTCCTATAATATATGGCAAATAGAAGCTCATTTCTCATTTCCTATAATATATGCCAAATAGAAGCTCATTTCTCACTTTCTATAATATATGCCAAATAGAAGCTAATTTCTCATTTCCTATAATATATGCCAAATATAAGCTAATTTCTCACTTTCTATAATATATGCCAAATAGAAGCTAATTTCTCATTTCCTATAATATATGCCAAATAGAAGCTAATTTCTCACTTTTTATAATATATGCCAAATAGAAGCTAATTTCTCATTTCCTATAATATATGCCAGCCTTTAAACAATAGTCCTACAGGCAGTCCTATGCCATACCTGACGGTCTTTACACAATTGTCCTACAGACAGTAATGCACCACCACAAAAAAATCAACCTTTTAACCTGAGTTCAATCGTCACGCATGTCGCTCGCTGCGTGACAGCTTTTTTCCCCACTAAGTACTATTAATATAAAACGGGTTGAGTAGGGGGAGGGCCGGTTGTGCCAAGGAAGCAGCCACAACAGAAGAAAATATATATATAAGAGACTAGGGCTTAACTAGGTGAATTTTTTTTTACACCAGATCGGGACATTTTGAGAAAATACCCTGTAGATCCTACTAGTGTTACCCCCCCCCTCCCCCCCCCCCCCAAAAAAAAAGCCAATTAACTTCTCCGTATCTATAATATATTCCAGCATCTAAAAATAGTACTGCAAAATTTCTACAGACAGTCCTACACCACACCCGTAGCTCTTTATTCATAAATATAATGGTCCCTGTCCGAAAAAAATTCAACCTTTTGACCTGAGTTCAATCGTCATGCATGACGTCACGCATGACGCTCGCTGCTTTGACAGTTGTTTTTTTTTCCACTAAGTACTATTAATGTAAAACATGTTGAGTTGGGGGGGAAGGCCAGTTGTGCAAAGGAAGCAGCCACATCAGAGGCAAAAATATATGTTAGAGATTGTAGGATGAAAAATAAAGCGGGGCACAGATGCAATACAAATCGGGATACCGCCAAAAGGTATATTTTTAATTTAAGGGCATTTCAAACAAGTTACGCATGCTTAAATTACCATAAATGCATAATAATACAATGACAACGGTAATGTGAAATGAAAATAGTTTAACTAATTGACTTAAAATATTTACTTATCCTACGATGATTTGGGATGGGTCTCCGTTGATTTGGGATGGATCTCAGTTGACTTCACTTGGCTCCCTTTGACTTGGAATGCCTCTACCGTTTTGGCTAATGCTCATCTGTGGTACCTCATTTCATTAGGTTAGGTAGGATAGATTTAGGGTTCAGGTTAGGGTGAGGGATAGATTTAGGGTTCAGGTTAGGGTGAGGGATAGATTTAGGGTTCAGGTTAGGGTGAGGGATACATTTAGGAAGTTTTTTCATTATTTATAAACCTTTTATTCTTAATTTTACGGGTCGTGTCAACCAAGATGGCGGCAATGTTAAAAAAACGCGGTACCAGTAGCGTTCAATTACCAAAGTTTTTCATGGGTGTCACTGGGGCAGGACATGGGAGGGGTTCTTGGAGATTCTTTCAACGGTTTGAACGGGCATATACCAGTAAAAGACCTTGTTGACGGTGTTTGCCCTGGAACGTCGGGAGACTTGAAAAGTGTACGATAGGTGGCTCCGCTAATGACAGTCACGTGGCTGTAAATTTAGTTGAGACATGGCTCCCTCTGAGCAGAGTATATTGATTGCGATAGCCAATGTACTCACTTGTATGAGTTTTGTTTGGCGGTCTTGTGATTGGCTCGGGCCTCTTGGCAGGTTGATCACGACTACGGCTGGTTCTGCGGGGCTGTAGCCCGAAATTGTGGCGGGCTACTATGGCTGATTCTGTTGGTACCAAAGTGTGGCGGACGACGACAACTTCGGGTTACGACTGGCAGAGTGCTCCACGTGAGACCTCCGCTGTTGATGAAGGTCATGGCTCTACAGTTGTGGCTCTGTAGCACGGCGTTCTCTTTTGACGGGCCCCCACTGCAGCGAATGGTGAAGTAACGGGCCCCACTGTGTTACAGTACGTTGTTAGCCCTCACTGTGGCTAATTTTAGATGTCCAGATATTGGTTCCCTTCGTTATGGCCAAGGAAGCAATCACAAAACTACATTCCTCCGCATTTTTGCAGTGCCGGTGTGTTGTAGGACATCCTCGCCCTTGTAGAGCTGGTGTGTTGTAGGACATCCTAGCCCTTGTAGAGCTGGTGTGTTGTAGGACATCCTAGCCCTTGTAGAGCTGGTGTGTTGTAGGACATCCTAGCCCTTGTAGAGCCGGTGTGTTGTAGGACATCCTAGCCCTTGTAGAGCTGGTGTGTTGTAGGACATCCTAGCCCTTGTAGAGCTGGTGTGTTGTAGGACATCCTAGCCCTTTTAGAGCTGGTGTGTTGTAGGACATCCTAGCCCTTGTAGAGCTGGTGTGTTGTAGGACATCATAGCCCTTGCAGAGCCGGTGTGTTGTAGGACATCCTAGCCCTTGTAGAGCTGGTTTGTTGTAGGACATGCTAGCCCTTGCAGAGCCGGTGTGTTGTAGGACATCCTAGCCCTTGCAGAGCCGGTGTGTTGTAGGACATGCTAGCCCTTGCAGAGCCGGTGTGTTGTAGGACATCCTAGCCCTTGCAGAGCCGGTGTGTTGTAGGACATGCTAGCCCTTGCAGAGCCGGTGTGTTGTAGGACATCCTAGCCCTTGCAGAGCCGGTGTGTTGTAGGACATGCTAGCCCTTGCAGAGCCGGTGTGTTGTAGGACATCCTAGCCCTTGCAGTGCCGATGTGTTGTAGGACATCCTAGCCCTTGTAGAGCCGATGTAGTGTGGGACATCCTAGCCCTTGTAGAGCTGGTTTGTTGTAGGACATCCTAGCCCTTGCAGAGCCGGTGTGTTGTAGGACATCCTAGCCCTTGCAGAGCCGGTGTGTTGTAGGACATGCTAGCCCTTGCAGAGCCGGTGTGTTGTAGGACATCCTAGCCCTTGCAGTGCCGATGTGTTGAAGGACATCCTAGCCCTTGCAGAGCCGGTGTGTTGTAGGACATCCTAGCCCTTGCAGTGCCGATGTGTTGTAGGAAATCCTAGCCCTTGCAGTGCCGATGTGTTGTAGGACATCCTAGCCCTTGTAGAGCCGATGTAGTGTGGGACATCCTAGAAATTGCAGGGCCGATGTGTTGTAATTTTCAATTAACAAAATGTGGTGAAAAGTTTCCTGTACGTTTATTTACTGACTGCATATTTTTGACAGCCGGAAATGCCTAAGAAAATAATCCCTGGTATTGACTATATAATGAACGTGTCCAAACATCCTAAACATTCTGTCACAAACAAATATAGCTATAGAAATCCGAGACTATTTTTTTAATAATTCCCTATCCAAAAGATTCACTCCTGCATCGAAAAGTAATATTCCCTTTCGCTCACAAAAATATACACATCATTTAACAGAGAGTTGTTGCTTTTTTTCAACTCACAGTCATACGTCATAGACCATAGGTCATGCGTGACAGAGTTAAATTCACGATTTAAGTGGAATTAAGGGGGGACAATTACCATCGTTCGCTCACATAATGTCACAAAACATTGCGTAACCTGACACAGCAGAACTACCTCACGTGTTCTGACCACGACAGCATATGCTGTAAATATTTCAATTCTTTGAAATCATTTTAGGATATTAAATCTATAATTTTTTTATTTTTTTAAAATATAAATTCAAATTAAAGTTGATTTCACGTAATATATAATTACGTTAAGAGATTAAAAAAAAAAATACCAGCTAAAAAAGATGTGCAAGGAATCCTGAAATGAATTTTCTTTGACCTGGTTCGAGCCTCAAATCGTACTCGAGGCAGGCGATTCTTAAACCGTTTAACCGAGATTCCACGCAGTGACAAAACTCTTCAGAAATGAAGAAACCACAAATAAACTTAGAATTATTTCCCTTTGTGAACCCAACTCACAACCAACCACTAAAAATCTGTTTCGTGATATATATATATATATATATAATGGTTTGTGCAACTTATGTACATTTTTTTAAAACCTCGTCCTATTGGGACATGTTTGTGCTTAAACTAGAGCTTCCCACCCCACCCCCCACAACGGTCCTCATTCAGATTGTTAAGGATATCATTAATTTTGTTGAAGGATATATCACTTTTATTATCTCCCATGTTTCAAATATCGGTCTTCTTTGTGAATATCGACTAATCGAAAAGGCGTGGGGAAAACTATTTACAATTTGAGAACCTCTGAGATAGCCATTTTTTTAATTTTTATTTTTTAAAGTTGACATTTCTAATCAGATGTTTGAAACCTGTTTCTGACACATATAAAAGCAATGATACACAAGAAGACACATTGATATCGCAGTGAGAAACAAAAAATTCAAACTTGGTCTTTAAAAATAAAATAACAAATTTCTGCAATTAAAAAAAATAATAAAATAGAAGCACAACAAAAGAATAATCTTCACCAGTTTTTGCCATACTTTACGTAGGTGGGTTACGGACACGTCCCGCACGACACAACTCGTCCAACAGCAAAACAAATATTTTCAGGCCAAACATATTTGCCAGATTTCAATTTGGGTTTGTTTCTTACTGTTTGTATTTCCCTGGTTTGTTTACAATAATCCTAATCTATCCGAGATGTCAACCCCACACGGGAACGGCCCCCCCAACCCCCCCCCCCCCCCCCCCAGAATTCCCGATGATAATAATTCCCGAGCACCGCATCGCTGTCAGCCTCGCTTTGACACATTCTTAGCGCTGTGTCGGCGACAAACAAGGTCCATAATTTGACAGTAAACTGACAGCTTTTGAGAGTTCAGTCCCCCGTGATTAGTTGCCCCAAATCTCGGGTCGCACTCCGTTCCGAAATCTCTTCAAAATTTGATACACTTGAACAGAACGTTTAAAATGGTGATAGATGTGAGGTGTGACGTCAGCCTAAAGGCCGGTTCACACTGGAAACCCTGACTGTAATAACCCATGAGAGAGAAAAGTTGGTTTTTGCTTGTTGTTTTTTTAAATACCATATGAATGCATAGAGATGTAGGTTGTTGGTTTTTTTGTGAGGGGGGGGGGTTGGTGTGGTAACACCATCTGGTAGAAAAGTGGGAGGGCGAGTGTATTAGGGAATTAGTGGAGAAAATATCGGGTGACGGAAGTTGGAGGTTAAAATGTACGGATTTATAGGATATGTTAACGGAAGTTGGCAGCTATAAATAAGAGAGCTGTGGAATAGGTTTCTAGGATGAAATGGGTCGATTGTTTGGTCACGATCACGTGATCGTAATTTCAGCCCGTGGACTGTGGGGAAACTGAGACACTGAAAGGGATAAACATATACGGTGCAGTGGTATGCAAATGAGAAAAAATATATTGGTATGCTATTACACGGGGGGGGGGGGGTGGCTATGAGAGAGTGGGATGAATATACGAAGAGAAAAGTTGGTATAAAGTAGTAGGTGGTGTGGCTTCGGTGCCACTCGGTGCATGATTTCGTGACGTAACGAGTTATAGATGATATATTTCCTTGGCTGTTTAATACAAAATCATCCATGAGATGAGAGCTGAGTGGGGCAAAAAAATATAACCTTTTTTTTAAAATCAGATGTTAGTTCAGTTCAAAGCCACCTTGTACGTTGCTATACAGATAAATTATCCCCCCTTTCCCCTCACCTAAGCCTAGGGATTGCATGCAAATAAGACTGGGCTAGCGGAAATACCCGTTAAGTTCTTATGTGCGTGGTAGCGATGATGAGCTCCGTAGATACTTTTGAAGTTGGCAGATCTGGATCAATGTGTCTTCTCCCCCCCTCCCCCCTCCCCGTCAATGTGGTAAAACTTAAACGAGGCACCCTACATCCCAGTTGTGTTCTTGATTGGTTTCCGCCTTTGAAGATTTCTTGCGTAAACTTCATCTTGAAATTTTTTATTTTTTTTTTAAATGTTCTTTTCACTTTGACTTCGCATTGGGCTTTGCATAAAATGCGTACCATATGAAAGTAGACAACGTAGATGGTGATTTGTTTTTCTTTGCTACGATGTTTATCAATTTAAAAATATGGTTGGATATAAGCTCAGTGAGACAAATGGTTATTGAACCGGTTCACTTTATATTCTAATAGTCGCGTCTGCTTTTGAAATATTCAAACTCTTATTTTTTTATTTTATTTTATTTATTTTTTTTTTTAAATTCCAAAAATTGATAATGATAAAAAGACAAGAATGCTTGCCGTCAACAAATTGGACATGATAAAAAGACAAGAATGCTTGCCGTCAACAAATTGATCATGATAAAAAGACAAGAATGCTTGCCGTCAACAAATTGATCATGATAAAAAGACAAGAATGCTTGCCGTCAACAAATTGGTAATGATAAAAAGACAAGAATGCTTGCCGTCAACAAATTGATCATGATAAAAAGACAAGAATGCTTGCCGTCAACAAATTGATCATGATAAAAAGACAAGAATGCTTGCCGTCAACAAATTGATCATGATAAAAAGACAAGAATGCTTGCCTTGCTTCTGGAAAAATACTTCTTGGGAACATTTCTTTCGTTGACCCTTGTGGAAAAACGTGCATTGCCCCACGAGCAATGCTTCCACTACCCCACGAGCAGTGCTTCCACTGTCCCACGAGCAATGCTTCCACTGCCCCACGAGCAATGCTTCCACTGCCCCACGAGCAATGCTTCCACTGCCCCACGAGCAATGCTTCCACTGCCCCACGAGCAATGCTTCCACTGTCCCACGAGCAATGCTTCCACTGCCCCACGAGCAATGCTTCCACTGTCCCAGACGGAATACTTTCATTGTCCTATACTCAATACTTTCATTGTCCTAGACTCCAAACTTTTACTCTAGCAGACGCAAATATTTCACTGTCCCATACTCAATACTTCCACTGTCCTATACTCAATACTTCCACTGTCCTATACTCAATACTTCCACTGTCCTATACTCAATACTTCCACTGTCCTATACTCAATACTTCCACTGTCCTATACTCAATACTTCCACTGTCCTATACTCAATACTTCCACTGTCCTATACTCAATACTTCCACTGTCCTATACTCAATACGTCCACTCTCCTAGTTGCCAAACTTTCACTCTCACAGACGCAATACTTTCACAGGTCCTGTTTATTTACATTGATTAGTGTTAAAATTATTCTAGTGATATTCTATGATTTGAACAAAATCTTCATCATTCTTAATAGACACAATTTAATGTCTTCCAAAATGTCTTTTCGAAAGCGATACATCCATATTTGGCATATTTAATCATTTTGCGATTTCGGCAAACTTCTTACACAGGTGAAAAAAAAGGGGGGTGGGGGGGGAGAGCCTAATGACTTAAAGCTAAACCTGTGAGCTAATAAGAACTTGTAATTCCTAGATTTTTAACATGGTTCATGCACCTAGAAGTGGCTATTGAAAATGGGATGGTGACGTCACCAGTGAAGATGTCCCTCTGCCCCATTATTATTGTCGTTAGTCCACGTGACATATACGTCATGAAATAAGATTTTTTTTTTTTTAAACTCGTCGCGATAATCTCTCGTGTGAACAAAAACGTGGCCGACCTCCTTCCCGTGGTTACCGGAAATTTGATCGAAAGAAATTTCATCGACGGAAAATTGATCGACGGTAATTTGATCGAACGGAAGTTTGGTCGAATATTTTTTTCAGTTCAGACGTTAAAACGATTCGACCAAATTTCCGTTCGATCAAATTTCCGTCGATCAATTTTCCGTCGATGAAATTTCTTTCGATAAAATGTCCGAATACGCCTTCCCGTACCGCACCCGCCACATTTGTCAAGGGGCTGTAGATTTAACGTTAATCGCGGCACGCGCATCGAGTTGTCTCGCTGGTAGCTCGTGAACACCCCCAGTAAACAACGCGCATTGCGTCACCCTAATCGCTCTAATGTGACCGCCCATCGCGGCGTGTCGTACTCTCAGACCGAGCATCTCTCAAACGTCGTACTCTCAGACCGATAGCTCACAGTTCACTTCACGTGGTACTCTCAGAGTAAAACACTTATATATGGGACGACTGAAGTGTTTCTCAAATTCACATGTATGCTTTATGTCCATGTATTTTTTTTTTTTTTTTTTTTACTAGAGTATTTTTAACTTCCAATGTAAATTGACGAACTGAAACGGTCGATTTTTACATTTTTAACGGATTGATATCAATAGCTTTTCACTGATAAATAAATATTTATAATTTATAATAATAAGACAAAATAACATGGCCGAGAGATAGCAACAGGAGTAGAATTTATGGCAAAAGAAGTAGATTTTATGGCAACAGAAGTAGATTTTATGGCAACAGAAGTATACTTTATGGCAACAGAAGTAGACTTTATGGCAACAGAAGTATACTTTATGGCAACAGAATTAGATTTTATGGCAACAGACTTAGATTTTATGGCAACAGAAGTAGACTTTATGGCAACAGAAGTAGATTTTATGGCAACCGAAGTAGATTTTATGGCAACAGAAGTAGATTTTATGGCAACAGAAGTAGATTTTATGGCAACAGAAGTAGATTTTATGGCAACAGGAGTAGACTTTTTGGCAACAGAAGTTGATTTTATGGCAACAGAAGTTGATTTTATGGCAACAGAAGTAGATTTACCGTGTGTATCTGTGTGCGTCGTGTGTATCTGTGTGTGTCGTGTGTATCTGTGTGTGTCGTGTGTATCTGTGTGTGTCATGTTTATCTGTGTGTTCCGTGTGTATCTGTGTGCGTCGTGTGTATCTGTGTGTGTCGTGTGTATCTGTGTGTGTCGTGTGTATCTGTGTGTGTCATGTTTATCTGTGTGTGTCGTGTGTATCTGTGTGTGTCGTGTGTATCTGTGACTTCATGTCAGCGACGTTTTAGAAATAATAATTAAATTCAGCAACAAGTATTTTAAAAATGATTAATGGCAAATAGAATCTGAAATTTGGCATCTTTGACATGCTATCGATAGACAGTAAATCTGCAAACCGTGTTGACTAAGGTGAAATGATTTATGAATGTATTTGGCATCTTTCCGTCTTCGCGAGACGATGGACTAGTTATTGAAACCTCGTCAAATGTGTCACAGGGACAAACCTGGAATGGCGGTCTCGGCTGCATTTCTCACAGGAGAACCTTGACTCCTGGTTAGAGTTGGCCTTCGGAGTTGTTCTTTTTGTATCAAGGGCTTCGTTTCGCACATCTTTTGCCTTTTCTGTTCGCCAGCTGGAAAGTTGCTCAGCGATGATCTCCCATTTTTTGTTTTCATTGTTAGCTTCCCTCATGTCCCTTCTGCCAACTCTCCATACAGCAGCATCTTTGCGATATGGCCTTCCTCCATACTCCTTACATGGAGTTTAGCTCGTAGACCTAGATGTTTTGATAGAAAGTTTATTTTTCATACCTAATTGTTTTGATAGAAATGTAGATTCTAGTCGCCCCCCTCCCCCACCCCTCACTTTCCACGAAACAACCTAGGCAGTTTGCCGAAGAATTGTATGATGTCACAATTAAGTTTTTAATCCGAAAGCAGATGATAATCCTGTGTTGCCGTGTTACCCGGATTGTGCTTTGTTGACTTATACCGAGGCTAGGAAGATGTTGCCCCCCCCCCCCCGCCCATACACACAAAACCCCGATTTCAAGAGCCATGGCATACAAGTGAACGGGCTGTTATAGATGGGGGAGGACACCCGCTATTAAGGCGATATAGGACTGCTAATGGTATGTAGGTGACACCATGTGTCACTGAGGGCCTGTGACAGGCGAGTTTGGGTAGCGTAATTAGCTCCCCCATTGGTGCTGTGGATGGCACCCTCCCTTCAAACGGAGATTGACAGTTTTTTTTCCTTCCAAAGTGGCAGCTCTTCAAATCTTTGGTAGTGCCAGATTTTCATTAGCTTGTTGCCATTTTAGTGTGTGTTTAAGGGGGGGGGGGGGGGGGTGTTTGTGATAAAGATAGTGAGAGCAAGAGAGTGATAAAAAAGGGAGTGGGAAACATAGACAGGGAGATTGACAAAGTCAGAGAGAGTGAGAGAGAAAGAGCGAGAAAAAGATATATCTTATCTTATTATCCGAGTTCGAACTGACCTAAGCCCACATACCTCTCAGTGCCGTAAGGTTAGATGTCGACAAAGGCGCAATTCTTTAATCTAGTTGGACGTATCACAGTGAAAACAATTCTCACTCCTTGTTAGGAGCAATTATCTATGGTCCCATTTCGTATGGTCCCATTTCGTATGGTCCCATTTCGTATGGTCCCCATTTCGTATGGTCCCATTCCCTGGAGTTGTTTTTACGAGATATGTCTTGTATCTATTTTTGGCCGGGTCTTGGAAGTGTTGTGCAGAAGGGAGAAGATAAAGATAACTCCGTAGGGCCGTGCAGACGACTTTTGGGCACCGAGCAAATCCAGAGTTTGGGCCTCAACACATTACAAAATAATTGACTCCAACGTAAGTGTGTCAACAACAAAAAAACCTTGGGGCACTAGTGTGACCAGGCCCCAGTGTGACCAGGCCCCAGTGTGACCAGGCCCCAGTTTGACCAGGCCCCAGTTTGACCAGGCCCCAGTGTGACAAGGCCCCAGTGTGACCAGGCCCCAGTGTGACAAGGCCCCAGTGTGACCAGGCCCCAGCGTGACAAGGCCCCAGTGTGACAAGGCCCCAGTGTGACCAGGCCCCAGTGTGACAAGGCCCCAGTGTGACCAAGGCCCTGGGAATTTAATCAGTCGCCTCGGCCTTTGCACCGCCCTGATAATCTTTTTACAAGAAGATATTTATCATCAAATATTTGGTCCAGTGAGTTAATTCCCTTAAAGTTGGCGTTCCGCCCCCTGTTATGGACTTCACGTTTTTCTGGACAGTTGGTAAAGACCTTCAAAATTAACTGACTCTGTACCCAGA
Organism: Omphiscola glabra; assembly: GCA_964017045.1. NCBI lineage: Eukaryota > Metazoa > Mollusca > Gastropoda > Lymnaeidae > Omphiscola > Omphiscola glabra. The sequence goes on from OZ024796.1 coordinate 44,017,818, forward strand.
CGCGTGGGAGATATGCGCGTGGCTAATAAAGTGTTCCAGAGATGCTAATATATATATATTCTTTTTACCTTTAACCTTTTTAATACAAGAATATTTTTGCTTAGGTTTAAATTTAGGTCTGATGTAAATTAACCTATAATTATCTTTATGTTCTGTTGTTGGGTGGGGTCACCAAACCACGGCCCGCGGGCCGGATCCGCGCAAATACTGGTCGACTTTGAATACTTTTGAACTTCGCCCAGAGACCAATTTCAAAAACAAAAACTGCCCCACATTTAATCTCCTTCAACGGGCACGGGCTCAGCTTGACCTATGCAATGTTGACAAACGCGGGGGACTCGTTCGAAATGAGAGAGTTTCAGTACATCTAGATTTTGGTGGGAGTTTCGGCACAGCTAGTTTGTTCTCGTGCTGTATGTTCTCTACTTGGTGCAAGGTGTGTCGAACCTACAGATAAGTTTACACGCGATGAGTATAAGTTATACGTTATACGTTAAGATATGCGCTGGTTGGTTTACGTAGTGTATGTTAAAGATATCACAGGTTTGGGTGGTGTAAAATGTACACAGTGCGGCACGTCAATAATTCCTAACTGACCACTAACACATTTACCATCGAGCAGCACAGAATTTAACCTATAAAAATTCTGGCCAGGTCCGGCTACTCGTGTAGCCACCTCAACACCTCATTACTGAGACAACCGTGTACGGCTATCCTCCACCCCCCCACCCCACACCCCACTGATTTGTTTACTCAATGCTCCAATGTGACATTTTACCTTTGACCTTTCCCACCCCCCATGGGTCTAAAAAGTGCGTACCGGCCATCCGGTCGGACCCTCTGTTATGATTACCCGGGCTCAGCCCTGGTCTGTTGTTGGTCGTGTGTTGTTTCAGTAATGAAGTAGTCCATACAGCCTTTGGCCAGACAATACAATGGCCGAGCCGGTTTCCGATATCACTCGCCTACCTCCCCGGCACTGTTGAGCTTGTTGCTCTTCCCTGCATGTTATGGAAAATACTCACAGAGCCCTTTTTTGTTGTTCCCCTTCGAAAAGTTCCCTTAATCCATTTAATTCAATCAGTTACTGGTGTGGCGGTGTTTATCTTTCCTTGTTTTCGGTGTGCGCGGTATCGTTGGCGTTTCTAAAGAGAAATTTCTGGCGCTTCTCTTTTCGTTAAGGCTGGAAAGACGTTTGAGCCAGAGGCTAATTCTGGCTATCCACGGATGTGTTTCGTGGCAATACTTTCATTGCTTCACGATTGTTTTTCAAAACAGAAATATTGTGTGTTTTTGTGGGAAGAGAGGATGCGATAGCTTCAAAGAGAATCTACAAGGCGTCAGCGTCGCCCATGACATTTACGTGAAGCACTGTGGATCAAAGAGAAACATACGACTACATAATATAATATAATATAATATAATATAATATAACATAACATAACATAACATAATATAATATAATAATATATAATATAATACATGTAGCTGCCGAATAATCATTTATAATTTCGTAATGACTTGATTTCAATTTAACCATTGTTCAGTATACTTAAAATGTGCGCTTCTTGAGTGCATGTTTTGTCAAGTAACTTGAGTAGAAGGGAAGTTCACGCACTGCCGCCGACATCGTTTTGGCGGGATGTAACTAATAATAAAGTTACACACGAACGCACTAACGCTATTTTGTTAAATAATATCTATGTCGCATATAGTTTTTATAAGCTGTTTTAAAAATGACACCCCACTGCTACAGGTGACTCATACAACAGTCTTGATCCAAGACTTCGTTTAAAGACAATAATGTAAATCTGTTAGAACAGTGGTTCTCAACCTTCCTAATGCTGCGACCTTTTCATAAATTTCTTCATGTTGTGGTGACACCCCCCCCCCCCCAAAAAAAAATGTTTTTTATATTTTCGTTGCTACTTCATAAATGTGTGTTTTCCGATGATCTTAGGCGACCCCTATATAAGGGTCTTTCGATACGCCCCAAAGGGGTCGCGACCCATAGGTTGAGAACCGCTGTGTTGGAAAGATGGGAGTGACGGTTGGGGGGGGGGGGGGCTTTGAGAGAAGATCTGCGAATAGTTGCCGGTAACATCGCACGGATCGCAGCAATGGCGCCACAACAAACAGCATCCGGGCGTTAAGGGACCGGGCCCACACGTCAGCAGACGATACACCCGCAAGTAGACATTTCTGGGAGAGCTTTTTGATGAACCGTTGATACAGTTGACTTCCTGGCAGACGCAGACATTTCCTGAACGCATGACATCTCCTCAAAAAGGTCACCGGTTTCTTCCCGTGACTAGCGAAAAAACAAATGTGACGCTGGCGAGTACCCCCCTACCCCCATCCCCCGGAACTCCTGCACCTAGTCAGTTCAACATGGGGAGTCTTTGGGTAGGAGTCGATCTCATTTCTCTGGAGTCTGTGAAGTGGTAAATGACATGTCATGTGACTCACCTATGATAAAATCAAAACTATCATTTTTTAAAAAAAAAAACATTATATTGATCGGTTATTTTGATCGATTTTGTTAAATCTTGCTTGACGTATTAGAAGCTGCCAGCCGGAGTGAAATGTGTAGAGTAGTGTTTGGATAACCATTACCTGGTAGTCCGAGTAAGGATAACAAATACTTCTTTTTCACCCTTCCATTGACCGAAATTCGCTGTCACTATAGTTGGTTGTTGTCTTTTTTTTAAGAGAGAAAAAAAACGGGGGCTGGGGGCGTGGGGATAGTGGGGGGGTTGACTGATAAGGGAGCTAAACTACATAGCGAAGATTTTCCTCCCATGATGAGTTGTATTGCCCTGTAAAAGATACAAACCCCAGTCATCGGGGCTGCTACCCATCCAGCTCGTGGTCGGAAATGTCGCGCGCCTTTGTTTACCCATCAATCGACCATACGCCCCTGTGTGGCACAATAAATAGATCCGTCGACTCTGCCTCCAAATGTCCTGCCACAAGCTCTGAAGAAAAGGATTTTATGCTCTGATTTTTTTTTACATAGAACAAAAACTTACGGTATCCCCTGGACTGAATTTTACCAGCCAGGCTAGAGGATAAAAATAGTTTATGCAACCTGTCATGGAATTGGGGCTGTAACCTGTCATGGTATTGGGGCTGTCTTTTCTAATGTAACCTGTCATGGAATTTGGGTTGTCTTTTCTACTGTAACCTGTCATGCCAATGGGGCTGTCTTTTCTAATGTAACCTGTCATGGTATTGGGACTGTCTTTTCTACTGTAACCTGTCATGCCAATGGGGCTGTCTTTTCTAATGTAACCTGTCATGCCAATGGGGCTGTCTTTTCTAATTTAACCTGTCATGGAATTTGGGCTTCCTTTTCTAATTTAACCTGTCATGGCATTGGGGTTGTCTTTTCTAATGTAACCTGTCATGCCAATGGGGCTGTCTTTTCTAATGTAACCTGTCATGGTATTGGGGTTGTCTTTTCTAATGTAACCTGAAATGGCATTGGGGCTGTCTTTTCTACTGTAACCTGTCATGCCAATGGGGCTGTCTTTTCTACTGTAACCTGTCATGCCAATGGGGCTGTCTTTTCTAATTTAACCTGTCATGGCATTGGGCTTCCTTTTCTAATGTAACCTGTCATGGCATTGGGGCTGTCTTTTCTAATGTAACCTGTCATGGCATACGGGCTGTCTTTTCTAATGTAACCTGTCATGGCATACGGGCTGTCTTTTCTAATTTATCCTGTCATGGCATACGGGCTGTCTTTTCTAATTTAACCTGTAATGGCATACGGGCTGTCTTTTCTAATTTAACCTGTCATGGCATTGGGGCTGTCTTTTCTAATGTAACCTGTCATGGCATACGGGCTGTCTTTTCTAATTTAACCTGTAATGGCATACGGGCTGTCTTTTCTAATTTAACCTGTAATGGCATTGGGGCTGTCTTTTCTAATTTAACCTGTCATGGCATTGGGGCTGTCTTTGCTAATTTAACCTTTCATGGCATACGGGCTGTCTTTTCTAATTTATCCTGTCATGGCATTGGGGCTGTCTTTTCTAATGTAACCTGTCATGCCAATGGGGCTGTCTTTTCTAATTTATCCTGTCATGGCATTGGGGCTGTCTTTTCTAATTTATCCTGTCATGGCATTGGGGCTGTCTTTTCTAATGTAACCTGTCATGGCATACGGGCTGTCTTTTCTAATTTAACCTGTCGTGGCATTGAAGCTTTATTTTTTTTAAAGCCATTTATTTCTTATAACCATTGATGTGGCTGATATGTGGCTGATATGTGGCCGGCTAAAGAGGACGTCTATAGACCCTTTATGTAGCCTGCTATGTGGCCGATTGAGTGGCCTGCTATTTGGAGTACACAAGCCTCTCAACCAGAGGCGTAGCTATGATATTTTGCGCCCGGAGACGCTGTTGTGTAAAAAAAAAACTCCAAAAACACGTGCATGTACATTCTCATTTATTAACCCACATCATGTACATAAAGAAATTTCAAGCACATGTTAATAGTTTGCCGCCATATTGGTTTTCGTTTATCTCGATCCTCGGTTATCTCGATGCTTTTTGGCAAACCCCGAGGCCGTCGACATAACAGGGTTGTACTGTACATTGAATAAGGACAACAATTTAAATTTTAATAAAACATTGTATTTAAATAAGCAAATTCATAGAAATTATGGTACATGACCCACTCAGCCACATGACCCACTCAGCCACATGACCCACTCAGTCACATGACCCACTCAGTCACATGACCCACTCGGTCACATGACCCACTCAGTCACATGACCCACTCAGTCACATGACCCACTCAGTCAGACTGGTTTACATAGTCTACAAAAGATTTATTTTTCTTGATTTCACTGTCGCAAACTGGTCAATTACGCAATCAAAATCTGTTGTTTTTTTCCAATGTTCCTCTTTCAACGCTAAGAAGGGCAAGATCGCTGAGACGATCCTATCCCACTGACGCACGCAAATGCGATACAATTATTAGGCTATCAGACGACACTTCCACTGAGCCGCTGCACCGATCTTGTGACCGATTTTTTACCCTTGTTTGCTTATTATGACGTAACGTTGTAAGTCTCATTTTGGCGCCCCTGTACCTTAGCGCCCGGGGCGGATGTGTACCCCCTGACCCCCTTTCGCTACGCCTCTGCTTTCAACTAAACATTACTTACTCAACCCTCGGTCCTATCTCAGAGCTTTAAACTCCTTTTAGGGACGGTTGGTGGAAATATGTTTTGCAGTCTTCCGGATGTTTTAAAGACTGAAAATATGTACAGCTTGGTATCGATATTATTTTATGCAGCTTCAATTACTTGACGATTCCCGTAGCTTATAAACGTATCGCTTACTGATTATCTACGGTGTTTTCTCCCCCGTCCCCCTACACAAACCCCCTCATAAATTTTTCCCCTCCAGCAACCAAATTTTCCCACGAACGGGAATCCCGACTTTTAATTTCTTAATTGACACGGTTCTTGAGACTGTGGATTGCTCCAGCCGTCATGTGCCCAACAAAAGGTAAGTATTTTAGAACTAAAGGTAGGACAGAAGGTAGGGTCGAAAGTGGAGAGGTGGTGACCGCTGGTGTGTATGGTCGGGATGGTGTGGGACGATGAGGCGTACGTGAATATGTTTATCCTGTAGTCTTTTCAAACCTCTGCTTGAGTGTGGGGCTGCTTCTTCTGCCCACTGGCCAACATGCCCAGGGGCAACATGCCCAGGGCCAACATGCCCAGGGCCAACATGCCCAGGGCCAACATGCCCAGGGGCAAGGGCTTCGTTTAAAATATTTTGCATAAGGGTAGTGCTCTCATGCCATGATAGAGTAGTGTTGTCATGCCATGATAGGGTAGTGCTGTCATGCCATGATAGAGTAGTGTTGTCATGCCATGATAGAGTAGTGCTGTCATGCAATGATAGAGTAGTGCTGTCATGCCATGATAGAGTAGTGTTGTCATGCCATGATAGAGTAGTGTTGTCATGCCATGATAGAGTAGTGCTGTCATGCAATGATAGAGTAGTGTCGTCATGCCATGACAGAGTAGTGTTGTCATGCCATGATAGAGTAATGTCACGCCATGAAAAAAGTAATGCTGTCATGCCATGGTAGAATAATGTTGTCTCGCCATGATAGGTTGGTACTGCCATGACATTTTAGACCAGTGTTGTCTTGCCATGATAAGGTAGTATCATGACATGATAGACAGATCTTGTTGCAAAATTGCTGGTTTGTAGATGGAAAAGGGATAACTCCTGTTGGAAAGAGTCGATGCCTGGACGTGAGTTAGAGATCTCTTGTCGTTTTATTACGGTTTTGGGTTTTATGACAATGTCATCACTTTTCTCGAAACTACTCCTTTATAATTTACAGTATAATAATGAGAGGTCAGCCCCCAAGTGTGTTTTTAAACAATAAAAAAAGTCAAATGAGGTCGACGTTATCTTTACGTTAATATAAGTTTAGACTTTCTTAATTAAGTTGCAATTTAATTACATTTTTAATAAATTACAAACACGATCTACAGACGTACAAACTGACCAAAAAAAATTATTTAATATCTGCTATTGGCCCTTCACACCAGTCACCTTTTAACCTTCAGGTTAAACAAAATGTGTAGGCCTAGGTACACGTGTTATTAACTTTCATTAAAAATAGACACGGTGAGGTCCATGTAGGTAGTCTAAGTAGGTAGGCCAACTAATGGTAAGTAAAAAAAAAAAAAAGTATATTAAAATAAAGATCTAGCTGTCCAAACTTTTTAGGGTAATCATGTTTTACATTTTGAAAAAAAAAATAATAATAACAAAAAGTTTTCACATGGCTGCAGTCTAACAACCGTAGGAGATCTAAAAAGCCAGAAGTGAAACGTTTTCGATCTAAAACACAAATAGAATATTGATTTAGGTTAATGTAAAAAAAGAAATTATGAACAGGGCTGTTTTAGGGACACGCCCATGATGTGCTTGTCCTCACTCAAAACAGGTGACTTCTTCAAATGGTAGAATTGTGTTTTCTATATAGTGCTCTTCCCTGTCCAGTTTAAGTTTATCAAGTCACCATTGATGGTGTTGGTACTGACTCTCCATTGCCCGAAAACCACCGACATATATTTTCCGTCGTCAGCTATCGTAGTCACCAGTGATGGTGTTGGTACTAAGCCACCACTGCCCGGAAACCACCGAATGCCAACGTGGAGTGTGTGCCCCCCACTCCCCCGTCAAACAGAGACAGTGCTGTCATTCCCTAGCCTTGACACTGACAGAATCACCACTACAAAAGTCCAAATAAATAGGATATTGATATAGTATCAGACCGATAACCCAGTTCGTAGTACGACCACGGTAAGGTTGGTGGTGGGCTGGGAGTGTGTGTGGGGGGGGGGGTGTCTTGCGAAATTCTACAGTGTAACCACTCTGAGTGGTAAAAGGACGCTTCATGTATATCGCGGTCAAGTAGTGGAATTGTGTATCGTGGCTTTTTCTCTGATTTGGATTCGATGCCGTGAAACGTTTAGTAACTTCCTTTTGAAATTTCTAAATCGATTTTTGATACGTTTCACTTGTATTTTAGTTGGATTCGTAAGGATTAACTGAATCCAATGGATAGCATGCCATTACCGGATCAAGATTTAAATGTATACACGATGTGGATGATCGTAAGATGGATTCCGCTGCCTAAACGCATGGATAATTAGTTTTTTCTCGGGCTATAAAACACCAACAAATCGAAAGATTTTTTTTTTTTGTGGCCATGGCTCAAGATGGGGGTGGGGCTGTCAAGAACCGGATATGCGTTGTCAAACAAGCCATCAGATGCCAGGGGTAGAGCCTAGGTGACACAATCGCCTGCTCGCTGAAAGGCTGGTTAGATAGATAGTCGTGTCAGTGGTCTTCCAGAGACGCTAGCGTTTTTGGTGTGGTGTTTTTTTTGGTGTTTTTTTTTCCCTCTCTTTGCGCGCCCCGGGGGGAATGAGATGTAAATCTCGGCGTAGGGCCATGACATGGTGCTTTGGAGTTGGTTTTCCCGCCGAATGTATCGTACATGGTTGCGTAAATACGGGGCTAATTTGTTTGGGAATCGCTGCAACAAAGTCGCATTTGTATAAACCGAGTAACAATGAGGCATGACACATCTAAATTGAGATCAGGAGAGAGGCAGTTATGACGCGTGCTTATACACGGGGATAGCAGTTTACAATCAGCTCATGTCAGTTCACCCGGGGTTAAAACTTTAATTACGACCCCGGGACTATTGTGGGGTTCCCAGTCTGGCGGGACCTGCAAGCCCCACCCCCCTAGGGGGGTTTCGTGGAGCAAGGGGGTGGGCGGAATTTAAAGATTTCGAAATGTGCCAGGCGAAACAGAGAGAGATATTTCAAGTATACACATTTGGAAGTATGGGGGGTCTGCCCTTAGGTGATGCAGACTTTTTTTTTTTTTTTGAAAAAAAAAATGGATCAAATTAACTATTGTTGAGATGCAAAGGAATGGATGAAATTTGTGTGGCATTTATTTTTGGTTTTTGCTTCTTTTTTTTTTTTTTTTTTTAAATTGTCTAAATGTTGTTGTTTTGTTTTTTTTACCTTTTGCTCCAACGTTGAATCGGGATTTCAAGAAGAGAAAACAGAAAAGACGTATAATGCATCTGAAGACTTAAAGCAATTTAAATTATTTTAATGTTGACCGCATTATACAGATGCGTGCATCGAAACGAATCGTTGTTAAATGTAGCACGCACTCCCAAACCAAGCAAAAGACCAAGCAAAAGACCAAGCAAAAGACCAAGCAAAAGACCAAGCAAAAGACCAAGCACAGTTGTAATGTTTATGAAAAAAAGCTGCCATTTGTTCTGGTTTTGTTTTTTTGTTTTTGTTTTTTTTTCCTTTGATTTTTTTTTTAAATTATTTTTCGTCTCATTGGGCGTGTCTGCTTAAAACATTATTCATGTTTGCAGGAGTTGCCTATGAAATTCAAAATTTATGAATTCAAAGGGTTAAATTCTCTCAAATAAAAAAACTAAATTCTCTCAAATCAAAAACTAAATTCTCTCAAATAAAAAACTAAATTCTCTCAAATCAAAAACTAAATTCTCTCAAATGAAAAACTAAATTCTCTCAAATCAAAAACTAAATTCTCTCAAATTTTACCCCAGAAATCACAGGGTCTTGTTTAGGAAGATTTTTTATACAAATATTGGGGGGATGCACGAACCTTTTTAGTTTGGGAACCGCTGATATTTCCGGGTAAGTACTAGTCCCAGGAGCAGACCAAACAAACTCTATCGGTTAATCGACAAAAAAGATCTTTCAAATAAGTCACAAGCCGATGTTCCCCAGCGATACGGCAACTGCCACTGCAGCACCTGTCCGTCCGGGGCAGTCGGTCGCTGGCTACCGCCATTGGTCAACAAAGTGAACGCTGGCCATCGCGATGCCTGGATTTGCAACATGAACTCTTCGCCACATGGCCAGGGCAGCTCTCGGGGCCTGGGGGCAGATCTTGGATGAATGATATCACGGAAACTAATGCTTTATTCTACGTTTCAGATGGTTTTCTTAAAAATGTAATAGTACGTGCGTGTTTTTATTGAAAGGTAATGGGACGTTGTCTGTTTATTTATATTTTAGGGCCGGAGCCCGAAGAACAATCTGTCGCAGTTACAAAGAAAGAACGTGACTACTTTGTGAAATTTATTATTTTTTAATATATTTTTTTTAATAGGGATGGAAAACGTCCAAATGGATTTTGACATAAGAGAATGTTGAACAGAGGCGTGGCTGATATGGGGCAGATTTCCCTGGGCGCCAGACTAGTTAGGGGCGCCAAATATGATTTGGTATTGTTTTATTGATGGAAATAATGGGTTTGAGAGTTGAAAAAAGAGAGGGATGCTCTTTAAAATGAATCCTGTCCCGGGGCGCCAAACAGTATGGCTACGCCTCTGACGTTGAATGTTTTAAATAGTTTAAAGTGCTTCTTTAAACGTATACAAATACTTACTGGTGTAGATCAAAATAGTGTTGGAAACAAAGCTAGAACTTGTAATATTGAAATGGAAGAAACGTTTCTAAGGCGAGACCACTGCTCGAAGTGAGGGTCGCAAGCTGGTATCTCCACAGAGGATCCTCAAACTGTAACGAAGAGAAAATTGAAATCAATTAATCTTAAACATAAACGAGGGGAACAGAATTCATCGCGGTATCAGAGCTGAATTGTCTTGGCTCTCTTGCCGAGAATGCCAAAGACAGTTAGGTATAGAGGATGGTATTTCCACTCGCTTTGCCTTCTACGTAACGGTTGAATGGACATATGTTGGCGCTGTTTTTAGAAATTTGCTAACAATCAAAGTAAATCTTACAAAGTAATCTTTAAAAAAAATGTGGTCGCCATCCGTTAAATATATTTTGCTTGTGGTGTGACTGCGTCCATTTCCGGACAGCGCGCAAACTATATCTCCGGAAAACTATGCTCAATGCTGGTGAAGACTCCAATCTACAGTGCTGGTGAAGACCCCCCATCTACAGTGATAACAACTTTAGACTGTCGGAGCGTTAGTAAAACTGTAGGAATAAATACAAGGCACAGGGAAAAATTTGAATACAATTCGCCAACTCTATGTAAAGATTAATTACCAGCTCTCAAAATGACATGAAATTCACTTCCCGACATCGTCGAATGTTGTAAAGAGGGCCGGATTCAACTTTTAAAGGCATGTCGCGAACAACGCATCATATTATTTTCTACAATGCCTACTATAACTGGCATGAAAACGAAGATTATTTGTATATCTTCTTTTTTTGTCTTCTCTTTTTCTCTAATTTGTTTGTTGGTTGATTTGTTTTACGAGTTCAACTGTTAAAATGTTTTATTGAAATTTTAAAAGTTTTGTTCTGCCTGCCGTGTCTCTAAATTTGATGATGTGTTGAAAGTAAAAAAAAAACATTTGTCATTTCTTACCCGATGCTCAAAGAAAGAAAAAAAATACCAGTCTGTCGTAAATGTTATTCTAAAAGAATGGTCTTATCCTTTGAAATGAATGAATGATAAGTCTCTTTGACCGAAGTATAAATTATTCGCTTGTTGTGGATTATAAGATAATATTAAAACCCGACCAGACAATTGTCGAACTTGAAAATATGAGCGGCTGTTAACAGATTATTTGTCTGCCAGATTTGCAAAACGGAAAACCGTGCTCCATTTTGAGCCCTTCCCAATGCTCCTGTTGTGTCTCTAACTACGAACCAAACGATTCATTATTTCTTTGTTTTATCATCGAAGGCTCCATCAAACCAAATACTATGCATAATAAATGGTTCAGCACGCAATAGGTCATAAAACCGGAAAAGGATCCCAACATTTGTTTTTAAAGGTTGGCCTGGCGCGCTGTCAAGTATGGGAGTTCAGTAGTTATTGTTGTGTTTGAATGCATGTTTATTACGCGCTGTGTGTGAAAGAGTTTTTATTAGCTAATGAACGCGCTTGTCTGAATGACGTATTGTTTTATGTGTATTGTGACGTGAGTAGTAGTCGTGCGGCAGTTATTGTGTAGAACCTTAGGGAAGAGAGATGTGTGCCTTGTGTTTCCTGATAATTAGAGTTATAGTTACTAAAAGGACTTGAGTTATTCACTAATGATTGAAATAGTGGAAGAACTTGATGAATGATCCAATCCAGGAGGATAGAAGTTGACGCGCGGGTGCGCCAGTTGTGCTGTAGTTTAATCCTGCACTCTCAGAGTAAACATAATATGTATAGAGATTGGACATCTGAGAAAGTGTTTAAAAATATTCGAAACGTGTCTTATACACTTAAACATAATATATATATATATATATATTTATATATCAAACGGACGATTAAACTTGGTCATAACCGGATTAGGTATTGCTTTCTTTGGGGGAGTGGGGGTTAAGTTGCATGCTGGCTCTTCAAGGGTGTGGTGTTACGGGCAATAGAACCTTTTAAATGTCAATTAAAAATTTTTTTAGCTTCAACAACCATATTTCTGGAATTAAATGTACAATTCATTTTTTATTCATAAGATATGCGTTGAATTATTTCATTTCTTCTTATTGTTTATAAGACATTTCTTCTTTCATAAAACATTTCTTCGTTTATAAGACATTTCTTCGTTTATAAGACATTTCTTCGTTTATAAGACATTTCTTCGTTTATAAGACATTTCTTCTTTTATAAGACATTTCTTCTTTTATAAGACATTTCTTCTTTTATAAAACATTTCTTCGTTTGTAAGACATTTCTTCTTTTATAAAACATTTCTTCTTTTATAAGACATTTCTTCTTTTATAAGACATTTCTTCTTTTATAAGACATTTCTTCTTTTATAAGACATTTCTTAGTTTATAAGACATTTCTATGTTTATAAGACATTTCTTCGGCTTAATATTTTTTTTTAACGTCAAGCACCATCCCATCCACTTATGATGGTTAAACTCGACTATAAGCAGAATAAAAGATGGAATGACCATATTAACTATATCACATGTTCGCGGATGATACCCAACTTCAGCAGTCCTTGATCCCCTCTCAGTTCCCTCAGCTTCTTAGTATGACACAGAAAACAGTGGGCTTAGTTAACCACTGGATGACAATAAAGAATCTCAAATTGATCGATGAAAAGACCCAGCTGATCCCCATTGCTACCGCTCAAAAGCTAAAATCTGTAAATAACACACCATCCCTTACTCTCAGGTGTGCAGATTTAGTTTGCTCAAATAGTGCATAACCGGGGTGTCTACTTAGACAGAACACTAACTATGGAAAATCACATTAACATGATTTGCAAGCCGATTTTTATAGAGTTGCGCAAAATTAGTCAGATCAGAAATTTCATAACGTTTGATGCATCAAAGAGGCTGGTGTGTGCATTCATGCTATCATGCATGGACTACGGCAATGCTCTCGTGGTGGGTCTTTCAGCTACGCTCCTGGATAGAATTCAAAAAGCACAGCATCATGCGGCTCGCGTTGTTCTTTGTAAACGCAAATTCGATAATGCTAAAACTCATCTGAGAGAGCTGCATAGGCTGCCGGTCCTCGCTCGTATAGAGTACAACATTGCAACTCTGTGCTACCGCTGCTTGCATGACCTGGCGCCATCCTATCTCAAAGCGTTCATGATGCCTTATGTAACCACTAGACTACTCCGATCATCCGATAGTGGCAAACTCTCGATACCGCGTGTTCGCATTGAGACTTACGGAAGACGCAGTTTCGCATTTGGAACACCCTTCCTGACGCTCTCAGAAACAGCCAGACGCTGGAGTCCTTCAAACCCAATTTGAAAACACATCTATTTTGCAAACACCTGCTGGGGTGATATTGTCTACCATTTTTTCCAGCTGGCTATTATCTCCTAGATATATATTGGCTTGTGTTGTTTATGGTTGCAAGGTGATGGAAGACTTTGAATGGGTGTGTAGTTTTGTATTGGTGCGTTTTGTAATTCAATGTGGTAAAATATAGTTTGTTTTCATTTCTCTTTTAATGCAGTTGAATTTTTACCGCGCTTCAAGCCTTTGGGGATGAAGCGTGATTTTTAAATAAACTTTAGTATTATTAATCTTATTACTTTAAAGAATTTTTTTAGAAAATTTAAAAAAAAAAAAAAAAAAAAAACACGGACGAATTTCAACTCTTAAAATGAGTGGCTAGATAATTTCTGACACACAAAGCTGCAGCAATTAAAAAACGGAGATTGCGCTTGATAATAAACCTTGGCAGGACACCTTGAAAAGACACTTTGATTGAACACCTTGACAAGACACTTTTATTGGACACATTGACAGGGCACATTGAGAGAATGCCGGGTTGTAGAGCAGTAGAAGTGACCCAAAAGCAGAAACATATGGGCAGACGGCTCACCAGTGAAGAGAATGACTTATGGAACGATGTGACGGAGCTGGCCAGGGCCCCACATGAGCTGTAGTGCCACTGATGATGATGATGATTGAAACGTTTGATAGAACCAAAAAATTTTTTTAAATAATGTAAATATTATGTATGCTTACGACTGGTTGCCAGCTAGTCCTCATTTCGCGAAGCAGCTAAGATGTCTTAAAAATTCTTCAAGGAATACATTTTGAAATAATATAATACTTTCTGGTTTAGTGGTTTTCAATGTGACCCCCCCCCCTTCCCCCCCCCCCGCCCCTTTTTTTTTTCTTTTTCACCCGTAGCGAGTGAAACACAAAGAATGATCAAATGTTAATTTAATTTTTTTTTAATTTAATTTTATATAAATCCAACTATTCATCAAAATCCCACCCTTCTCTTTTAACAAATTCTTTTTTTTTAAATGTTTTTTTTAACGCTTAATCTCTTCAATCAATCTGAATCAGTAGGTGATGTGGCGTTGGTGCGGAACTGTTTGAAAATTTAGAGCCCATATGTGAGGCGTAGATTAACAGAAATGCGACGGGGAGCTTGCGGATCAAACAAAAAAAAATGTTTGGGAACAAATGGTCGAGTCACTTTTAAGGATTTCAGTTGAGTAGGATGGGCGACGGTTTGTCAAACCCAGACGGATAAAGCCCTGAACCCACAAAGAAAGCCAAGGGAGACGATCGTGGAGAAAATTGCGAAAATAAAGGGAGATGATGATTGTTGACAGTCGCTGATGGAATAACCGAAAACGGTGTCGCATCGCTTTTGCTACCGTGTCCGAAAGTCGCCAAACTGGCCATTGTTTCGATCACGGTGTTGTGGAAACTCTAACCTTGACTCCGGGGCGCGGCTCGTGATGACTTCCTCCCAATGAAAACCACAACTGCCAGGCCCCCAGAGTTCCCCCTCGTTATGCCATTGTTTCCCCTCACTTGGCTTCCGCCCATATTACCCCCCTCTTTGCTTTTAAACAGCAACAAAATTAATCCGCATGGCACAGCGAGACCTCATGCGTCTTTTCGGCCGTCTGCCTCCCGTGTGTGTTTCCAAGTGCACCCATATTTTGTCAAATCTCTTCAACGGACCGTGTGATCCTCGCTATGTCGTGGACCCGATGCACAACGCCTTGCTGACAGAGCAGAGGTTTAAGACCATGCATCTTGGAATTGATATTAGCTGCCTCAGACTTTAAACATCAAATGCGCCCATGGTGGTGTGGAAGAAGGGGGGGGGGCGCCATCTGAAACCGAAATGCAATATTTGTTGCTTTTTTTTAAATGTACAATATTAATTAGGACCCTGGCTATTGGCACAAATGGAATGCGATATTTTTTTATCAGTTTGGTTGGACTTAATAATAGTCTTGTTGTGGATAACTTTTTTATTTCTTCTTCATTTAGTTATTTTCCTTATCACCAGGTACAAAGAACCTGGGCTTATTTCATGATAAATTACAAAGAAACTAGGATTATTTCATGATAAATTACAAAGAACCTGGGCTTATTTCATGATAACTTACAAAGAAACTGGGATTATTTCATGATAAATTACAAAGAAACTGGGATTATTTCATGATAGCTTACAAAGAAACTGGGATTATTTCATGATAAATTACAAAGAAACTGGGATTATTTCATGATAACTTACAAAGAAACTGGGATTATTTCATGATAACTTACAAAGAAACTGGGATTATTTCATGATAACTTACAAAGAACCTGGGCTTATTTCATGATAAATTACAAAGAAACTGGGATTATTTCATGATAAATTACAAAGAACCTGGGCTTATTTCATGATAACTAACAAAGAAACTGGGATTATTTGATGATAAATTACAAAGAACCTGGGCTTATTTCATGATAACTTACAAAGAAACTGGGATTATTTCATGATAAATTACAAAGAACCTGGGCTTATTTCATGATAACTTACAAAGAAACTGGGATTATTTCATGATAACTTACAAAGAAACTGGGATTATTTCATGATAACTTACAAAGAAACTGGGATTATTTCATGATAACTTACAAAGAAACTGGGATTATTTCATGATAACTTACAAAGAAACTGGGATTATTTCATGATAAATTACAAAGGAATGAAATGGGGAAAAATGGTCACATTCCTCTTGGCACTGTTTTGCCCTTTAATTTGAACTTACTCAACCATCACCTCCCTATCATGTCCAGCAACATTTCATGTATCACAGTCAGCACAATGTCATGTGCCATGTCCAGCAGTATGTCATATAGCATGTCAAGCATCACATCCCTATTTCATTAAGCAGCCTTGGTACAATTTCATGTTCTGCCTTCGGTGGCGTAGGAAGCGGGTGAGAAAGGAGCGGTCCGCCGCTGGTGGCACTATTTTTTTTAAACTTTATATTGAGGGGCGGGTATTTTCGGCCAGTGGTAAAGTTTTTGCGCGGAAGGTGGTGGCAGAAATCTTCGCCCGTAAAAATAGTTTTAGAAATACGTAGACACTCAACCATGAACACGAGTTTGGTCAAGACTTTTTCACTTATATTTTCATCAACTATCCATTCTTCATACACCTTAGAATCAAAGTTAGTTTTCAGTTTAAAAATTAAAAGCCCACTATATTAGGTACCTCGAAACCACTCTGCGCATTCTACTGCGCGTGTCCAAAAAATGTCGAAAAAAAAAAACCATGCTCTACAATATTGCGTACGGCTACACGATATCTTTGGAAAATTGCATATTACGTCACCTTCGTTTATTAAATAATAGTTGCTTTCCTCATCAGTGACGTATCAGTTTTTTGCGTTCCGGTGATTCTATGAAATTTATGCTACGAGTTGTTTTTGTGTGTGTGTCCCGAACAGGATCACCGGAACAATTCGTTAAGTATACCACATAATACTTTTTTATATATTCCACAAGAATGTGGCCTATATCAATACGGTTGTATATATTTTTAACGTTATTTTCCACCAGATATTTCGTCAAATTAAACACACCAAGCGAGCCGCACATATTGCTACCCGGTAATTTCTACACCAGATTGTGGGATCTTCTATTTGACTTGTGATCTTTACAACCCATGCTGCGATCCCTCACTTGATCGGATTGGTAACAATTCCCCAAAGGCAACAATCACCAGGGCTGCGCGGCCACTATATCGCATGAAAGATGGCACATACCTGAGCACACACTGAGCCCGTCTCATCGAACAACCGGCAATTACCGGGTCTGTTGAATCTGTGGGATGACGTTACAACTAAGTACCAGAAGCCGGACACTGGAGACCGAGACTGGGACGGTGAGACCGGCTCTGGTTCCCTGGATTCGTGAGTGCTTTAAGCCCCACGGCTCGCACAGTGCGCCTTGAGAAGGGATTTCTGTGGGACTATCTTGAAGGTCTTTTTTTATGAGGAACGATTTGAAGAACTATTTTCGAGGGGGAAAAAAAGCTTACGAAGATGTGTAATTTCAGAGAATACATCCATTTTATTTAATTACTTTTAGAGGAGTTAGAAAGACGCAGATAAATTATATTTTTTTTAAATCTAATGCTAATAATATTTTTATGTAAAGCGCGGTGTAAAGCCCTAGGCTGGGCTACCGCGCTATATAAGACAACTAATAATAATAATAATAATAATAATCTGAAGGGCGACAGAAACATGTCTAATATATTAGAGTATGTCGTTAATAGTTTAAAGACTTTAACAAAAAAATATTAGGTTTAAGTTTTAGAACATTTTTATAGTAGAAGAGCTCACCGATATTTAACAGAGAATGTAAATTTTACAATATTTTTAACAGTAAAATAAATCTTTAAAAACAATATCTCATTGGTTCTTTGGCAAGGAACAACATAATTGATGTGTGTCTTATTAATTCTTCCATTATTATTACTAAATTCATTATTATTCCTTCAGATGACTGTGATGAAATATTGCATTAAAATTCCAATAAAGTGATAAATTAAAAACACCTTTGTTAAAAAAAAAAACGCACCCCCACACAGTTTTTTAGTATGAGTGCTTGCCCATGTTGTTATTGTTTTTCCTACTTATACAATTTACGACATGGTCCTGGATCCACACATGATTGAGATCAGCCAATGATAAATTACGTAGTTTTAACTGTATATATCACTAGAAGATATGACCCAATGTCATCGGGATAAAAACGGCAGGCACTATGCAATAATTTCAACAAATTCCTTATTTTAAAAAGAAGTTTATGTTTCTACGCTAGAGAAACACCTGTGTTTTTAATATATATATACATATATTACGTAGCACTACGGAAGGCCCAAATTAACCAGAAGCCAAGATCACCATGCAGAAATGGCAGCCAAGTCAGCCATTACAGGATCGGTCGCAAAAGCCATTTGATCGAAGCTTCAATAAGCAAACCCCTTTTGTCTTACTAATATTGAAGGATACCATATCTATTTAATTTTTTTTAAAGAGAAAGCTCTTACAAACAGCCTCACCTATACACACCACAAGGTGGTGTCTATTGAAAACTGAAGAAATAACACTTTTCAGCCATGTCAGCCAACTCACCACTGATAACTGATGCAGAGTTTCTCACGCTTGGTTATTGTTGCCCCTGAAAGTGATCGTTTTTGTTTTAATTTCGTAGGATTTCGGTCATTTACATTGCTAGAACAACGGAATGACTATTGGTCAGCATTAGAATTGTGTTCTTAACAACATCTCGTCACTCATTGTTATGCAAAGAAGGAATGAAAATGTTATAGAGATATAAAGAGAAAAAAAAAATATATATATATAGAGAAGGTGGAAAGAGTGGAGAGAGAGAGAGTGGAGAGAGAGGAGTGAGAGGGGGGGAAAGAGAGAGGGGGAAAGTGAGAGAGAGAGAGAGAAGGTGGAAAGAGTGGAGAGAGAGAGAGAAGAGTGAGAGGGGGAGAAAGAGAGAGGGGGAAAGTGAGAGAGAGAGAGAAGGTGGAAAGAGTGGAGAGAGAGAGAGGAGTGAGGGGGGGGGAGAAAGAGAGAGGGGGAAAGTGAGAGAGAGAGAGAGAAATAGAAAGAGAGAGAGAAAGAGAGAGAGAGGGGAGAGAGAGAGGAGGGGAGAAGAGCTTGAGAGAGGGAAGAGAGAGGGGGAGAGAGTGACTACAAGTTCATATAGTTCTCTAGCCTCCCTGCCGAACTACTTTCTCAGTAGAAGCTGATAGTTAAAATAATAACTAACCCTGGAAAAAAAATTGCGTTGAGGCGTAATAAAATAAATACGCTAAAATTTAAGACTTGAGAGCCTGGTCCTTTTTTTTAGCTTAGTATCGTTGTGTCGTTACAGGTGAAAACTGATCCCTTGTGAAAAAAACGAACAGGTACTGACCGGAGTTGACTCCTTAAGATGACTCCGTCGGAACCCGTGACCCAACGCCTTCCACAAATATTCCCGCGCATGTGTACGGAAGTCGCCTCATTAAGGATCCACTTAGGCAGGCAAACAGCGCAGAGTCGAGTTTTCTTTGCAGCCTCACAAACGGTCACCAGTCACCGGAAATAGCCACCGGGAAGTCATGCTCACGCGCTCGGGGTCTCCGTCGTTGAAAAAGTTTTTCGCCCTTCCTGAACAGAGCGTGAATTTTACGCGGGAGTCGACAAGTTTGAGGAGTGCGAGCTTCACACTATCCTCAGTGAACTTTGTTCGTGCCCCTGAGGTTCCGCCCAAACCTCACACCCCCCAAACTCCACCAATCCTGAAATATGAAATATTCTGGTAAACTTTGTCGGCACCAAAGACCAGTTTACACCAACCTCACAGAAAACTAAACTCGCCCACCTTTAAGGAAGTCGCACTGATGCGTTCTTAAATGTCTTTGTGCGCTCACCAAAATGATTTTAGAGTAAAAAGTAAAGAACGAAATTTTAGTTTGACTTTATTCTCAGCTCATTAGGAAGTAACTTCATTGAATTCTAATGTAATACCTAATATCTAATAATAATTCTAATGCCCGTCATAATAACTAATTGAAGTCACACAATGCAACACTAGCATATGCCCGTAATAATAACAATTGGAAGTCACACAATGTAACACTAGCATATGTCCGTCAAAATAACTATTGGAAGTCACACAATGTAACACTAGCATATGTCCGTCATAATAACTAATTGAAGTCACACAATGTAACACTAGCATATGCCCGTAATAATAACAATTGGAAGTCACACAATGTAACACTAGCATATGTCCGTCAAAATAACTATTGGAAGTCACACAATGTAACACTAGCATATGCCCGTAATAATAACAATTGGAAGTCACACAATGTAACACTAGCATATGTCCGTCAAAATAACAATTGGAAGTCACACAATGTAACACTAGCATATGTCCGTAATAATAACAATTGGAAGTCACACAATGTAACACTAGCATATGTCCGTAATAATAACAATTGGAAGTCACACAATGTAACACTAGCATATGTCCGTCATAATAACAATTGGAAGTCACACAATGTAACACTAGCATATGTCCGTAATAATAACAATTGGAAGTCACACAATGTAACACTAGCATATGTCCGTAATAATAACAATTGGAAGTCACACAATGTAACACTAGCATATGTCCGTCAAAATAACTATTGGAAGTCACACAATGTAACACTAGCATATGTCCGTCAAAATAACTATTGGAAGTCACACAATGTAACACTAGCATATGTCCGTCAAAATAACTATTGGAAGTCACACAATGTAACACTAGCATATGTCCGTCAAAATAACTATTGGAAGTCACACAATGTAACACTAGCATATGTCCGTCAAAATAACTATTGGAAGTCACACAATGTAACACTAGCATATGTCCGTCAAAATAACTATTGGAAGTCACACAATGTAACACTAGCATATGTCCGTCAAAATAACTATTGGAAGTCACACAATGTAACACTAGCATATGTCCGTCAAAATAACTATTGGAAGTCACACAATGTAACACTAGCATATGCCCGTCATAATAACAATTGGAAGTCTTTACTATTGTTTAGATATTTAAATCTCACACAATGGAACACTTCCGAAAATGAACCGAATTATATCAATTTACTGGGGGTTTTTTTTTCGAAAATTCTTTTATGACAATATATTTGGTGAATGTGATCATTACATTACAGTCGATGCTTTCCTTTTATTCAGTTAGCATCAATTTATTTGGCAGCCAGACAACAGCACAAAAAGTTGAATTTGAAATATAGTAATAAACTAAAAAGCATTCCACGTCCCGGATTTGAACCAGCTACACCCCTCTGCCATTGGGCGGGCTACGTAAGACCCATCTCGTCAAACTGCACTATACCGACTCATTCTCCCCCCCCCCCTCTAACTGATAAACAACGCTCGATGCTGGTGGGTGCTGTCCATGGTTAGACAGGGGTAGATAGTACTGGGGTGGGTGAGGTCAAGCTTTTCACCTAATTGTTGTTTTTAAATGTATACGTTTCTTCTATGTGAAGCGTAGTGAGCCTAGCCCTAGGCTGGGGTACGGACGGCAGTGAGCCTAGCACTTGGCTGCGGTACTGCAGTGAGCCTAGCCATAGGCTGGGGTACTGCAGTGAGCCTAGCCCTTGGCTGTGGTACTGCAGTGGGCCTAGCACTTGGCTGTGGTACTGCAGTGATCCTAGCCCTCGGCTGTGGTACTGCAGTGATCCTAGCCCTCGGCTGTGGTACTGCAGTGATCCTAGCCCTTGGCTGTGGTCATGCAGAGAGCCTAGCCCTAGACTGGCCTACTGATGTGAGCCTAGCCCTAGGCTGGGGTACGGACGGCAGTGAACCTAGCACTTTGCTGCGGTACTGCAGTGAGCCTAGCCATAGGCTGGGGTACTGCAGTGATCCTAGCCCTCGGCTGTGGTACTGCAGTGATCCTAGCCCTAGGCTGGGGTACGGACGGCAGTGAGCCTAGCACTTCGCTGCGGTACTGCAGTGAGCCTAGCCATAGGCTGGGGTACTGCAGTGATCCTAGCCCTCGGCTGTGGTACTGCAGTGATCCTAGCCCTTGGCTGTGGTCATGTAGAGAGCCTAGCCCTAGACTGGTCTACTGCTGTGAGCCTAGCCCCAGACTGGCCTACTGATGTGAGCCTAGCCCTAGACTGGCCTACTGCTGTGAGCCTAGCCCTAGACTGGCCTACTGCTGTGAGCCTAGCCCTTGACTGGCCTACTGATGTGAGCCTAGCCCTAGGCTGTGGTACTGCGCTATATTAAACCACCTTAAAATAATAAGCAATCAACCATCGCTAAATTTATTGTACTTTAATTTTACGAATATTAGTTTTAATTTGGATGTAGCTGAATAACTGCATAACAAACAGATGTAAATAGAGAATTGTATGTTTTTTTTATATTTTGTAAATAATGGCTGAAAATTTTGTGCAAAGCTGTTGACTGCTGAGGAATACCATTTAAACTACTGAATTATTTTTTTTTAATAGAGCATTAGATATTTTTAAAATTGTATCCATCAATGTTGAATACCGATATTTCTGCAAAAGTTATGATGATTATGACAAGACAGGTTAATTTGGCCTTCACTAAATATATTACGAGTCTTCTTGAAAGAGTCACTCAATGATTTTTTTACTTTATTTTATTTTTATTTGGGGAAAGGGGGGAGCTGGTTGTATTTTTCTCTTATATTTTAATGAACAGTCCATTAAACATGCATCACGAATCAAAGTCGCTACTCAGATTTGAAACGTCAGAGCTTAGATATGTGGTTTTATCTAATGTCTCCGATATGCCGCATTGTTGAGTGTTCTTCTAAGGGGGTAAGATCACGAAGGAAAAAAAAATATTTATTTTAGGAGAGAAAAGAGCATAGGGAGTTGGTGCGTATCATTTCCACTTTCGTAGCATTTGTTGTTGTCATGGTTTGGCTAAATAAACATGGATCGGATGACGTCACCGTCAATTGAGAGGAAAGAAATTATTTATAGTAAAAGTATAAATTTTATTTTTAAAACTATACTATTGGGTCTCTTTTAATTAATCCTACTTTATTTACTGGAATCGAGATTAGAAACAACAAACATGATTTTGGAAAAAATCCTAATTGGTAACCTTGGACGGCAACCACGGGCAAGCTACTCTGTTTTACAAAAATTTGAACGGACCCCTTTCTCAATAATTTATTTTAAGCTGATGACAAAATTGTCAATGCTCGGTTCATATGATATCAAAAATAGATGTGTAGATCTTTTTCATCTCTGAAAATTCTAGGGACATCTGGCGCCTTGACGTCATAGGCCTGGTCACCTCACGCCCCCGCACATCCATTGTTTAATCACCATTAATTAGTTCCTCCTCACACCACTGGACCAGCGCCCCCCCCCCTCTTTTCCCGATTCAACGGCGCCTCCCTAATGAGTTCTAACACCTACGTCTGGGGGCGGGCGGGGGGGGGGGGCCATTCCGCCTTAAACGAAAAGCGGTTTTATCATCGAGCGGGCAGATCAGTAGCGTCCCCTTTATTTCCGTTATTTGCCAATATCGAGGAGATAAATTGGACAAACAGCCTGACGTTGTCCGAACCCGTCAATGAATGCACACCGGTGTCCGATTTCGGGTTGTCCTCGACCAGTCATTCTGACTTCAAACAAATAGAGTTGCCTCCCTTGGACCTGGGGGGAGCCACTGTCCATAATACAAAAAAAAGGAAAGCACGTGACACTCGGCGCGGCCTATAATTAAATATGAAATAGCTTCGTGACATTCGGCCCCCCCCCCCTTTCCCCCCCCCCCCCCCCCCCACACTTTTTTTTTTTTTTGACAAGTACGAAAGAGTCGTTGTGTTTTGAATAAAGCTGTGGTTTATTTTATTTTTTGTAAATTGTTTTTTTCTATCTTCTGGCATACAGGTCCACTTAGTTGACCGATGGCTCACTACGCCACTAGCATTGTGGAGGGAAATATCAGTCGTACTAACATGGTTAAAAGGAAAGGGGGGGTGCGTTATAAGTGACTTTGACTAACGAATTGTCAAGGACTATGGCTGACTGAGACAATCGGTGACTATGACTGACTGTGACCATCAAAGACTATGACTGACTTGGGCTGTCAGTGACAACAGCTGACTGTGACTAACAGTGACTGTGTCTGACTGAGACTCCTTGTACCATATGAAAGATAGTGTGCATGTATCCCGTTACTGTTTTATCTTATTAAATCGGGGTGGGGGGGCGGGGCGTGAATATTTAAGGGGCCCCAAATTGTGATGTGTAACAAAACATTAAAGTGAATTGCATTGAAGTGGGGGAAAAAAAAGGGGGGGTGTGGTGGTGGTTTTTTCAAAAGTCCCGTGAAGTCTCTGGTTATTATAAAGGAGATTTGTGCAGCAGCATTTTATAACCTGTTTTGATGACTTAATAAGGCCTCAAATAATGGCCCACCAAGGGTAAAAAATCCGAATCGCCTGGCCACCGTATCCGGTAAGCCATGACAATAAATATGGAACCGGACATTTGCGATCTATTTAAACAAAATCGGGCCATGACTTACCACTGAAATGTTTATAAAGTCATTTTGAATTGTTAGTGTTATTCATTTTAAATATTGCATTCCTTTTTTTTTTAAAGATATGTGCAGCGTGCATAGAATACGTTTGAACCATACTCCGGCCCCCAACAGTGTCAGGGGGAAGGGCAGTGAATCACCCTCCTGTTCAGAGCGCATGATGACCCATGTTATAAGAGTTCGCCTAATTTATTATTATTTTTTTATGTCATGTTTCTTATTTTTCTTTTTGCTAATTTTTATGTGAAGTGCGGTGAGCCCAGCCTTACGCTGTGGTACCGCGCTATATAAGACCACTTTAATAATGATAATAATAATTATATTAATAATAATATAATAGTAAAAGTGGCAATTCATCCAGGGTAAGGTCAAACCCACACAGCCCCCAAAACATTTCCCAAAAGTCAGAGCAATGTTATGTTTCTTAGATGCGTGCGATGACAAATTCTTTTAAAGTCTTTGAAAATTGAGGCCAAGAAAAGAGCACGGAATGAAGTGGCCGGGGTACTGTGCACGCTGAGTGAAGAGTAAAGACATCGCTTTCACGCAATAACTTACTGGAAATGCTAGCAGACTTAAATATGCGTCACAACTATAAAAGCAGTAGGGATGCATGTGAGTGAGACGGACTCTCAACAAAGACCAGTATAAGGATACATGCGACTGAGACATGGACTCTCATCATAGAACAGCAGTGATGTATGCAAGTGAGAGACGGAATCTCATTTTTTTTTTTTTAAGTCAAAAACAGGCCCTGTAGGTGAGGGAGGAAATATCTTCAGCATATTTTAACGGCGCTGTGCAGAAAAAAAGGGGGGTGAAGAATTCAGAGAAATCAAATACGTTTTACGTAGATCCTATGATTTTCGTAGCAATGAATAAAAAATGGCTGGATAGGATGCCGTGTCACACAGGAGCAAAAGTGCTACACGGATCGGTCTGAATTGAATCGGATGAGGCCAGAGCTCTCCGTGGGCTGTGGTGCCATTGATGATAATTTTTATCATCCTAGTTCCAGTGACATAGATGATAATTTATTATCAATACGTTGTTGCCATTGAACGAATGTATCTGAACTAGATCAGATATAATTATCTCACACTCATCACCACATAATTTCCTGGTTTTTCGACTCATGCAAATAATTAAATCGTCTGTTTTATAACATAAAGAAACTTTTTTCCTTGACTATTTCTGATATGTCATGTCCAGTTTAGGCAAGTGTTTTCATGTTTTGAAAGACAATTTAAACAAATTAAATAAAATATGTGAGATTTGTCAAAATATTTCACGAACAAGAAAATGTTTTCTTTAAAACAAATTCGGTAAAACAGATTCGGTAAAACAGATTCGGTAAAACGGATTCGGTAAAACGGATTCGGTAAAACGGATTCGGTAAAACAGATTCGGTAAAACAAATTCGGTAAAACAGATTCGGTAAAACAGATTCGGTAAAACGGATTCGGTAAAACAGATTCGGTAAAACAAATTCGGTAAAACAGATTCGGTGTGACTCATCACAATGTTGAACGGCGAGAGGATGTTAGGTGTTCCGCGCAAAATGTCTCCCAAGGGAGAAATTGGGAATGCTATATATAGCCCGCCAAAGATTGGAGACAAAACATGAACTCAAGTAACTCACATTTAAGAATCCCAATTTTCGCTACACCCCTTCCCCCCGTGATACGTAACTGCACACTTTTTATTTCACGCCCATGAACTATTTGAAATTTTCTCATGTCACAACCACTTTTAAACCGAATATTTTTTTATACCATGTTTAAATTGAGACGATTTCATTTTCGAAAAGAAAATATTACGCGCCAAATGTAAGGGACATTACTAAGCAAATGGGTCTGGGAACATTTTGTATCTATTACCCCGCTTGATTTAAAGGAATTGAAGCATAGACTGTTTATATTAAAATCAGTTTCCTGAATTAATTTGCACGAAGTATAAAACTATAAATATAAAATTATAAATATTAAATAATAAAACAGATGAAATTAAAACTTAATAAAATCCTCATTACGGAATAAATGAAGACCTTAGTGCTTAAAGTACTTAAGTCACATTTTTGTCAAAATCAATCTAAACTGTGATCTTTTCTTACCCAGTTCAGCCAAGTGGACTGCAGAAATTTTAACACATTAAAATGTGCATTAAGCCCTTAATTAAAAAGACAAAAAATGAAAATAGTCACATTTTATAGACGAAAAGTATATTTGAACTTGATTATCTCAAAATGTGTATTTTGTGACTTAAGTACTTTTAGCACTAAGGTCTTCAAATGTTCCTTCCAAAAAATGTTCCCTTCATGTTTTGGAGCAATGAAATAGTTCCAACAATTGAGACCTTTCGACACATGATTTTTATAATTCATTTCTCATTCTGTGTTTTCTTTTTCCTTGTTTGTTTCTGCTGAAGAAGGCATCTTTCCGAAACGTTCCTGTTCTGTCGATTGTTCGGTCTTTTCATTTTAAGCCTAAACATTATTGTATACCAGCGGTGTATTGTCAAATTCGCAACAAATGGTTCGCAGTTAGTGAAAAAGCACACGTCGGAAGAAGCGGAATGGTTTCCGGTCAGTTATAAACAAAGATTTGTTATTTTGAACTAACGGTTCGCACGAACCTGACCGAACCGGCTCCAAACCACCGCTGTTGTATACCCACTTTTTAGTTCACACGGTGTGATCGCAGTCCCTCATATATTAATGACGAACTATTTTTAGAAGGTTAATGAAAGAAGGAAAATTGTCGGTAAAAAATGAATAATTTTTAATAAATATTCATCTAACTTACAATATTTATTGGCAGTGTGTGTCAAAGGAGTGTATGCAACATTTTGAAGGGAGTCAGGGTGCCAAAACGCAAAATGAAACCCTTCGGTGAACCAATCATTTTTCGCCATCGTGTCCCAACAATTGGGGACCGAAGCACGCGTCAAAACGACTTACCACAGATGACATTCAAGTTGTCATAATTCGCAACCATTCATTTATTAATTTATGTCAATTTAGGTTAAATGTATTTAAAGTTCAAATAAAACTATATCAGATAATTATGGAATGAATAATTGCAATGAGTCACCTAATTTATTTTAATAATTTTTTTTACCAAAATCTCTATCTTATATTCATTAATAATTAGCATAATTTTAAAACAAAACAAAGTTATTACAATTGTTTCCCTTAAGCTTAGAAAACTAGCTGTATGTCGAGTAATATTTCTTTATTATTTATGAAATGCTGATAGTTTGATCAAAATCACCACATAAATTATATTTTAGTCCATATTCAGTTGATGCATAAAAGTTCTGTTGGCTCATGGCTCATGTTTTTAGTTGCAGAGATATGCGTAAATGTTTTTTTTTTTTTTAAATTTAAATTTAAATGTTTAAAATTATATTTCTACCTCCAAGCATTCTTAGGTTTTAGTCTGCAAGGCGTACGGCAAAGAGAAGAAATTTGTGTCTATATTTTTTATAATATGAACAAATAATTTATAGTAGTTTGTGATAAGTTATGACAGGTTATGATAAGTTATGATAGGTTATGATATGTTATGATAAGTTATGATACGTTATGATAAGTTATGATAGGTTATAATAAGTAATGATAGGTTATGATCAGTTATGATAGGTTATGATCAGTTATGATAGGTTATGATAATTTATGATACGTTATGATACGTTATGATACGTTATGATACGTTATGATAAGTTATGATACATTATGATACGTTAGGATAGGTTATGATAAGTTATGATACGTTATGAAGCTATAAGAATTTATAATAATTTATGATAAGTTATAATAATTTATGATAATTTGTGAAAAATTATGATAAGTTATGACCAATTATGATATTTTTATTTCACCGTTGTTAAAATATAAAGTTTTACCAAATGTTTTTCCTTCATACTCCATATTCCATTCGTTGACGAGTTTCAGTTCAGTAATTCAAGGGGGAACAACCAGTTAATAATTGTTTTTGTAACCACTGGACCAAAGTTATCTCTCCATGTCACGTGGTCTTATACAACATCATCCATGAAAGCTGACTTGTTGGTGGTTGTTGCAGTTTTTGTTGCTGTTTTTGTTGTTGTTGTTTCAACAGAAAAATAGATCAAACATTTCAGCTTAGGTTTTTGTGTGTGTTATTATTTTGACTGTACTGTTATAAAACCATCAAAATAAATGTTAAAAACGCGAGTTGAATGTTATTGTTATTGCTAATGATGTTATAATGAAACGTTATTTCCACCCCCTCCCATGATTATTTCTGGTTACACGGGTAGTTAAAAACAAAGAATTATAAAATAATACAATTCTTTTTTTTTTAAGTTTGTTTAAACGGAATGTAACTTGTCTCCCTTTGGCCGTTTTCTTAAAAAAATCTGTGCAGAATTTTTTTTTTTTTTTTTTTTTTTTAAATGAATAAAACATTAAAGTTTTGTCTGCATTCATTTCGAATTCTCTGGCCTCACAGAGCGCAAATCTTCACTTCTGCTCAGTTTTTTCTTCTGCGCAATGCACTTAAAGAAAATTAATTTTATTTTCTACTTTTTTAGTATGTTTGCTCTCCTTTGATAGACATACTTCTTTTTTAAATTTTATTTTTTACTACCTGCATCACATTTGAAATATGTGAGGGGCAGTGGCGTAGTGAGAAGGGCAAGTAGGGGGGCATCATGCCCCAGGCTCTACTCCCAAAGGGGCGCCAAATGATATATTTTACTAAAATATTGTATGGTTTTCGAATAGGGGGGGGCGCTAAAAAGATATTGGGGGCGCTAAAAAGGTATTGTGCCCCGGGCGCGAGTTAATCTCGCTACGCCACTGGTGGGGGGGGGACTACACTGAACACTGCGTGGTGTTGGCGGGAGGCTGGGCTACCTGTATCGGTCACCTGTGTGTTACCTGTGTTTGCTGAATCGGTGTCCTCACCTCTACTCCATGTGCTTGTGTTTACCACAGAACCCCCGTGTCCTCAAACAGACGTGACCGAAAAAAGGGTTGGGGGGGGGTGGTTGGTGCGCTAAGTGAAGGGGAGATCACCGATCAAATCTGCATAGGTGTGTCACCTGTTAACCTGTAGCTTAACGTCGATTGGATAACACACTTTTACTGCAGATACTACTACTTTATTAATCAGATACTACTACTTCATTTATAAGATACTACTACTTCATTTATTATATACTACTACTTAATTTATCAGATACTGCTACTTCATTTATCAGATACTATCGCTTCATTTTTCGGATACTATTTCTTATTTATCAGATACTACTAATTCATATATCAGATAATATATACAATTTTAAAATCTATTTAAACATTTTGGAATATTTTCCTTTTCATTATCATTATAGCACTTTTCTTCCTTTTTAATATTTCTTCACACCAATCCTTATCAACAACAGCAACAACAGCAACAACAACAAAACAAAGAAACATCTTTGCACACGCTTCGAGTTATCAGAAATAAAGTGGCTATTTTTAAGGTTTTTTAAAAAATTATTATTATTATTTTTAAATTAGATATATAAACGATATAAATTAGCTTAATGATAAGATTAGTGGGTTATTTGAACCGCTTTCAGATTAGAGTAATCGGATCACTAATGTTGTCATCTTACCCCCAATTACACACGGGTACTTATAAGTCTTTAGGGTGTAGCGCCTGCCAAACTTCTATCGTCTCCATGTTATTATTGACGGCATGCCCTTGACATGTGGGTGTTCACAACAAACGAATGTTCAGATTCAGCCGATGTGAACATCAAGTCAGTGTTCTTATCAAGTAATTGTTTATTTTATTGGCGTCATGATGTCGTATTGGCGTCATGGTGGTTTATTGGCGTCATTATGGTTTATTGGCGTCAAGATTGTTTATTGGCGTCATGATAGTTTATTGGCGTCATAATGGTTTATTGGCGTCATGATGACTTTTTGACGTCATGATGGTTTATTGGCGTCATGGTGGTTTATCGGCGTCATGATGGCTTATTTTCGTCATGATGGTTTATTTGCGTCATGATTGTTTATTGGCGACCAGCCGCGAGGGTTGAGAACTGCTGCTGTTATGTCAACACATCCTGCGGGATAGCCTTGTGTTCTGGGCCGATGTTGAGACCGACAGTCTCATGGCGGGCTAGTACACACAGTAATGACGAGTTAGTACACACGGAAGAGACTGGCCCTACACGGAAGAGACTTTCTCAACACGGACGACACACAAATGTGAACAAGTAAGTCCTAATTATTTTGATTTATTCAGTACGGCAATATGTTCTCCCCGTATCGTCATTTAACCCAGAGATGCTGGTATATTATATTTTATATAAGTAAAGTGGTATTCTTATCATTCAAGAACCACGCGGTCCAACCACAGTCAAGAGGTTATTTTAAAAAGTACTAAATAGGAACTGTTTAGCGCAGGATCGCTTGTTTAACGCAAAAAAACCACACAAAAAAATCGAGACAACGTTTCAACGTCGCAGGGATGCAGTGACGCAGTCAGAGTCACAGCTTGTTTCACACTCCGCCTGTTATCTAAATGATTACAAATCTAGATTAGCAATAAACAGTCATAAATGTGTTTAATGAAAGGATTGAGCTCAAGCTGTGTGAAGGAAATGGAAGAACAAGGTATGATGAAACTTGAAGTAGGAAGCCTCTTAGCCGAAATGTTCTTCATTCATTATCACGTCTTTCTGTTTCCCGCTTCCACATCCCTTGTTTCACATCTTCTGTTTCAGCGGTTCTCAGCCTATGGATCGTGACCCCTTTGGGGGGGGGGGGGTCGAACGAACCTTTCACGGGGGTCGCCTAAGACCATCGGAAAACACATACGCTCTACAGTTATGAAGTAGCACCTAAAATAATTTTGTGGTTTGGGGGGTCGCCGCAACATGAGGAACTGTAATAAAGGGTCGCGGCATTAGGAAGGTTGAGAACCAATGTTCTATTTCCTTCATAAATGTATTGCAAAAGTATATTTGTTTAAAACCCTGTAAGGAGAAAATATATTCATGAACCTCCCCTTCCCCTCCCCCTTCGCCCCTCCCCTCCCCCCTTACCCTTCCTCCTCCCCCCAATCAAAACCAGAAAACATCGTCACCAATGTTTATAGAACTCTGTCGTCTGCTCACTGCTCTTTAGATCTGCCAAGATCCTCATGTTTTATTTCAATCCCCAAGCTCAGTGTCTGTTTTTTTGTTCCTTCAAACTATGTATCACGACACACGCGAAGAAGTTTCAATTGTGTGTCCCCAGATTTGAATAAAAACATAATTAAAATAAATGTTGAAAAGAAATAATAATAATAGCTCTACAGATTGTAAAGATTCCTGGTGGGACTTAGGATATGTCCATCGGATCTATTGGCAAAACGCTTGCTTTCTGGGACCAGTCCTCAGAGGATCGAGACACGTGGGGCTCCGACCTACACAAGGGCCCAGCGCAGCGTGAGGTCAAGAGATCACATGCTGCTGAGCACAAAAGACGAGCCGGACAAGACAAACGAGTTAACTCTGTACCTGGAGTTGTCCCATCCATCCCCTGCACAAGAACATTTCGTGCCAGAATCCGCCCGATGAGCCATCTGTGCCCCCCCCCCCTCGGACGTATCCAGCCCCAACAAACCGATATTTAAAATGGACATGATCTGCAAAGAAGCCAGTCACACCCGACGCCAACACATGGGGCGCCAAAAATGTATTTTCACTGGTCCGCCTCGGGGGGGGGGGATGTTTACTTTTACATATTAAGTGGCGACAATTTTCCGACCGCAGTTCCACGGCATGGCCCTGTCATGGGTGTCTCCGGGTCGGGTTCCTTATAGCGGCACAGCGGAATGTTACACTTCGAGTCATTTTTTTATATTCACTTTAAATCCATTGTGAGTTCCAGCGCTCGTTGTGCAAACACTTGAGTAACTACTCTTTGAAGACACTAGATTCCATTATGAGTTCCAGCGGTCGTTGTGCAAACACTTGAGTAACTACTCTTTGAAGACACTAGATTCCATTGTGAGTTCCAGCGCTCGTTGTGCAAACACTTGAGTAACTACTCTTTGAAGACACTAGATTCCATTGTGAGTTCCAGCGCTCGTTGTGCAAACACTTGAGTAACTACTCTTTGAAGACACTAGATTCCATTGTGAGTTCCAGCGGTCGTTGTGCAAACACTTGAGTAACTACTCTTTGAAGACACTATATTTCATTGTGAGTTCCAGCTGTCGTTGTGCAAACACTTGAGTAACTACTCTTTGAAGACACTAGATTTCTACTCAAACCTTTTTTTTCATTTGGTTTATGTGTATTCGCTATTTCAAGTTATACGAGTTAGAGTTTAACGAAGGGCGTCTGGTGAAAACCTAAATGTGGCAAGGGCGCCGGGAATCATCCAATTTCAGGAACCACTGGCGTAGCCGAGGACGGAAAAGGGGGGTGGTGGGGTCTCGGTGATACGCGAGACGTTGAACAGACTGTGGGCGAAATAAAACTTTAATAAGGCTTCTATTATTACCCGGTACTCATTTCTGAAAACACCACGCAGCATTATGAATATGCTACTTTTGGAATGTCAAAATTGTAATACAATACTTACTTTCTGTCGATACCCCCCCCCCCGGGGTCATACGCTCGCGTACGCAAAATCTCCAAAATTGACATCCTCCATCCCTTTTTAGTGCGTACGTACTATATGGATGGTCTCTAATTATTATTATTTTTTTTCATGAAAGGCACGCCAGGAAATCCACGTTAACAGTTCTCTGCCCCTTTGTCAACACATTGATGAGAGGATTTTACATGGTACATGACGGACAGAAACTAAGTGGACCATACCATCATGGCAAGGTAAAAGACAACTCTGGAACAATTATGCAATATTTGTTGTAGGACACGTGTAAGTGTAAGAGTTGTTAATGAACCCCTGTGAGCGGTTCCATAGGACACATGAAGGCGGTTCTATTAGACAGCTGTAAGTGGTTCTATAAGACACCTGCAAGCGATTCTATAGGACACCTGTAAGCAGTTATATAGGACACCTGTAAGCGGTTCTATAGGACACCTGTAAGCGGTTCTATAGGACACCTGTAAGCGGTTCAATAGGACACCTGAAGGTGGTTATATTAGACAGCTGTAAGTGGTTCTACAAGACACATGTAAGCGGTTCTATAGGACACATGTAAGCGGTTCTATAGGACACCTTTAAGCGGTTCTATAGGACACCTGAAGGTGGTAATATTAGACACATGTAAGTTATTCAATGTTCCTAACGCCCCCTTTTACCTTTGGCTGTCCCGTTTGACAGAGGTAATTAATATGTGTCAGTCGCATGGCCCGGGGCGCCTTCTCCTATTAAAGAAAACATCTGAGGAATACATCACACATCACCGCACCCCACACACATATTTCAACAACACATCTAGGACTGATGAACGGAGGAAGTACATAATCTTAGATAATCCGCAGAAATTGTCCCTGAGTGGAGACAAGCAGACATGGGTTATTGTATTGTATAGATTTCTAGTGGAGTCAGTAGTACCTGTTTGGTGTGCTGTGTATTAAAATTATCCATGTGTTCATTACATTGTTGTCCTTAAGGATAGGTTTGTATTTTCACGTGTCCCGTGTTCAGCTTTCAGAAAGGGGGTTGGGGGTGGGGGGGAGCGCTAATTCTTTTAAAATAATATTTTAATTACTTTGATATATTTTTAAATTCTATTAAAGAAATGGTTTCAAAAATTTGATTACTGAACAAAAAGTACGGAACACAAAGTACATTTTACTGCAAACTACAGGAGACGAAGATGGGGAAGTAGTTTCGTCAACTGAAGTGTTGTACATTGGAATTTTTCATTATGAAAATAATTGTTTTTCCGACGCCGCTTACAGGTGTCCTATAGAACCGCTTACAGGTGTCCTATAGAACCGCTTACAGGTGTCCTATAGTGACCGGGACGCCGCCATGTAACTTCATAGTGACCGGGACGCCGCCATGTAACTTCATAGTGACCAGGACGCCGCCATGTAACTTCATAGTGACCGGGACGCCGCCGTGTAACTTCATAGTGACCGGGACGCCGCCATGTAACTTCATAGTGACCGGGACGCCGCCATGTAACTTCATAGTGACCGGGACGCCGCCATGTAACTTCATAGTGACCGGGACGCCGCCATGTAACTTCATAGTGACCGGGACGCCGCCGTGTAACTTCATAGTGACCGGGACGCCGCCGTGTAACTTCATAGTGACCGGGACGCCGCCATGTAACTTCATAGTGACCAGGACGCCGCCAGGTAATCTCAAAATGACCAGGGGGCCGCGAAGTGATATCAAGATGACAAGGACACTGCGAGGTGACCTCAAAGTGACCAGGACAGACGAAAGCTGCGGGTGAAGTGTATCGAGCGTTTCACACATTTTGTTTTCCAAAATTTGAAATTGTCATTCAAAATAAAACATGCAATGTTTGTTTGGACGTTTCCTAACAAGTAAAATGTTTGTTAAAACGTTTGGACCGTAACGTTCGTTTGTACACCAATGAGAAAATCGATTTTTAAACTTGACTGAACGCAAGTTTCTTAGTAGATTCATTTTAGATTAATATAATGTAAAAAGATCTTAATGAACCGTATTATTAAATCCCTTCTTAATTTGCAGTGCAATCTTATAAATGTATCATTCTTCTTAATGTACACCAGTAACTGCCTAATAATGCGCTGCAATTATATAAAAGTGTACTCCGTCTTAAGTTTTGCTTTCTTGTGTTTCCAGCATGCTTGACCTCATGACGTGGAGTGAAATCATCGAAAACCTCAAGGTCGAAGGTCAGCTAAAGATGGCCGTCATTTTCGACATGGGCGGCGCTAAAATCGCCCAGACGTCCGATGCGGAGCTCACGGAAGACGACGCCCTCTCCGTTCTGGACGCCCTGCAAACGATCGACTCCTCCATGTACGGGCTCTTCCTCCTCAGGTCAAAGTTCATCTGCTTCAGCGTCGACAGTGACACGCTGATTGGTCAGGCTGACCACGACGTGTTCGTGGCCCACAGAAATCGCAACCTGTTGATTTGCGCACTGTCCGGCCCGAACAAGACGACCTCCTGCCTCGGAACGGTCAAGAATTTCGCAGGTCGTCTCGTAGCGGAAGGTTCGCTGGACCCTTCGGTTCCAAGTCTGATGTGATCTCTGTCCAGTCTGGTCTCAGACGTCTGATCCGGGGCGTATGTGGAAATTATCACACCGGAAGTCACCCTTCAATGGTGTTCCGACCCGTATGCGGCTGTTGGGTAATCAGATCTACCCTCACTGAAAGTTTGAAATTATTTAAGTTTAGTTAGATAAGAAACTGTCTTTTTCTTAAAGTGATATTTCTTATGGTGAACAATTCTTTGAAATGTTGAGATTTTTTATTTATCTGCCATTATTTTCTTTCTTTCCTTTTTTTTTTAAAATGTATACTTGGTGATGGAATGAATGTGTAAATTATGCTATAAATAACTTTTGTTTAAATAGACTGTGAAATAGCGTTATCAGACATTTAGCAAAGAACAAAATCCAGTGATCACAAATACAGTTCTGCTTATTTGTGTGTGTGTCATAACAACGCTTTAACTCAAACAAACATGCAGCCTGACCAAAAACCACCATGTAAAATACTTGATTCAATAAATGTCCGTTCACAATATTCGCCATTCTGTTGGTCATTCCATGCGAGTCTTTCTAACTGGTTGACCATTGGTTGTGTAGCGTTGTTCTTGTGGTTACAATTGTGTTTATAGAAGTTTGTTTTGGTTTCATTAACGTACATGCATTAAAGGTTTCAATTATTATTATTATAAGTGGTCTCATATATAGCCACGTACCCCAGCCTAGGGCTTGGCTCACTTATATAGCCACGTACCCCAGCCTAGGGCTTGGCTCACTTATATAGCCACGTACCCCAGCCCAGGGCTTGGCTCACTTATATAGCCCCGTACCCCAGCCTAGGGCTTGGCTCACTTATATAGCCCCGTACCCCAGCCTAGGGCTTGGCTCACTTATATAGCCCCGTACCCCAGCCTAGGGCTTGGCTCACTTATATAGCCCCGTACCCCAGCCTAGGGCTTGGCTCACATATAGCCCCGTACCCCAGCCTAGGGCTTGGCTCACTTATATAGCCCCGTACCCCAGCCTAGGGCTTGGCTCACTTATATAGCCCCGTACCCCAGCCTAGGGCTTGGCTCACTTATATAGCCCCGTACCCCAGCCTAGGGCTTGGCTCACTTATATTGCCCCGTACCCCAGCCTAGGGCTTGGCTCACTTACATAGCACGGTACCCCAGCCTAGGGCTTGGCTCACTTATATAGCCCCGTACCCCAGCCTAGGGCTTGGCTCACTTATATAGCCCCGTACCCCAGCCTAGGGCTTGGCTCACTTACATAGACGGTACCCCAGCCTAGGGCTTGGCTCACTTATATAGCCCCGTACCCCAGCCTAGGGCTTGGCTCACTTACATAGCACGGTACCCCAGCCTAGGGCTTGGCTCACTTATATAGCCCCGTACCCCAGCCTAGGGCTTGGCTCACTTATATAGCCCCGTACCCCAGCCTAGGGCTTGGCTCACTTATATAGCCCCGTACCCCAGCCTAGGGCTTGGCTCACTGCACGTCACATAAAAATTAGCAAAAAGAAAGAAAAGAAACATGACATTAAAAAATTATATTGTCTTAAATGTTCTTCGCTGTCACTGTAATCGACTTGAAATTGTTAAAACTGTCATTGCTTACACACACGCAAATATAGAAACAAATAAATGTACTTTTTGTTTGTTTGTTTTAAATAACATTAACATAAAAAAAAAAAACTTGTAAAATTAAATTTTAAAAAAGGGACGTCACTACGTCAGTTTAGACAAGACAAAAACTTTTCGCGAGTGACCTCACCTGGTGCACAATAATCGTGATGTTGATTGCCTCCATGAAGTTATAATTCCTTCTTAACGAGTTCAGCGTGGGTGACGATGTTCAATTACGGGGAAAGTTTTAATTAGAATAAAATACACCAGCTGTTTGCCTTCAAAAGGCTTCAATGGAAACCGGATTTTATGCTTGATAACAATCAGAAAATAATGATTAGTGTGAGTTACATTTGTGGAGCTGTTGAAATAAAGTGATACATTTCTATTCTTTTTTTTTTCTTTTTTTAAAGAGAAAATCATTTTTCTTAAAAGCATTTATTTAATTTCAAAAACATACAAGAATATTTTACAGAAATTTTCCCTTGAGAAAAATTACACACAGCTCACTTTTATCAGAACTTTAGGACGACTGATTCCAAACAAAAAGGGAAATCTCAACGACACAAAGGGGGGAAATCTAAACGTTTGTAACTTCCTATTTCTCGCTAATCTCAAAATTACTTTCGTTGGCGCCTTAAATCGCCACTGGGATAATAACATCAACGTGATTTCTCTAAACTAACGTGGTCACTGTTACGTCTCGCCATTGTCACGACTGGCCATTATTACGCCTGGACATTCTCACGTCTGTTACGTCGATGTCAGACCAACAGATCGCCGTCGCTTCAACGTGATATCGAGCATTGCATCCAGCAGAGAACGAATGAAATTAAAGACGGCGAATGAAATGTGGACAATTTTGTCGCATTAAAAAAAAAACACACACACACAAAACTGGCAGTTTGTTTTCAAACCAAATTAAAGTATGTGTTTTCCCCCATTTATATAATCTTACTTTGTTTCATTCCATTCCCCAATTTAGTAACACCTTGTCACACTCTGTAAAAGTGTTTATGATCGTGTATGCACCCCATGCCAATTGAACGTTAAGTAAAGCAGCAATAAATGTAACTTGTCCTGTAACGGACCTGTAACTGACCTGTAACGGACCTGTAACTGACCTGTAACGGACCTGTAACTGACCTGTAACCGATCTGTAACGAGACCTGTAACTGACCTGTAACTGACCTGTAACTGACCTGTAACCGATCTGTAACGAGACCTGTAACTGACCTGTAACTGAACTTAACTGACCTGTAACTGACCTGTAACTGATCTGTAACGAGACCTGTAACTGACCTGTAACTGACCTGTAATGACCTGTAACAGACCTGTAACTGACCTGTAACGGAACTGTAACTGACCTGAATCTGACCTGTAACGAAACTGTACTGACCTGTAACTGACCTGTAATGACCTGTAACGGACCTGTAACTGACCTGTAACTGACCTGTAACGGAACTGTATCTGACCTGTAACTGACCTGTAACTGACCTGTAACGGAACTGTAACTGACCTTATCTGACCTGTAACTGACCTGTAACGGAACTGTACTGACCTGTAACTGACCTGTAACTAGATATGTAACTTGACCTGTAACTTGACCTGTAACTTGACCTGTAACTGACCTGTAATTGACCTGTAACGGACCTGTAACGGACCTGTAACTGACCTGTAATGAGACCCGTAAATGACCCGTAACTGACCTGTAACTGACCTGTAATGAGACCGGTAACTGACCTGTAAATGACATTTAACTGACCTGTAATGAGACCTGTAAATGACATGTAGCTGACCTATAAAATACCTGTAACTGATCTGGAACAAGACCTGTAACGAGACCGGTAACTGACCTGTAACGAGACCGGTAACTGACCTGTAACGAGACCGGTAACTGACCTGTAACTGACCAGTGAAAGGCCTCCACCTCCGTTAGATCCATTATGACATTACAAAGTAACATTAGCATCAGGGTTTAACAATCTAATTACAACCTCCTGTGTTACGAATGACACAATCAGGGTGCCTATTTTACGCCTGGTTACAACGCTCTTGGTTGACTGGACGTGTTGGATAATTACACCTGCAACTTTTGGCCAGGTAATTACCAAATGAGAAACGGGCTTCTCCACCCCCACCCCCAAAAACCTACCCCCACCACCTCATCCTAATTACAAAGCCAGCAACATGTGCGCATGTATCGGTGCTGTTATTTACTGCAAGGATTATATCATTGTGCGCATGTATCGGTGCGGTTATTTACTGCAAGGGTTATATCATTGTGCGCATGTATCGGTGCGGTTATTTACAGCAAGGATTATATCATTGTGCGCATGTATCGGTGCGGTTATTTATAGCAAGGATTATATCATTGTGCGCATGTATCGGTGCGGTTATTTATAGCAAGGATTATATCATTGTGCGCATGTATCGGTGCGGTTATTTACAGCAAGGATTATATCAATGTGCGCATGTATCGGTGCGGTTATTTACAGCAAGGATTATATCATTGTGCGCATGTATCGGTGCGGTTATTTACAGCAAGGATTATATCATTGTGCGCATGTATCGGTGCGGTTATTTACAGCAAGGATTATATCAATGTGCGCATGTATCGGTGCGGTTATGTACCACAGTGATGATGTCAATTAAGCTGAACAATGAAACTGCGATAGTTCTCTCCCCTGCCCACTCCATGATGGAATCGTTTTATAACAACGTTCAGTCTTGCGTAACGATTATGGTAAGAAAAATATGTTGTTTGTGTTTAGTTGGAGTTCGCTTCTAAGTGCCCTTTAATGATGCTTGATGGGGATGACATTGGGGACATGTGAACCAGGGGAGAGGAGAGGGTGCCCACAGCAATAGCGATTGACAGGCATAGGCGTGACACAAGACAGACGGGCCCGCGTATATCGGTGGGCCACAGACCCGATGAAGTCAGGTTAAAGGCATTGTGTACAGATAGATGTTTTACATCAACCGCATCTTGGATCATGTAAATTGCATATACATATAGTAAAACGCACTTTATTTCTCTCTCTCTCTCTCTCTCCCTCCCTCTCGCTATCTCTCTCTCTCTCTATCTCGATATTCCCACGTGATCTACATCTGATTACATCATCTACACCTGCTTACATCATCTGCATCTGATTACATCATCTACACCTGCTTACACCCAACGGATTGACAGTAAAACATCGTTTACCAACAAATCTCTCA
Organism: Omphiscola glabra; assembly: GCA_964017045.1. Classification (NCBI taxonomy): domain Eukaryota; kingdom Metazoa; phylum Mollusca; class Gastropoda; family Lymnaeidae; genus Omphiscola; species Omphiscola glabra. The sequence continues at coordinate 44,058,280 of OZ024796.1, forward strand.
TTAAAGTTTATTTTCAATGTTCTTTGCTTAAAATGTTTTTATGGCTGAAAAATGGCTATATATTGTACATTGCACATTTATATAAAACACGTGTACGCATATATATATATATATATATATATATATATATATATATATATATATATATATATACAGAGAGATAGGGGAGGGAGAGAGACAGAGAGAGCGACAGACAGAGAGAGAGAGAGAGAGAGAAAGATTATTCATGTCCAGCCAGCAGTGTGTCCAAATTGATAAACCTCTCGTAAATGACGATGACAAACAGCCTGCCCCTCCCCCACCCACCTCCGCCCTCGGGAAGGGCGCCCAAATGTCATGGACACGCCTAACTATCCATAGGTAGACATGTGGCGGCTTATGATATTTGTTGGGGACACACACGCCGGACCAGGACACTCGGACACACAAACACACCGAACCAGGACACTCGCCTGTCTGGTCAAGTCTTAGGTTTAGGGAAAAACCGTGCATGATGTTAACTACAATCCATTTTCTAAATAATGAGGAGATGTTTTCGCGGGACGAAGCCACTCGGTGAATTATTTTGATTGTTTTCATCCCACTTTTTGTGTTCATCGATGTACGATCGTGCACGATATAGTTGTTGAGGATTTTTTGAAAATGTGCTTTTGTGTTCTCCTTTTAAAAAATGTTATTTTTAGCTCGTGTTTTTTTAGAACGAAAGCAAAGTAATGTTTATAAGTCAATTAATAATAATGTTTATAGTTAGCTAGCGAGAAGAAAAACAATAAGCTGATTATTTGTTTTTGTATTAGGCTTACAAACTTCCTTGAAAACGCCATCGACTACTTAACTAGAACATTTCTTTAGCAGTATTCAATACTGTATTGAGTTATGGATTTTCAACCACACGCAATTAAATAATAATTCTTAAATAGGAGACAGGCACGTAAGCACCCCTCACCCCCCAACACACTACACCCACACCCCGACCATCGCTACCCGCCCCCCACCCAAAAAAAAATGTTTTCTAAAGACATATTTGGTTGTATCATCCTTTAATCAACATCTAAGTTTGGTTGCATTCGTGCATGTCTTATGATGTATGTCACAATGTGCAGGAAGTGCTGACAGTCAATGGTCCTGTCATTGTCATACATTTCACAACTGTTAAACTGTAATGCGATCAAAATCTCACGGTGGGTATACTAAATATAAAGCTTCATAGATTATACTGTGTGTAAGCTCACCGAACAAAAAGTGTAAGTTAAGTTAGATTTCTGTAACAAGACAAAAGAAAGTGGCATGTGCTCGAGGCTGCACTCGTAGGCTGCATTCGGGGCACGAAGTGGCTGTCTGGGGGGCGTCAGGGCTCTAAGGTAAATTTAAACCTAGACACAGCAGCATTCGAGATTAGAGTGTTGCTAGGGTTAGCTTCTTAAACAGACGTTTTGCTTGGGGGGGGGGCGTATTTTGTCGTTCGTTTCTTGGGGGTTTGGGGTGCTAGGAGAAAGTTTTGGGGGTAGGGGGTTTGACGGTGAGATTGTGAGGGGGGATGTGCGGGAGGTTTGGGATGGGGAGCCTAATGCTTGGCCTGCAAATTTCTGTCGCCTTCCTCTGATTAGCATTTTTTTTTTTGTTGTGCAATGTTCATATTCTTGAGTCGCCATCAGACACAGCTAACGGTCCACATAGCCACCAGACGCAGCCGGCGGTCCACATAGCCACCAGACACAGCCGGCGATCCAAATAGCCAACAGACACAGCCGGCGGTCCACATAGCCATCAGACACAGCTGACGGTCCACATAGCCATCAGACACAGCTGGCGGTCCACATAGCCACCAGACACAGCTGACGGTCCACATAGCCATCAGACACAGCTGGCGGTCCACATAGCCACCAGACACAGCCGGCGGTCCACATAGCCACCAGACACAGCTGACGGTCCACATAAAGTGGACCAGACGTGAAACATGAGCAGATCATAGGTTGTCATTTATTGATCCTTTTGTGTGTGTGTGTGTGTGTGTGCACAGTTGTAGTGTGTTGAAAGCGTGTTGTTGTGATGTATCCAACACCTTCTAACTCAACACAGGGATGTGTGGTCTCACGCTCCCCTCACACGAACACACGGCAGTGTGCTCTTCCTCCATTTGCGACACGCGACAACGGTGGTGTGTAATTTTTCATCCCTCTCTCACAAATCAAAACCAAACGTGAGAATCTCACAACCGGTATCTCTCTCTCTCCCCCCCCCCCTCTCTCTCTCTCTCTCTCTCGCTCTCTCTGAACCACTTTGTTTTTGAGGACGGCCTGTTGACTTAAGTTGACCCACCCCCCTTCCCCTCCTCCCCACGATCTTCAACGTGTGTCCCCAACAATCAAGTTATTTCACTGTTCAGGCCGGGATGTTCTGTGTATGTGCGGGATGTTATGTGTATATGCGGGATATTATGTGTATGTGCGGGGTCTTTTAGTCACACCTGAGAGAGATCGTCTAAATTTTTTATATTTTTTGTGTGTGTGTTGTCTTCTCCGTGTCCCCCCCCCCCAAGCGCCCCCCCCCCGGCCATGTTTAGGCAATGTGTAGCTTTAAAAGTGTAACATTAACCGTGTGTGCGTGTGAACACGACCGTGGTAAGTGGCGTCCACAGATGTGCAATGTGTTGGAATCAATAGTAACAGAGAGGACACATTACGCGATGCTCACCCTCTGCCTCAACACCGTATATTGTGCAATGAGCTTACTCATTTTTTTTTGTTTATTTATCTTCTTAAACTGTGATTACCATACAGTTTTCCCCTTTATGTAAATTGACAACAGGTTGCAACAGAACGAGCAAATTTATATTGTGAAAAATTCCACGAGAAATTTCATCCTGTCGATAACTGATATCGAGGATATCACTTGTGCAGTAACGAAATTGGAGCGACTGATCGAACCGTATGTCATCGGTCATGCACAGACATTTCTACGAGATGTCTAAAAATAGATTGTATAGCACACACACAAAATGTCCCTACCAGCCTTTAGGGTCGGTGGTGTGAGCTGTGAGATCTTATTTTAACAACGATGCCGCCTCAGCTGCGTATTGACGTCAAACCCGGGATACTTCCGTGCAACATCAGCGACGTCATCGTGGGCTACGTCAATTTGACGTCACGGAGACCGGAAGCAGGCGAGGAGCCGTACGATCACGTGGGAGCCATGGAGTTTATTGTGGCGACGCTGCTGGTTTACTGTCTGCTGGGCATATCCGGTCTGCTGGTGATGAGGATCAAACGGCGGGCGTCCAGGAGTCATAGGTCAGTGGGTGTTTAATACGAGGGTCAGGGGTCAGTTGGTGTTTAATACAAGGGGGTCATGGGTCAGTGGGTGTTTCATACAAAGGTCGTAGG
>OZ024796.1:44064162-44199162 GCA_964017045.1 Omphiscola glabra
TCTGTGAGTTACAATCAATTGTTAAATCCACAGGATGATGTTTCACATACAGAACATAGAGCTTCAGAAGAGCGAGTCCGGCTCCAGGCGTGTCCCCGACAGCTTCAACGACGAGTCCACGGCCCTGTTCGACGTGAGCTGTGCCGGCCGGGGTTTAAGAACCTCCGATGACTCGTCCATCACGATGATCTCCCAGTACCAGTACGAGGTTTCTCAGCTGCCCGTCCTCCCGGAGGACTACATCGACTTCCAGTCTTTGGACGAGGGCGTCGCGACATCATCGGAGTACGCTCCGTCGGGCGGGACGACTTCGGATATTTCCGGGACTCACTTCGGGGCAACCAAAGTGAACGACTCGGAGTCGAGCTTGCTCTCCGAGGAGTTTCTGACACACGGCTCAAACAATCTTCAGATCCCGATGTCCTACCTCGCCGAGGACCTAAACAGCAGCAGAAGTGATGATTTAGAAAACAAAGAGGATTACAATGGTAGTGATGACAGTGATACTAATAATTGTGATACTGTTGGAAATGATGAGCAAAATAGCGAACAATTGTTAGGTACAAAAACACAAAAGCGAGTTAACTTTTCATAAGAATTGTGTTGTTCTTTTAAACATATTCCAATGGTATATCCATGGTCAACGAACATGAATTTTTCCTGAGATATGATCCTATGTCGTATATCCGCCTTTAAGTGTAAATGGCATATCCATGTGTGTTTTATACTTCAGATTGTTGGATTATTCAACACGCTAACACTGGGAATGAATACTCGTCTGCTGGTGTAGTTTCTTACATTTCCGGATAAGTTTAACATAAAAAAAGTAACTTTTAGGATTTTTAAAGTTCTCATTACTATAACATATAAGACGCTGTCTTGCAGGTAATTGAGCGTTTCGATATTCTGATGAGAGAGTATGGAATACAAAATTATTTTTTGCCAAAATTTGACGTCATGAAAGTGCCATACCATACAAAAGTAATTGTGCATCGAGCAATCTAAACGCGAGGGTTCTCAACCTGTGGGTCGTGACCCCTTTGGGGGTCGCCTAAGACCATCGGAAAGCACATACTCTACAGTCCTAAAGAGAGCAACGAAAATAATTGTGTGATTGGGGGGTCGCCACAACAAGACGTACGGTATTAAAGGGTCGCGGCATTGGTAAGGTTGAGAACCACCGATCTAAGGCATCGTGCCTTGAGATTTTTATTTATTTATTTTAAATTATAAAACAAAACATTATTTGAAATGAGCTTACTTTTACTAAGTGACCTTGAAATGTTGGTGTCTTCATTAAAAATGTAACCAATCATTTGGTCTAGCTAATCTGACATGTTATCAGAAAACTTAAAACTCAGAATGCTTACATCATAAGAAAAGTCTCTTAATCAATTTTCACGTCAGTAACAGATTTGAAAAAGGGGGGGGGGGTGAGGGTGGTTTGGCTTTTTAAAAAGTAAAAAATCGAAATTTTCCATTATCGCATAAAAATGTACACACATTTGCCAATGAACTTTATTTTTCAAAAAGTGGAAAGGTAAATATATTTTCATATTTGTTCACATCCATGAAATCTAGGTAAAGAGGGGAAGAAATGGTATTTTTCTTAAAAGATTAAATGCTCACGTTTGCAAAATGGTTGGGTAATGAGATATATCCCCCCCAACATAAAAATGTAACCACTATCCTTCTTTTGCCAAATATTTACATTATGTTTTTCATCATATTGTTTATCCTTATAAATGTGTGCCCACCCGTGGTCAACGCCTTTGAACTCTGTTTTCTTAAATGGGTCTAAACCATATTTATTGACTTTACAATAAATCTAACCCTCCTTGTTCACACCTGTCACATCATTGGATGTAAAGACAGTCATCCACATAACCATACAACTGTCATGTCATTGGATGTAAAGACAGTGATCCACATAACCATACAACTGTCATATCATTGGATGTAAAGACAGTGATCCACATAACCATACAACTGTCATGTCATTGGATGTAAAGACAGTCATCCACATAACCATATACAACTGTCATGTCATTGGAAGTAAAGACAGTCATCCACATAACCATATACAACTGTCATATCATTGGATGTAAAGACAGTGATCCACATAACCATACAACTGTCATTTCATTGGATGTAAAGACCGTCATCCACATAACCATATACAACTGTCATGTCATTGGAAGTAAAGACAGTCATCCACATAACCATACAACTGTCATTTCATTGGATGTAAAGTCCGTCGTCCACATAACAATACAACTGTCATATCATTGGATGTAAAGTCCGCCATCCACATAACAATACAACTGTCATATCATTGGGTGTAAAGACAGTCATCCACATAACCATACAACTGTCATATCATTGGATGTAAAGACAGTCATCCACATAACCATATACAACTGTCATTTCATTGGATGTAATGTCCGTCGTCCACATAACAATACAACTGTCATATCATTGGATGTAAAGACAGTCATCCACATAACCATACAACAGTCATTTCATTGGATGTAAAGTCCGTCGTGCACATAACAATACAACTGTCATATCATGGGATGTAAAGTCCGTCATCCACATAACCATACAACTGTCATATCATTGGATGTAAAGACAGTCATCCACATAACCATACAACTGTCATTTCATTGGATGTAAAGTCCGTCGTCCACATAACCATACAACTGTCATATCATTGGATCTAAAGACCGTCATCCACATAACCATACAACTGTCATATCATTGGATGTAAAGACAGTCATCCACATAACCATACAACTGTCATATATTGGATGTAAAGACAGTCATCCACATAACAATACAACTGTCATATCATTGGATGTAGAGACCGTCGTCCACATAACCATACAACTGTCATATCATTGGATCTAAAGACCGTCATCCACATAACCATACAACTGTCATATCATTGGATGTAAAGACAGTCATCCACATAACCATATACAACTGTCATGTCATTGGAAGTAAAGACGTGTCATCTACATAACCATACAGCTGTCATATTATTGGATGTAAAGACCGTCGTCCACATAACACAATGTACACATCGTCTTTCCTCCTCTTGAAATTTGTTTTTAGAAGAATGTACTTCAGCATCTGATACGTTTTAAAACATACTATTAACATCAGCTCAGGGATGTAAAGACCTCTATGTTGCTACCGCATACATTTTTTTGCACCCGCTAAACTAGGGTAAATAGTATAAAGTCAATACCAAAATTCAATCGGTAACATAATCGGATTTGGAGATGATGACTTTAAAATGTAACCCCTTGATCAGCGTTTTTCTCTTGTAACTATTTTTAAACATCGAGTTCCAATTTTTTTTTTATCTTCAAAAATTTAATAAATTTCAAAACATGTGGAATTTTGAAAGTAAAACGTATTAAATGTTGAAGATGCTATACTTAAATTGTGTTTGTGTGTGTGTGCGTGTATTAAAATAAGAGATTACCATTTAAAAAGCAAGCAATTTATTTATTTAACACAAACATGGGGTGGGTGGGGGGGGGGGGATATTTTCAGATTTGTAACGCAATTAAATTTAAGGGGAAAAAATGAATGGGGGAGATTTTCAGATTTGTAACGCAATTAAATTTAAGGGGGGGGGGGAAATGAATGGGGGAGATTTTCAGATTTGTAACGCAATTAAATTTAAGGGAAAAAAAGAATGGGGGAGATTTTCGTGTTTCATTTAAGTTCTTATCAGATGATTTAAATTAATTTCTCTTAGGATTATTTACGTTAAATTCATATCGGATTATTTAAATTCAGTTCTTATAAGATTATTATTATTATTTGTGCACTGAATTTCAAGTGGATATGGTTTGGAATAATTTGAGCCGTTGACATAAATTTCGATTTAGCCACAAGGTCCTTAAATTCGGCAAGATCATCTTGAGGCTCACTTTTTTTTTATTTACCTTCAATTTTTTTAAAGGTTACCAAAGCGTAATGGAAACCAAATATTTCAGCTTCATATTCTGGGGAGGTGTACAATTTATTTGCGATCTTATATTCACTTTAAAAAAAAAAAAAAAAAAAAAAAACGGAGTCTTGGTAAAAGGAGATCGCGCTGAAAATCTGGTATCGTAACTTATTTTGTTTTTAGTAAAACAGACTTTCCTTTATTTTAAAGCAGTCGTTGGTATCTTTGCATAGGCGTTTCATTTAAAACATTGAGTTTTGAGAAACTTTTATCCTCTATATATAATAGAAGGCCACCCAATCTCTTTTTCGCCCCCCCCCCCCAACTACAAATAAAATATTTATTATATTAAGTATATTTATCTTATTATAATAATACTTACGTGTTAAAGATTACTTATAATTTAAATAAGAGCTGATATATTTTATCATTATATAAATTTATTCGATTTCTGTAGGCTAATAGACTATAGAAAATTACTATCAAGAATCTAGCGCTACATTATCAAATTAGCTCTTTCATATACTTATCATATTATTATTATTATTATTATTTATTATTATTATTATTATTATTTATTTTTCTCATTTCGTCGTTTATATTATTGTATTTTATCATATTTCATTTATTGGCACTGCCATCGCTGCTACTACTATTGAAAGATACATTTTTTTTAAAAAAAGTCCGTGCTCATTGAACAACTTGTTTAACAATGAAACGCGAGAACGGATTAAACAAAGTCCTGATCCCTTCTCAAGTTCAAGTGCAGTTTTCTTAATCCTCAAAGGTTAATCTTCACCGTCGAAGTCAACCATTTATTGAGTTAGACAACGAACAATGAAAACCCACGTGAGCTAAGACGACTCGGTAGCCTTAAGACTATACTATCAGCCTTGGCCTATACACACACGCGCGCGCGCGTGAAATAAAAACATTGAGGTCCCATTGACCTACTTAGACATATCCTCTGGCCATTGATTGTTATTTGACTCCAACTACGTAAAGATAATATCGACGTATCATTTTTCGCCAATTGGAAACTCATGCAGAATCAGGGTAGACAACCGCGTCACAGTAACATTTATGATTGATTGGGTTTTGTCCCATTTATGTACTACTTTATCTATCCCAGGGCGCGAAACATGATCACAATCGCAATATACATGAATGTTTTATGCTACTCAATGTTATTCCTTAAATTAAAAAATAAAAAATGTCTTTATTTATTCATGTTTCCTTTTTTTCTTTTTCTATTCATGTCACAGCTATACATTTTATACTCATCCTTTTGGTATCTTAAAATTAAAAATACATTTTAAAAACACACAATAATGGAGTAATTTTGTGACGAAGAAATTGCTCGACAACAAAAATGTTTGATCAAACTGCTAATGTTAGCGTCAGTTCACACGATCAAATTAGCTTCAAATTTCGCGTCAAATTTGTGTGGGTTTTTTTTTTTTTTTTTTTTATTGGACAGAAATGGGAATTTGATCAAACAGTAATTTGCAAGTTGTGACAAGGCTTCATACAAATATCGTATCAAATGCTTGATCGAAAATTTGATCGTGTAAACTGACGCTTAGGGTCGGTTCACACGGTCAAATTTCGCGTCAAGCATTTGATGCAATTCGTGTATGAAGCCTTGTCACAACTTTCAAATTACTATTTGATCAAATTCCCCAAAAAAGGAAACCACGCGCAAAATAGTTCGTTCATACAACAATTTGACGCGAAATTTGATCGTGTGAACCGACCCTTTGGGTCGGTTCACACGATCAAATTTTCCTTCAAGCATTTGATGCAATTCGTGTATGAAGCCTTGTCAACACTTTCAAATTACTAGTTGATCAAATCCCCCCCCCCTCCCCCCCCCCCACCCCAAAAAAAAGAAACCACGCACAAAAGTAGTTCGTTCATACTTAAGGCGTCCATACTTAGTGTTCATACTTAGTGCGTTCATACTTAGTACTCGGTTCACACGATCAAATTTCGCGTCAAATTTTTGTATGAAAGCACTATTTTGGTTTCTTTTTGGGGGAATTTGATCAAATAGTAATTAGAAATCTGTGACAAGGCTTCATACACGAATTGCATCAAATGCTTTAAGGAAAATTTGACCGTGTGAACCGACCCTTAGTGCGTTCATACTTAGTGTGTTCATCTAACAATTGGAAGCGAGATTTGACCGTGTGAACTGATGTTTAATGACTGGGCTCTGATTTTCAACGTTCATGGTGTGTCCTTAGAATTTAAGCATTGTAACTAGTCCGGACATTTTTTATGGACAGATTTACGTCATTTTTTTGTTTTTTTTTAAATTTTAAATGAACCTTTTAACATCACCGTGAAATTTATGTATTACGGGCGTGTTACGCTAAGCCACTTTTTTAATATTATAACTTAAAGCTATAATATTAAAAAAAAAACTATTTATCTATCATGACACATCATGGTTACCACGTCGTTAACAGAGTCATTAAATGATATGTTTAGTGAGATGTGTCTTGACGGGCGACGAAAACTAAAATAAAGATGGGCAGACAATTAACAAGTTAATATTAAAGGGACAACACTCCCAAAATTAGGGTTTAAATTGCCAAAAGTTAATTATAAATTTAAATAAATAAAATAAAACATACCTTTACTCATGATATTTATACATTTATTTGCGCAATTTTCATGCAATTTATAGTATGAGCCACTCCCTGCTTGAAATATTGTATTTTCTTAATTTGTTTTTGGACAACATAAACATTTAGCATATTAGGGGCAATTTCTTCTAGCCTTTACATCGGTAAATCTTTTTCTTTCGCTTTCTTTATTTATATTATTGGCAATATGTTTCTCTACAGATAAAAAGAGCCAGAGAATGCATTCCGTCTTGAGACATGGATGATCGTAAATATGTTTCTTATAAGCTTTAGTTGACTAAAACATCTCCATCCAGCGGCTACAGTGATAGGAATTGTGAGCATTATTCTTAATGATATTCACATATTTGGCACGACATCCTGTACCGCAACAGTGTTTATGAATATAGCGGCTTCTGTTGGAAGCTTTACAGCATGAGGAAATACTTGTTAGACTGTGTCTAGTTCAGTCATGTATCAGTCAACATGTCATATTCGTTTATATCGCCATTTTCTTGATACCTTAACGTATTCTCTAAACCTTGACACGCCGCTGCTTCGTGCTTCCACTTGTTGTGCAGATTTTAATTTTAAAAGATAATTTAAAACTCCCGGTTAGTTTTGAAACTTTTCAACTGTTCAAACCTGTCTGTACGTCATTACAATGAACACAGGATTTTTAAAAAAAACAGAATAAAACAAGGTCATCTGCATTTGGAACCTCGTCAGTGCACTCGTATATGCTATAGCCTCTTTCTCCTTCTACTTTTATTTATAAAAATGGACTCTACATCCAATTCTGTAGCAATTTTTGTTTAATGCCGACCCTAGTGCAGCCGTCGGAAAATCTTTAGCGACCTACGTGCGGCTCGGCCAGTCGGCCACAAATTGGTTTTGACCCTGAAAAACATGGCTCTTGACAGGTTCTTGAAAAGAAATTTGGCTCCCCCAAAAATGTTTAATCCTCTTGCTGCTGATTTTTTGGCTCTTTTGACTAATGAGTTTGACGACCGCAGCCCTAGTGCATTACCAAATTAGTAAAACTGCAGTAGATAGTTCCACGGACATGTCCTGCGTAGTGTTGATGACAACATTTACCCTGCCTACGATATCATAACAGATATTAATCATTAATAAAAAAAAAAAAACTATAATCTTCTATTTGTAATACAAAATGTTTCTTCTTCATGTTGCACTGCTAGATCAGACGCAGACACTTCTGAAAGTTCATAATGAGATTCTTGAATTCCCGTAATTTTATATTAATGGCTTTGAAACGTTCGGTGAAGCTCAACTACTTGTAAGATTTTGATTTATTTATACACAGTTGATATATTACTAAATTATTACAAAGAGAGATGATTAAGCTACTTACTGGGGTGAACGTATTACACAAATCCCGATTGTAATTAATTTACTTTCACGTGTTATTTAATATCTATTTATTAAACTGCACTTCAAAAATCGATTGACCACACCCTAGGGCACCGAATACACGATGTTCTGAATAAATTAAATTTCGATTTCAAACTTCGGTGAGCGGCAAATTCTTGGTCACGGGCAATTCAGCGATCGGTCTAAAAATGCCTATATTGCCGCCACCGCCAAACGACCAAAGTCGCCAAAACCAGGTTTACTGATAAGCAAATCGCTGACAAACCTACTGCTGTCGCCTCCGCCGTATCGAAGGCGCTGTCACCAGAAACGGGCGACGTGGCAAAGAGAGAGGAACTCGATACACGTACACAGGAAGCAGCTGTCTTTGTCAGCAGCGACTTTTTCCGCCACTTCCTGTGCACGAACATACGATTTATGTAGTATGGGAGACAAACATTTAGCAATAACAATTATTTTTCTTCCATGGCACCCACATGCAACGCTTTTTATCCATTTTTTCAAGATCGCTGATGGCGCCATAAGCATGTGGCGCCCCTAGCAAATGCCTGATTTGCCGATGCCTTGAGCCGACCCTGCTTGTAAGATCATCCTCTACATTTTGTAAGTAAAATTCATTTTAAAAACCTTACAATAAAGGCAATTTCTTTTAAAACCAAAATTGATTAGAAAAAAATGGCTTCTGAGAAATAAATACCAATTCCAAGAATTTGTGGCTCTGATTGGACATGTACTTTGGCAAAAAAATCGCCTCTTTGATAACGGCATACCTCCAAATATCTGGTGTATCGTTAGTCTTCTTTTAGTGAACTGCTAAGAGATCATTTTGCTTGCTAAAAACTTTGAGAAATATCTCTTTTTGCCTTCAAATTTGCATGAAGTTGTTCCCTTGATTTCCATAAGTTGCTGCATGTGGGGGGATGGGGGGGGGGGAATCCCAATCTTGACGTTTAAAATTATATTAGTAAGCCTGTGACAGACAATAAATATAATTATGGACTGCGGCCCCCCTCCCCCAAAACGGGCTACCCATATAAAGATGAGCCATCTTCTGCTGACAAGCTGTCAAAGAGCTAGTTAAGCCACTGGCGCTACATCAACCCACCCTTACACCTCCCCCACAAACTCCCCCCCCCCCCCCAAACTTGCTGACTAGGATCATGGTTTTATTTGTTGTCAAGACATCATCAAAAGGTGTTTAAAGTGTCATTTAGAAATAAACACTTCTGGTCGTTGCGACACAACACATAAAAGTTCTATCAATGTCGATCAAGAACACGATTGTGTCAAAGAATGGACCTATTCAAAATAAGCTTATTAGCTCATCGTGCAGGGGAGGGCAGGGAATCACCGGGGGGGGGGTGTAGGTTATACGTTAAACTGCAATCGATGTCCTATCGGAAACCATTGATCTCAACTTGGCGCAGAACGAAACCGGAGCGTTACGTTGCTTGGCCTGTTCACAACGCTGTACATTGAAACGGTTGTGGTGGCTTACAGCATGTGAACCTTAGTCCAGTTATTGGAAATATGTTGGTTTGGAGGCCCGAGGAGTCACAAACATCGTAGCTTGACCCGGTCAAGTGTTTCCATTAGATTTGCGTGAAAATTTAACCCCTTTGCCTGCTGGTAATTTAAAAAAATAAAAAATGTGGCTTCTACAGAGGAAGCAATATTTCTATTTTAAAAGAAAGCGGGGCTTATTTCTTCACTTCCTTACTTTAATTTAATCCTTTACATGCATTTTTTTTAAATTTTATATTAATATTCTAATGACCCACCCGCTTTTACACCGCAGATTTATTTCATCAAATATTTCAGGAAAAAAGATAGTACTCACCAAAAGCACTTGCGACATTCTTTTTAAAGAATCTCATTTAGTGCAGTTATCGGGAATTTGATTTCATAAAATCAGTGGAAAAACGGGAAAAACTGATTTTTGGGGGGTAATAATTGGGGAAGGGGGGCTGAACATTTGATAGAATTTTTTGTCGTCGGCAACGAGTCTATGTGCCAAGTTTCAGCTCGATAGGTTGACGGGTAGTGGGTTAATTAGCCAGCCACGAACGAAAGTTAGATTAATATACAGGATTTATCAAACACGGCTTCTTCATGCCGAAGATAAATATTTATTAAGATTTAAATCCAATCCTTGTGACAATTTGAGATACGTTTTCCCCCTCTCGTTTATGTTATATATCCATTAAGTCTTTGTGTTTAAAACAAGAAATACATTGTTTTTCTGTAGGCTTTCCTCAGAGAACACATAAAACAGCTTCACATAGAACAGCTTCACATAGAACAGCTTCACATAGAACAGCTTCAGATGGAACAGTTTCACATAGAACAGTTTCACATAGAACAGCTTCCACATAGAACAGCTTCACATAGAACAGTTTCACATAGAACAGCTTCACATAGAACAGCTTCACATAGAACAGCTTCAGAGGGAACAGTTTCACATAGAACAGTTTCACATAGAACAGTTTCACATAAAACAGCTTCTTAGAGAACAGCTTCACATAGAACAGCTTCACAAAGTCTTGAATTCGTTTCTTGTTCATTTCAGTACAGCATTGCTGACTCTTCTTGCTGTCCCCTATTTGACAAAATATCTTCCCGTTTAGTCATATTACTATTCTATGAATACTAAGAAACACTGGGCGAATCGATTTCAGCCATAAATTAGCTTAGACTTCCAACTATTTCTCGCCATGCCGTTATTGTTGTCCTAGTCGTTTTGTGTGAACACCCAGTTAGTGAGAGGCGTGCATGTTCTGGCACTGGAGACGTTTGTGAAAGAAACCAGCCCCCCCCCACCCTCCCCCACCCCCCCCAACCTGGGATTCCACGGCTGAACCTAAGCGAGAGTTTGGTACGCCACGCGGGGCCCGGGTCAATAGCAGATCCCTGGAGTGAAAGGGGAACGTATTGGCAGAGATAGCCCATCGAGTGGCATGATTGTTGTTTAAAGAAAAGACTTTTTAAAGGGAGTAACATGTTCAGTTATGCAGTTCTGTGGACGTAATAAACACAGCCTTGGATAATAACTGAAGTCGTACGATTTAGAAGATTGTTTACATATCGAGGAAGGTAAGGATAACAATTTGTTGGTGATGTACTTCTGGCGTCACTGACAATGGTCTATTTTGGCCGTGGTGTCTCTGTGGTGTCTTTCACTATGGTGTTTCTGTCGGTGGTGCCTCTGACCTTCCTCCCCCCCCCCCCCCAAGTGCCAGACTTAGTGAGTTTTGTGCTATAGACACGACCAAAAACTGCCGCCATGGAATCATAAATGTTGACATATCATCTACTTCTTACTAGATTTCAGTTTTTAAGGAACTAAACGCTCTATTCATATTCAAGTATAAATCCGAATCATACAGATTTTTAAAAGATTTTTTAAAATTATAAGTGTGAGAGCCCTAACTTAACCTTAAACTCAAATGCTTATATTCCTCTTGCTGTCCTCTCGGACACTATCTTACAGCGAAGTGTTCTTTTTATTCAATTCTGGTTTTACTGTTGTTTGCCCGCTGATGAAGGCTTCTGGCCGACACGTTCGTTGTTTTATTAGGGATATTTCCAGGTTTTTCCCATACTTTGATTCACTCATTTCCACCATTATATTTTCACGTTTAAAATAGTGTTGATATTTATTTTTTTAAAATCCAATTGTTTTTTTTTTTTCAAGATTAACCGGATATTATTGCCACTGCATAGTGCTAAAAAATATGTCAGATACCGAAACAAAACAAAAAAAGTGTATTTTAGAAATATATAAAAGTTGTATTTGTATCTGTAAATTAACTGTTTTTCAAGAAAAATCTCTTAAGTATTTCTTTCTTATGAGTCTTATCCAAATTGTTCTACACTCGTTCCTTTGGTGGCTATCGGTAGCTAACCAACCAAACGATCCTGAGACTGTGAGACACGGTAAAACTGAGATATGTTTTTTTTTTATGAGTTTGGGCTTCGAAAAGTTTCTTTCAACCAATCGCAACTGTTATTGAGAGTGTTTGCAAAATTAGAATTCAGCGACTTATTCTGACTTATATATGATCTTTAAAAGATGAGAGATATTTTTTTAAAGAAACTTCCGATAGCTTTTTCATCTGAAAATCATTAATTAATAAGACAAAGTTGATGAGATACTCGCTTTATCATTAAGAATGGCAGAAACATTAAGCCCCGGAACTTAAAAAAATAGTATTACTCTATCTACGCCGAAAGGGCTTAATTGCACTTTTTCCAACGCGATGAAGAAAATTAAACAAATCCCTAACAAAAAAGTTTTTCGTAAAAATTATTCATCAAATGTAATATCGAACAATGGAAAAGGGAGGTGGGGGGGCTGAAAATTTGACAAAGCCACAAGCAAGTAGCGCACTTTATAAGATTCAAAATTAGTGCTTCCCCCCCCCCCCCCCCCCAACTTTCCTAAGTATCGCAACCGCACATTCTTTTGTTCACGCCCCTGAACTAAAATACTATTCTAATTACCCACCCGCTTTACTTGATTTTTTCATTTTATTTCATTCTGTCATCTGACTTCATTCTGTCATCTGACTTCATTCTGTCATCTGACTTCATTCTGTCATCCTGATTGATTCTGTAATTTTACTTCATTCTGTCATCTGATTTCATTCTGTCATCTGACTTCATTCTGTCATCTGATTTCATTCTGCCATCTGACTTCATTCTGTCATCTGACTTCATCTTGTCATCCTACTTGATTCTTTCATTTTACTTCATTCTGTCATCTGACTTCATTCTGTTATCTGACTTCATTCTGTTATCTGACTTCATTCTGTCATCTGACTTCATTCTGCCATCTGACTTCATTCTGTCATCTGACTTCATTCTGTCATCTGACTTAATTCTTTCATCCTACTTGATTCTTTCATTTTACTTCATTCTGTCATTTGACTTCATTCTGTCATCTGACTTAATTCTGTCATCCTGCTTGATTCTGTTATTTTACTCCATTCTGTCATTTGACTTCATTCTGTCATCTACTTGATTCTTTCATCCTGCTTGATTCTTTCATTTTACTTCATTCTGTCATCTGACTTCATTCTTTCATCCTACTTGATTCTTTCATTTTACTTCATTCTGTCATCTGACTTCATTCTGTCATCTGACTTTATTCTGTCATCCTACTCGATTCTGTCATCTGACTTCATTCTGTCATTTATTGGCACGGGTTTTTAATGTCTATGTCCTTCTTGATATCTAGGTCATTAAACTAGTTCTCTAAACGATGTTTCTAAACTAGGTCTTCAAATTAGGTCTCTAAACTGGCGAATCCGCGTTCACAATAGTTTAGCTATCGGCACCTCACCTGGCCATGTCGCCAATTCAGGAAATCATTTGCAGGTTACAGTTTGGTCACGGTTGAATAAAAAAACATGTTCAATTTTTCTTAGAAGTTATTGATCCATAACCTCGGATTATCGATGTGGTCACAAGCATTCATGGTCATATGTTCGACTGGTTATATTTTAACTGGCTTCGATTTGGGTGACGTGTGTGTGTTCAAATTTGAGTTAAATTCAAGAGAACCGCATGGTAGTATCAATGTTACAGTCAATCACATTTGTTGAAATTAAAGGTAATCGTCTTTTCTATAAAATGTTTATGTTGGTAATAATGCGAGCTCTTTCAGAGTAAAGATGTGTATAGTCTGAAACGATAGCATTAAAAGATTAATTATTGTTATTTAGCGTCAGTTCACACGATCAAATTTCGCGTCAAATTGTTGTTTGAACGTGTTATTTTGTGCGTGGTTTCTATTTTGGGGAATTTGATCAAATAGTTATAATTTGAAAGTTGCGACAAGGTTTCATACACGAATGGCATCAAATGCTTGAAGGAAAATTTGACCGTGTGAATCGACCCTAAATCTTACAAAAAGAATGTTGAGTAGCAGTGGGACTCACCTTTAAATTCACAACTATTAAAGTGCCGGGGGAACTTTGCGTTTAAACCCGCATAACTTCATTTCGATTTAATTTTAACACGGTCTTGTGCTCTGCGGTGTGTGTAATCCATGACATGTATTCACTGTCACAAACTTGATTAAACTCTATGTAAATAATCATTCAGTTATCATGTATTCGGAAAACGAATAAACTCGAGAAAACGTAAAATTAACTCACTTTTGGGAACCATTTTTTGATTGCGTTTTAGATCAAAGTAGATGGTTTTAAAAAATGTCAACAATAAAATGTACAATACTAGAATAACACGTTGCAAATTTTATTTTTATTGTATACGCCTTGTATTAGGCAGCTCGGTCTTTGGGTAATGAATTTTAAGAAAATTTAAGAATATCATTTTAAAACTTTGTTTTCAGTGCGTCTAAACTCGTCTTCCAAAGACAGTATTTTCATTTTATACGTTTTGGTACAGTTTTGGAAAAGCATGTTTTTGAAAAAGTATTTTTGACAGTGTTTTATTTCACGTTTTTATTTAGCAATTATTTAATTTTGCCCTGGTCAAATCTTGTGGCTCGGTTTTAGACCTGTTCCCTTCGTGCCGAGAACTTGAAAGTTTGCATAATTACTCAACCCCCCGGTGTCAATACAACACTACATTATCAAAAGGTCAGCACTGGTTCGAACTGACCCTTGAATGACCACTACATGTATTTCAGGAACGGAACACGTTTTCACTATAGCTTTTCCTTTGTTTCTAATTCCTGATAACAATCGGGTTAGGGTTAGGGTTAGGGGTTAGTGTTAGGGTTAAGATTAGGGTTAGGGTTAAGGTTAGGGTTAGGGTTAAAGTTAGGGTTAGGTTTAAGGTTAGGGTTAGGGTTAAGATTAGGATTAGGGTTAGGGTTAAGGTTAGGTTTAAGGTTAGGGTTAGGGTTAGGTAAAAAGGTCAACGCTGACATCTTCCAAGTTAGGGTTAGGGTTAGGGTTAGGGTTAGGTTTAAGGTTAGGGTTAGGGTTAGGTAAAAAGGTCAACGCTGACATCTTCCAAGACTAAAAAGTACAAAATAAAACAATATAAATAAATGCCTTTTTTTTTAAAAAACACGTTTTTTCCAAAAATGGACTAAAAATTTTAATATAAACTTCCCCCAAAATTTCAGAGTTCTTACAATCATATGACCAAAATAAGCGGAGGGCGTTCATGAACTCTTTGTTTTTTTTCAAGTCGCAAAGACACGCACGCAGCAGTATCGCTAATTTCATTCCACTTGTCAAGATCACGACCGATGTGAGGATACAACAGTAATACAAGGCTGTCGCGAGAACTCATATTGATCGGAGCATACAGCATTAATACAAGGCTGTTGCGAAAGCTCATGTTTCCTTGATGGAATAATATGCATCACCACAATTGTGCCACACAACATTGACTTGCAGTGACGTAAGACTTATACCTGTGTCCAACTCTGCATTCGTCAAGTCATCCGACATCATTGTATTTCAATGACACCCGGCGCACTTTTAAGTCACATGACCGGAACTGCTCTGAAGTTTTGTGGGACATTTTTTAAAAATCATTTTTAGTACATTTTTCTAAAAGCTTTTTTTAAAGTTATTTTTATATTGTTTGTTTTTCCTGTAGAGGGTGTGAGTGCTAGTTTTGTGAACGCTACATTATTTTATATTCTATCAATGTTTACTCATGTTCAGAGACTGAACGCATGTTCAACTTCCACGCCTGATTAAGATATTTCATCATCATGTCCCTTAGTCCTTGGACCACAGATGACATGGAAACTATCCTCCTCCATTTCTCCCGGTCTTCTGCACCTACGCACAGCATCGCCTAGTTTTAATCCCATCCACTCTTTGATGTTAACTTCCCATCTTTTTCTCTGTCTTCCTCTTCTTCTCCCTCCTCTAGTTGTGCCCTGCATGATTTCTTTGGCGAGCCCTTGTTTTCTGGTCACGTGGCCATACTACTCAAGTTTGCGCCTATTTACATGTTACTCTGAACAAAAAAAGTGCGTTTTGTTTTTGGTATTTAAAATCTTTGAGTAGTCTAAGGTCCATCAAATTTATGACGAGTAGTCTAAGGTCCATCAAATTTATGACGAGTAGTCTAAGGTCCATCAAGTTTATGACGTCGCATGTCTTTTGTCGAGGCCTGTAGTCCGGCGTTCGGAGTCTTGCATCGTCGCTCCTCCTCCGCACCCCAAATGTACAGTGCCTTATTTTTTTTGTAAGGACAACCACCCACTTGATGGTGGCCTGATGTGACGTCATATCCTGGTGCGGTAATTAAAACCACGTGATCGAAAAGGTGAATCACAATAAAAAATATTACGATCAACGTAATGGTGTGGACGTTAGACACCATGGTTTAAACACCATGGTTTAGACACGATCATTTAAGACACCATGGTGGTGTTCCTCTTCTGGCAGGTTGGTGATATCTTCATTGTTGAGCATATCCTAATAATATAACGTCACGTCGGCTGGGTTCCTGTTGAAATCGAGACAATGGGATCGGGACAGCCTGTGACAGCCTGTCAAAGTTTTTATTGTCAGCCCAGAATTCAATTACAGATCACATGGCGTCCAAGGGGGCTGTGCACCAGCCGTAAAGTACGTCACCCTCTACATTAAAAAAAAAGGGGGGGGGGGGTTCTAAGAAAGTGTGACTGTGACACATGGGGGTGGGGGGAGAGAGATTGTTGTATGAAGTCACACATTTTTATATTTTTTCCTTTCATCGTACAAGTGAGACCTGAAACAGCCAGTGATGTTAAACGTTCTGTCGTGGTGTATGTATCCTCACAGGAGATATCACGCTTATAGATAGAATAGTTTTATAGACGTACTTTTTTTCTCAGAGGGGTGGTGTGTCTTAGAGTTGCAGAGGCGTAGCTAGAGTGTTTGGCGCCCGGGGGACAAGATTCATTTTAAAGCGCCCTCTTTTCCTTTTTTCAACTCTCAAACCCATTATTTTCATCAATAAAATAATACCAAAGCACATTTTGGCGCCCCTAACTAGTTGGCGCCAGGGTACATCTTCACCCCCTGTGCCCCTACGCTACGCTTCTGTAGAGTTGTGAACAATTGTTACAGGGGTGAAGGGGAAAATAAAGGGGGGGGGGTTAAAATCTGTTCAAAATTAACGTGACCTACTTAATGAACGACTCCCCCCCCCCCACCCTTATAATACATTTTTAAAAAGGATGTGTTGTCGAAGTTCATGACCTACAGCGGAGTCGCCAGCCCTTTTTGCATGTTGGTGCCACATGTATGAGATATAATCATGATGGTTTGCTGTCGACGTCTGCTGGCGTTGTGTTGTAAAAGTTGAACTGAATTCAACGCACTGATCCATAAAGCATTGTCGTTGTATAGAAAACGCAGAACAGTGTGGGAGAAAAGATAGTAGCAGTGTGGGAGAAAAGATAGTAGCAGTGTGGGAGAAGACATAACAGTAGTGTTGGAGAAATAAACATCAGTGTGGGAGAAACCATAGTAGCAGTGAGGGAGAAGACATAACAGCAGAGTGGGACATAACAAAAGTGTAGTAGAAAACTGAACACCAGTGTGGGAGATAAGATAACCGAAGTGTCGAAGTAGACATAACAGCAATGTGGGAGAAAACAAAACAAAAGTGTGGGAGAAGGCACAACACTGCGGGAGAAAATAAACAACAGTGTGGGGATCTAAAAATGTGTGTGATAGAAAAAAAACGTCATATAACACAATTTATTTGGATATTTCTATTTAAATGAACACAAACCGTTATCTGACAATGAACTGAAACCGTTATCTGACAATGAACTGAAACCGTTATCTGACAATGAACAGAAACTGTTATCTGACATTGAACACAAACTGTTATCTGACAATGAACACAAACCGTTATCTGTCAATGAACTGAAACCTTTATCTGACAATGAACAGAAACCGTTATCTGAAATTGAACACAAACTGTTATCTGACAATGAACACAAACCGTTATCTGACAATGAACAAAAACCGTTATCTGACATTGAACAGAAACTGTAATCTGGCAATGAACACAAACAGTTACCTGACAATGAACACAAACCGTTACCTGACAATGAACACAAACCGTTATCTTACAATGAACACAAAACGTTATCTTACAATGAACACAAAACGTTATCTGACATTGAACACAAACCGTAATCTTACAATGAACACAAAACGTTACCTGACAATGAACACAAACCGTTATCTTACAATGAACACAAAACGTTATCTGACATTGAACACAAACCGTAATCTTACAATGAACACAAAACGTTACCTGACATTGAACACAAACCGTTATCTTACAATGAACACAAAACGTTATCTGACATTGAACACAAACCGTAATCTTACACTGAACACAAAACGTTACCTGACATTGAACACAAACCGTTATCTTACAATGAACACAAAACGTTATCTGAAATTGAACACAAAACGTTATCTGACATTGAACACAAACTGTTATCTTACAATGAACACAAACCGTTATCTTACAATGAACACAAAACGTTACCTGACATTGAACACAAACAGTTACCTGACAATGAACACAATCCGTTACCTGACAATGAACACAAACCGTTATCTTACATTGAACACAAACCGTTATCTTACATTGAACACAAACAGTTATCTTACAATGAACACAAACCGTTATCTGACAATGAACACAAACCGTTATCTTACAATGAACACAAACCGTTATCTTACAATGAACACAAACCGTTATCTGACAATGAACACAAACAGTTACCTTACATTGAGCACAAACCGTTATCTGATATTGAACACAAACCGTAATCTTACAATGAACCTGGGGTTTGGGACGTGCCACTTCTAAAACCACCGCATTCAAATTTATTTGATTCGTTTCGCTTGGGGGGGGGGGGGGGGGGGGGGGGAACAAAAATGCTTTTGATTTATTTATTTTTAATCAGCCCAGGCACTTACTTTAATGGTATGGCTTTGATTGCCAGTCTTTGCAGAAAAGACAAGATGTCGTCTTGGTCATAAAACTTGCACCGAAGATCATTAAGTGTGACACAAGTGTTGGCCGACGGCCTGATTAAACAGCACCAGTTGTAATAACATAATGCACATAAATCGGTTTTTTAACTCTAACTTTCTCTGCACTTAATATGGGTATACGTATGGATTTATACAAGAATGAATTAGGTTTCGGCAGAGGTAGGCAAACTCATTAGTCAAAAGAGCAAAAAATGTGCAGCAGGGCGAATTTAATAAAAATTGAGAGCCATATTTTTTTCAAGAACCATGTTTTTCGCAGTCAAACCCGATTTGTGGCCGACTGGCGGAGCCGCACTCAGGTCGCTAAAAGAGCCGCATGCGGGTCGCGAGCCGTGATTCGCCAACCACTGAGTTTGGGTACTGTCAGCGGCGTAGGAATAAGGCGGTGGGGGTGGGGTGGTATATTCCGTGCGGCACTTTTTCTCTAACTCGAGGAGTGGACTTTTCAGCAAACTGCAGGGTGGAGGACGACAGAAATCTTTGTTCACCCGGTCGACACTGACCGTAGCAGCGCCACTGACCGTAGCAAAGCCACTGCGTACTGCAGACAAACATGCTTAGATATCAGGTTGGCGGCGTGCTCAATTTTAACACGCGTTTGAATCTTACAAAATTAGGTTGATATCGGACATCCCGCTTATGTTATAATGTATGCGGGACATTTTTTAATGGAATTTTAAAATACAGATGTTAAGTCCCGTTTAAATAAAGTGAGTTAGCTGGGGTGGGTCCGCGTGTAGAAAATACCCCCCCCCCCTAAAAAACACAAACTTTTAATGTGACTAAATACAGAAAGTGGATTCTTAAAAACACGTTGGGGCTTTCAAGTTTTCTTGTGTCTTGCAACTTGCCAGGAAGAACGATACACCGGAGCCAGCAGGCAGGATAGTGCAGGTATGCTGTTGTTGTAGTCAAGGTGTCAGACACTTGCACAATACCGGTGATCTAGATGTCAAAGGTCGGGCGGTAGAAAGTATGATAGAGCCGATGGGAAGATCTGGCACTGCCCGGATGTTATCTGAAAAACATCATTAAAGTTGACCGTTACAGGTGTTATTTAAAGTATGGGTAATAGGGTATTTAAGATATGGGTAAATATGGTATTTAAGGTATAGGTAAATATGGTATTTAAGATATGGGTAAATATGGTATTTAAGGTATGGGTAAATATGGTATTTAAGGTTTCGGTAAATGTGGCATTTAAGGTATGGGTAATGTGTTATTTCAGGTATGGGTAATGTGGTATTTGCTGGCATTCTCCGTCACGGGATTATTCTTCTAGGATTATAAGCTGGTTCTCTACACGCCACTGGATTACTCAAAGAGAACATCATGTGGATGATACAGCTTGGCACCAGGGGCGTCGAAGAAGTTGTCGGAATGTTGCATTGTATCAATGTTATCCGCCTTTCGGGACTCCATCTCCGGGTTTGAATTCAGAGTTGCCTTCTCTTAGATGAGTTGCCGTCCAAGGTTAACGAGTCCCATCCATCCGGAGCGCTGGTGGTGTTTTTGCTTGACTGTGCTGTGGCAGGGATTGAGCTCCAGACCATCAGCTTGAGATTTGCTCAGTTTAGACCACTCGGACACCCAGCACCCAATGTGGTATTTAAGGTATGGGTAAATATGGTATTTACGGTATGGGTAAATATGGTATTTAAGGTATGGGTAAATATGGTATTTAAGGTATGGGTAAATATGGTATTTAAGGTATGGGTAAATATGGTATTTAAGGTATGGGTAAATGTGGTATTTAAGGTATGGGTAAATATGGTATTTAAGGTTTCGGTAAATATGGCATTTAAGGTATGGGTAAATGTGGTATTTCAGGTATGGGTAATGTGGTATTTAAGGTATGGGTAGTGTGGTATTTAGGTATGGGTAATGTGGTATTTAAGGTATTGGTAAATATGATATTTAAGTTATTCGTAAATATGGTATTTAAGATATGGGTAAATAAGATATTTAAGATATGGGTAAATATGGTATTTAAGGTATGGTTAAATATGGTATTTAATGTATGGTTAATGTGGTATTTAAGGTATGGGTAAATATGGTATTTAAGGTATGGGTAAATATGGTATTTAAGGTATGGGTAAATAAGGTATTTAAGATATGGGTAAATATGGTATTTAAGGTATGGGTAATGTGATAATTAAGGTATGGGTAATGTTGTATTTAACTTTTAGTATGAGCTAAACCCATTACAAGTGTTTGCATCCGATAGGTGTGCCCGAAGATGCAGTGGGCTGAGTATGAGCCCACTGGCCACCAGAAAGCATACGAAACACGCCCTTAAAGGGTTAATCTGGACTGAATTAAAATTCTCTGTTGTTGTTGCGTAACGTGTTGATACGCGAGTCTTCCCGTCATATCATAAACATGTGTAAGGTTGGTTGCAATAGCGCTCGTCTCGGTCACTCTCATCTCGGTCACTCTCATCTCGGTCACTCTGTCTCTCTGCATGTCTCTCACTTGCTCTCTCTCTCTCTCATGTATCTCTCTCTATCTATCTCTCTCTCTCTATCTCTCTCTCTCTCTCTCTATCTATCTATCTCTCTTACTCTCTCATATCTCTCTCATGTCTCTATCTCTCTGTCTAGCTCTTTCTCTGTGTGTATTTCTCGTTATTTCCATATTTAATTATCGCTCAATCCCTCTTTCTCATTGTCTTTCTCTATCTGTCTCTTTTTCTCTCCCTGCCCCCCCCCCCATCCGGCAGTATCTCTCCCGCCCATCCCCCCCACCCATGTTAATAATGCTATCATTGCTTATCAACACATTTAACTGTCATGCACTTGGATACGGGGGTGGGTTGGCTAGATGGCCCGAATAAATTAGATCTGTGGGCGGAAGTTTATGTCCTGCAAAAACGTTGCATGCAACACATACACACACACATACTGACTTACACATACATACACATACACCAACTCCGTATGGTGTTTGATGCCGTCTATTGTTTACTTCCTTTCAGGCTTTTAAGGTAGACATTGGTCTTTGTTTTTATAGTGTGTCGGGGGCTGTTGATTTGTGTCGGGTGTTGTTGATTTGTGTCAGTGGTTGTTGATTTGTGTCAGTGGTTGTTGATTTGTGTCGGGTGTTGTTGATTTGTGTCGGGTGTTGTTGATTTGTGTCGGGTGTTGTTGATTTGTGTCGGGTGTTGTTTTTTGTCAGTGGTTGTTGATTTTTGTCAGTGGTTGTTGATTTGTCTGGTGGGGTTGTTGATTTCTGTCAGAGGGTTGGTTATAGTGTCATTATTTTCGATATCCAAATCATTTATTTCTTTAAATTTGCTTTTAAAATTTTATTTTATTGCTTTATATAACTTGACCTTTTTTAAGAAACAAAATGGATGACTTTCTCTTTTTAATTAATTAATTTTTTTTTAATAACGCTCAAAATTGTTAAACGCTTTTGCGCATTGGAGTGGATGATAAAACTTGCTGCGAAAATTACAATTTTTATTTTTTTTTAAATATCTTCTCATTGGTATTATTATATTCGGGAGCTATATGCGTAGGAGTTTTTCTTCTCTAAATCTTCCTGAACTTCTTGACCCCCAGTCCTCCGAGTGTAAACGACATCATTCTAATATTGTACATAACTCCCATACTGTCACATATGAAATAATATTTTCAGTGCCGGGTGGTCCGCCCCTTGCGGAACTTTTTTTTTTACGTGGACGGGTGCCATTTTCTGCCAACTCCATAGTTTATTTCGAGGAAGGTGGCCGAAAACACTCCACTTACCCCTAGACACGGCCACTGGGTATTGTGGCACAACATCCAGTGGCGTAGGCAAGGTGGGGGCGCGTTCCGCTTCGATTGGCACTTTTTTTTTTCTTTATACAGCAGGAGAGAATGTTTCCATGGAGAATTTCTTATGTCAAAATTCATAATCCGCCCCGGTTGGCACTAAACTTAGCTACGCCCCTGGTGACATCCTATCTAGACTGCAAAGATAACGGAGTAGTTTTCAGATTAATTCCGACCGACTCCAGTCACCAGTCCCCTTTTGTTTGTGTGTTAACGTTGTTGTATATCTACACTGCTGTTTGTGCTTCGAGTTACCACTTCTTACCTGTCCGTTGAAAGGGAAAGTGCGGCTGCGCACAATCGTTACCTGTATCTTGTTTTTTTTTTTTTTTTTTTTACTTCTTCTTTCGTCTTGTTCCGATCACACTTTTTCTTTTTTATAAATCACCAAACGCGAGTGAACCCGGTGCATGTTTTCTATCAACCTCGTTGTAACGGCAGTGACGTCATGATCGTGTTTTCGGGTGTTTTTTTTTTGTTGTTGTTTTGTTTTTGTTCGTTTTTTTAATGTCTACAAGTGCATAAGCTCTAAGGCAGTGGTTCTCAACCTTTCTACTGCCGCGACCCGTTAATGCAGTTCCCTTATGTTGTAGCGACCCCCAGCCACAAAATTATATCCATTGCTTCTTGATAACTGTAGAGTATATGTGTTTTCCGATGTTCTTATTAGGGGACACCTGGGAAAGAGTCGTTCGACCCCCAAAAGGGGTCACGACCCCCTGGTTGAGAACCGCTGCTCTAAGGCGAGGGTCAAAGAAAACATTCTGCTATCTCGGTATTGACTACTTTCCTATACAGCAGGCCTGCACAACATACGGCCCGCGGGCCACATGCGGCCCGCCAGCATCCACTTGGCGGCCCGCGATGTAACGAAATGCTCTTTATTATTATTATTTTCTTAATAGCGTTCGCCCCTGTCCTATCATCTTTCGGCCCGCACAAGTTTTTCATAAAGTATTATGGCCCGCCATATATGTTGAATTGTGCAGGCTTGCTATACAGCATACAGTAATTCACTGCTTGAATAATTTCCTGCACACCTTTTTCAAAACGTTGAACCACGATTATTTTACGGACGTGAAGATTACCACCATACTACATAAGGAATGCAAGATTGTAATAAGGAAGATAGACTGCAATCAGGTTAGCAAAAATGGAAATCGGCAAAACAAAGGATGTGAAAACCTGAAAAAGGAACGCAACAAAACAACGAACGTGTCGGCAGGAAGCCTTCGTCAGCGAACAAACAACCAAAAAAAAACAGAATTAATTTTTTTTTAAAATAGCACTTAGCTGAAAAGTAGTATCCGATAGGGTAGCAAAAGCAACTAATTATCGTACAGTGATCCCACTTTCTAGTTCCTCCGATGCAACATGCACCCCAGAAGCCTAATCTGTTCAACCCCCCCCCCCCCAAACCTGTTCTCATGACCCACTTCACTTACAACTTCTCCTCTTGTTTTATCAACCCAACGGGTTTTGTTGGAATGTAGGACCTAGATGATCGGCCCGTATGCCACTGTCTGGCTGGCGTAAAAATAAACCTGACATTATCGTTGGTTTCTTCTCATCTATTTATATCCCCGCCCTCTCGCTCGCCGTTTGGGTATGAGAGTTTTAGGGTTCATCGGGGCGGCATCTTGGACTTTTGACGTCATTGTTTTTTAAGACGCAAAGGTTGGATTACTATGAGTAAGAGCTTCGTTGCCCGGACTCGGAAATTGCTTAAAAATACGTTACGTGTTGAACTACCGAGGGGCCACCTATAAATTCCGCTATGCAAAAAATGTATGAGAGTGTTGGCAAAACTTGATGAGTTGATGGGATTGATAGACGAAACCTGTATGTCGATAAATTATTAATGTCATAATAAAATAAAAACGTGAATCTAACAAAGGTATCTCATGCGGCGTGTCACAATTAATATTTGGCATGGGGGTTTGGGGGTCCACATTCAGAGGTGTCACTCTAGGCGTTGCTACCACTTGATGAAGGCATCACAAGACATTAGAATGATTGGGGCATGGGTGGTGATGATGAAACGTTTGAATTTCGTACTGATAGACTGCAATCGTGTTAGGTCGAATGAAATAAGTGAAACGAGGCTTGGTAGAACCTGAAAAAAAAAAGGGCGCAACGAAACAACGAACGTGTCGACAGGAAGCCTTCGTCGGCGAACAAGACTAACAAAAATATATAACAAATTTAAAGTTAGCTGAAAGGTTGTATCCGAGATGTTGTATATCGAAAGACAGCAAGAGGATTTGTGTTAAAACATTGGTACGTAAGAGAGCTCATGTAGGCGGGGCAAAAATGTGGGGGGGGGGGGTGGGGGTTATGTTCACGGTAGTAAAGAACTAACCCGTGAAGGAGAGCATGACGTTCATGCGACGTGGTGTCAGGGTCACATCAATGTTTAACGCGTAAAGTTCACCGAAGAAGGCTTCTTGCCGACACCTTCGTTGCTTTCTTGCGTCATTTTTCTTTCTCCGCGTTTCACCATGCTTTGTTTCACGTATTTCCTGAATTTCGTAATGAGGGGAAAGTCAACCTCATTTATAATGTTGGACTATTGCAGGAAAGAGAGGTGTCGCGTAATGGCAGGACAAGATACAATCACGTTTGCCGCCCGAGTGACACTGTAAAGTTTGAATTGGAATAAATCTATATATTAGGAAATTTTTATATCACAGATGCATTCAGATATATCAATTTGGTGGCTTTTTTCTTATGATATTTCTTTTTTTGTTGTTTTGTTCCAGCTACCACAATGGGGTCAGGGGCGTCGAGAAGCAAATCTTCATCCCCAAAAGCCAGCACAGACACTGGTGTAAAGCCTTCTGGGAATCATCGGGTGAGTGATCTTGTAGTCTTATTTTAGATTTCGTGTAGTCTTCTTGTAGTCTTCTTGTAATCTTCTTTTGGTCTTCGTTTAGACTTCTAGTATTCTTCAATATTTTACGGCCCTTTACTTAACTACTCAGGCTATTTATGTGACAGATACTTCAGTGCTCAGTCTTATTTATGTGACAGATACTTCAGTGCTCAGTCTTATTTATGTGACAGATACATCAGTGCTCAGTTTTATGTGTGTGACAGATACTTCAGTGCTCGTGGCGTATAAGAAAGATATTTTAGTATTCACGATTTAACATATGTACGAACAACAAGTTCATCGAACAATATAAATATAAGATAGTTAATTACCTGATGGTTAAGCTAAGTTCTGAAGAAGAAAAAATTACAGATACATGAATATCAGTGTGGCAGGACATGAAATGTTAACGTCATGGATACGCCCACCCCCTCCCCCAGACATCTGCCCGGTGGAAGCACCCACGACCAGGCTCAGCAATGAAATATTATGGCCACTAATATTTGCCTCCTGGAGACACGCGGTGTCCGATTCCTCCAGGAGAAATCACTTGAATATTCTACAACTGTTGCCAGTCATATTTCTAGCCAATGATCTGTAGTGGGTTTTTTTACTTCTTCTTCTGATGATGATGATGATGTTGTTGATGATTTTGTTGATGATGTTGTTGATGATTGTCACAGAACGGTTGTTACGGAGGAGGGCTCCGGTCCCGACTAATCACAAACTGTATTGATGAAGTAGTAATCAGTGCAGGACCGCTCCTCTCTGTGATTTGTATTGTGGGTATCTAGGCGTTGGGACAGACAAAAGCACAACGTAGACAAACGTAAACTGATCAACTCCAACTCCAGGTGTCCAGATGATGAAAATAATATGTTTATTACTATGATAAAAAGGTTCCTCTGTAATCTTCACTGATTGTCAGCTATCTATATGATTGTCCAACGCTATGACTGTTTCTAGACTGTTCAAAATACAATGTTCTTCTGCAGTCTTCACTGTCAGCTAACTATATGAATCTCTATAAAATCTTTGACTGTTCACTGTTTCGTCTCAACTATTCCTATGTTCCACAAGTCAAATGTCGTCTCCTGGTCTCTCTTGCAGCTTTTCCCTAACAACTGCTATCTTAGCTCTTTTCTCTCTATTTGCAACACAACGAACTACTACCAACTTCAACTCTCACTAAACTCAACTCTCCTTGTGTCAGGAAGTGTTCTGTCTTATATACCCATTCTCTAACTCTGTAGGTGGCCTAGGAATGTTATCTAACAACACAGCACCGCCCCCTAATTTCCGATTAATTTGGATTTCCCGTCGTTAACCCCAAAATTAACATGCGAAGTCATCCCTCTATCTCAAAGATGCGAGACTCTATTAACCTTACCCTCGACCCTTTAACGATACTCTCCCCAAACTAAGAGCAGTTTCCGCCCATCCTATAAATTACCTGAACAATGGAGCCTTGTCCTGTACCCCTCCCAGTCATTTGTGACAATGATGTTGTTGATGATGTTGTTGATGATGTTGTTGATGATGTTGTTGATGATGTTGTTGATGTTGT
This sequence comes from Omphiscola glabra, assembly GCA_964017045.1. Taxonomy (NCBI): domain Eukaryota; kingdom Metazoa; phylum Mollusca; class Gastropoda; family Lymnaeidae; genus Omphiscola; species Omphiscola glabra. Next base: position 44,091,430 of record OZ024796.1, read on the forward strand.
TGATGATGTTGTTGATGATGTTGTTGATGATGTTGTTGATGATGTTGTTGTTGATGTTGTTGATGATGTTGTTGATGATGTTGTTGATGATGTTGTTGATGATGTTGTTGATGATGTTGTTGTTGATGATGTTGTTGATGTTGTTGATGATGTTGTTGATGATGTTGTTGATGATGTTGTTGATGATGTTGTTGATGATGTTGTTGATGATGTTGTTGATGATGTTGTTGATGATGTTGTTGTTGATGTTGTTGTTGATGTTGTTGATGATGTTGTTGATGATGTTGTTGATGATGTTGTTGATGATGTTGTTGATGATGTTGTTGATGATGTTGTTGATGATGTTGTTGATGATGTTGTTGATGATGTTGTTGATGTTGTTGATGATGTTGTTGATGATGTTGTTGATGATGTTGTTGATGATGTTGTTGATGATGTTGTTGATGATGTTGTTGATGATGTTGTTGATGATGTTGTTGTTGATGATGTTGTTGATGTTGTTGATGATGTTGTTGATGATGTTGTTGATGATGTTGTTGATGATGTTGTTGATGATGTTGTTGATGATGTTGTTGATGATGTTGTTGATGATGTTGTTGATGATGTTGTTGATGATGTTGTTGATGATGTTGTTGATGTTGTTGATGATGTTGTTGATGATGTTGTTGATGATGTTGTTGATGATGTTGTTGATGATGTTGTTGATGATGTTGTTGATGATGTTGTTGATGATGTTGTTGATGATGATCATCATCATAATAAGTAACAACCCAAATGCTTGCAGTAACTTGGAATAAAATATAAACAGCAACCAGTGCACATGAGTATTTTTACAACAAGAATGTTAAATGAAGACAGTCGTGGAAACCCTACCCCCCCCCCCCCCTTTATTTTAGCAACCTCATTTTTCGGACTACAAATTACAAAGAGTGTTTGTGATATTACAAAGAGTGTTTGTGATATTACAAAGAGTGTTTGTGATTTTTTTTTTTTTTCAAGCTTTGTTTCTGAAATTTGTTGTTAACGATTTGAAACCAGTGACTGGGGGGGGGGGGGGTGGAGGGGCGACCGCCACGGGTGAAACTTTTGGCGTTTCAAGTGATATCAGAAAAATAATCGTTCCTTTTCTTTTTTTATTTTTGCGTTGTCGTTTATCGAGTATATTTTCTTGACTGGCTGGCTCGTTGCCAAACTTTTGGCTTGATGGGGCTGACCAAGAGTTGTTAAACACGACCGAGTATCCATGCTGGATGTTATGTAACAAGCGATGCCAACAGCAACTCTATATGAGAGAACGTGACTTTTTGTCTGATCATTAGGGGCGTAACCAGCGGCTATCAATGTTTATTGATCATATCAACGTTTTTGGTTTTCTAACCCGCAGAGAACGGATGTGGGGGGGGGGGGTAACTGCCGCACGAAAAAAAAAAAAAGGTAGGGATGGGATTTCCGCTCCTGGAAGCACTTTTTTGGTTTTTTGGGGAAGGGTGGGGGGTGAAAATGTTTTTCTATTTCATATACTATATAAGTCTTTTTAGTAGTCTTTGTATTTCAGAGTAATTATTTCTTCCTTTTCTAAGGTTCATTTATTGTTGTTGTTTTTTATAAAAAAAAGACTTAAAAACTGGACAAAAAATAGGCGTATAATAAATGTATATCACAGTGACCTGTCTTCCATTCACTCGCTGCGCCATCACTGGTTATCGTGTGGTATTACTTACGTCGCCTCTTCTAACGTCTATTTGGGTTCAAGCGCGAATTCAACCACAGAACAGCTCTGTTCATAAACTAAATATTTCCTAAACCGCACAACGTTCCGAGAATTCTCTTTCTTGCTTGTACAGAGCAACACTATTCTGTTTTCATTCCCTCTACCTGGACAGAGCTTTTTGTTTTCAACTCCTCAACCTTAACGTCAACTGTAACTCATTGTCAAATAACATCAATCAAAATACACAATTCTCCTTGTAGCAATGTTACTACGGCTACCAGGCTGTGCTGATGTCACTAAATAAAATTCCCGATAACTGCGCTAAATGACATTCTTTAAAAATACCGCAAGTGCGTTTAGTGCGTAATATTTTCTTTTGTTTTGCAGAACTAGTCTCAATAGTGTGGTGCTTATAAATCTGCGGTTTAAAAGTGGCGTGAATTCTAATATTGTTCAGGGGCGTGAAAAAAAAAGTGTGCGCTTGCGAACCTAGGGAGTGGAGGGGGTGGGGCACTAATTGGGATTCTTATAAAGTGCGTCACTCGAATGCATGTTTAGTCAGTTAACTTTAGTAGATGAGAAACTCGGACATTTCGACCACCATTGTCTGGCTAGCTAACCAAAGCTATAGATAGGACTTCATAATTTCTAACTAAAATGCGTATGTTTTGAAGATTAATGAGACGCTCCTCTGACTCCTAGATGACACCCCTTGGTCTCCCACTCCTAGATGACACGCTTAGATATCCCACTCCTAGAGGACACCCCTTGGTCTCCCACCCCTAGATGACACTGCTTGGTCTCCCAGCTCTAGATAACACCCCTTGGTCTCCCACTTCTTAATGACTTCTTAATTTAAAAATTACTTTAAAACTTAATTAAAACACAAACACTTTTTTTCATCGAGTGGCATTGCAACGCATGCCGGGTTCTCGCTAGTAACTAATAAACAGCAATGAAACTTTTTTCTGGTCAAAATGACAACCATTTCCAGAGACAATTGGGGTTTACCCAAATGACGAGACAATTATTCTCTCATCTTTTTGTCTACTTATCCAATGTTATCTCTTCCCATCTTCGTATGCCTTCCAAACAAACATTGTCAGTTTAATTGAACATTTTCAGAGTGTCCCGCCCCCCCCCCCCCCCCAAATCCCACCGCACCCATTTTAAACTTTTCCCCGAGTCCATTTCAATAATTTTATTATAATCATGGACCAGCTCATTGATGTTAAAAAATCTTTGGTCGAATCTTCACAACATTGGATGACGTCACTGAAATCCTAGAGCAGTGGTTCTCAACCTCCCTAATGCCGCGACCGCATATTACAGTTCCTCACGTTGTAACGACCCCCAACCACAAAATTATTTTCGTTTCTTCTTCATAGCTGCGGAGTATTTGTGTTTCCCGGTAATCTTAGGCGACCCCTGGGAAAGGGTCATTCGACCCCCAAAGGGGTCGCGACCCACAGGTTGAGAACCGCTGTCCTTGAGGAAAGCGATTTAATAATTGTCCATAAGTAATTTTTTTTTTTACTGCGAGTTGACTGGAACTTTTCACTTGTTCTTCGCTGGTATTTCGTTTTTCATTTCAAAAGCGGTTACATTGTATCGATCCAGTGCAGCTGGGTTAAGGGGTGACTCCTCGGCCATGAGGTAATCGATCATACTTCAACAACAATGGTGAGCAAGTCACCCGAGGCGTCTCCGTGTGGCAGGTCACCCGAGGCGTCTCCGTGTGGCAGGTCACCCGAGGCGTCTCCGTGTGGCAAATCACCCGAGGCGTCTGCGGGCAAGTCACCCGAGGCGTCTCCGTGTGGCGTGTTTATGTCCTACTAAAAAAATGTGTGTAGGTTGCGTCATACAAGGAGATGGTGGTTGGGAAATGTGGAGGAGAATGGTGATGGGGATGGGAATGGAGAGGGGAATGTGACTGGAGAGGGGAATGTGACTGGAAAGGGAAATGGAGAGGTGAATGGGGATGAAGAGGGGAATGGGAATGGAGAGGGGAATGGAGAAGGGAATGTGGAGGAGAATGGTGAGTGGAATGGGAATGTAGAGGGACATGGAGAGGGGAATGGAAAGGGGACTGGAACAGAGAGTGGAGAGGGGAATGGAGATGGGAGGGGTTGGTGGGGGAGGGGCCTCACAATACCAGGTCGACAACAGATCAATGCATTTTGAAAACCAATCACATCAAGTCATCGATTGCTCGTCACGGTCGAGTTGAGTATGGGGGGTGGGCGGGGGTGGCGATGAACGCTAACGACGGGTAAATGTTTTGATCCAGATTTGTAGCGCTGGCCTTGTCATGTTTCTGGTCATCGTGGTCGAAATCTATAAGTAAACGATAACATCTGCGGTGAAACAGCAAACCAGGATGCCACAAACAAATCAAGAAATTGGAGCCAGGCCATCAGTCTTAATTACTCGAGCTCCAGATCTGATCTTAGTAGAACCAACTGATAAATATCAGAGGATAATCATGTTACTGTTAATTGATTGGATAAGTTGTTGGATAAGTTGTTGTTTTTTAACATGATCTTTCTAAAGCAGTGGTTCTCAACCTTTCCAACTCCGCGACCCTTTAATAAAGTTCCTCATGTTTTGGCGACCATCAGCCAGAAAATTATACTCGTTGCTACTTCATAACTGTAGAGTATATGTCTTTTTCTATGATCTTAGGCAATTCCTGGGAAAGGGTCGTTCGACCCCCAAAGGGGTCGCGACCCATAGGTAGAGAACCTCTGTTCTAAAGTATGCATCGGTATTACTCAAATGCAATATGTGCTCATGAGGTGGTACCTAGTCTCTGTTAAAATACCTTGTAAAATCAATCAACAACACTAAGGAGTAATAAAATAATACCTCCCGAAAAATCCTGACCTTTCTAAAAATAGGCATCAGTACTATTAAAAGCCGTACGCATTCATGGGGTGGTAACGAGGCTCTATTGAAATACTTTGTAAAATCAATTCAACAACATATAAGAGTCACAAAACAACGCATAACAAAAAAACATGTTTATTCACTTGGGATAGTAAGAACAAAAGCAGTGGGACAAAAGGCTTAAACGAATCGAGCAATACTCTATAGCAGTGCTTCTCAAACTTTTAAGTGTGTCGGACTTCCAGAATATAGCAACTCCGCAGTAGTAGCAAGTGTCCTGTTTATTGATTTAGGTTGTTTTTGTTGTTGTTGTTTTACTATTCTTATACTGTTCAACTTTTAAGGGACCGGGGACCTAGAACTCGCAAATCATTACTTTAAGTGGTTCTGCTTTAGCGGCTTCTAGAAATTATGGTGTTCTGGTATTCAAGACACGATCAATGTCTTAATGAGAGCAGGTGCTTAATACATTTGTCATCGGACACATTTATCGATTAAAAGTTATTGATCTGATTTGTAAGAAGATATATTGATTGTTTTGTTTCATTTTTTTGTGTGTTCATTTCAATGTAAACAATTGTTCTTTAGTGTCATAGAAGAAATGTGTTTTAGTTAGTATTCATTCCATTAATCAGCGCAAACATCCTCCGGCGTGGTACCATTATGAGAATCCCTGGTATGACCCCGGTCGCTTCAATCCCTCTGCTTCTTTTGGAACATTAATGCACGCCTGAGTGAGAATTGTATTAACCGCCGGCCTCTAAATGCCTGGTTCTGAGATCGAAGACCTTTCATCACGTTAAGGTCTTGTTTCATTGGTGATATAAGTCCCTTTTGGCTTAAGACGCACAGCTTGTTGGTAGATCAAGGGAGATTTTGTGCATTCCTTTGCTACCGTTCAAAGGTAAAACTCATTACATTCTTTTTCTACCGTTCAAAGGTAAAGTCATTACATTCTTTTGCTACCGTTCAAAGGTAAACTCATTACATTCTTTTGCTACCGTTCAAAGGTAAACTCATTACATTCTTTTGCTACTGTTCACAGGTAAAACTCATTACATTCTTTTGCTACCTTTACTTGGTACGGACAAAGTGTATGAGTTAACAATGACAGAGTGTACAAGTTAACAATGACAGGGTGTACGGGTTAATACTGACAGAGTGTACGGGCTCATACTGACATAGTGTAAAAGTTAACAATTACAGAGTGTATGGGTTAATACTGACAGAGTGTTTGAGTTAATACTGACAGAGTGTTTGAGTTAAAAATGACAGAGTGTACAAGTTAACAATGACAGAGTGTATGGGGTTAATGCTGAAGGAGTGTACGGGTTAATACTGACAGAGTGTACGAGTCCTACATGGTTTAAGATGGTTGGAGAAAGCAAGACACATTTCAGACTTCTGAAATCGGAGACCTGATTATGTCTTAATAAACAGTGGCGTTTCCTTTTGTGGATAAGAATTGAAAGACAAAGGGGAGTCGCCATGAACAATGTAACCTTGGAAATTTTTTTGTATAGTTGTGTTGTACTATTTTTCAACGCCGTGTCAGATATGCAAAAATAAATCTGGAACTTCAGACATAGAATATTCAGATATATCGATTTTTAATTGTCCAGGTCAATGTGACCCTTGGAAAACTTGGGCAGAAAGAATTCCACGAAATGTTGTAACAAATAGTCTGACTTAAAAAGTGCTTCACTTTTGGAAAGAGAGGGAAAAAAACTATTTTTTAAACCTAAACAATAATATTATTTCCTTCTAGCGACACAATCACATATTTCAATCTCGCTGTACACAATAACATTAGCAATACAATTTCCTTTTTTCACCTTCCTTTAAACAGTAAATCTCGTAACTTTGTTGTGATTGGAAATATTTGATTCCACTTTGATCTTTGACATCACAAACTCTGCAATACAACAGATACAAACATCACAATTATAAGTTCATCTACCCTAGTTCCCATTCATTTACCCTCACCACCCCCACACACCCCGACAGTTGGTTATTTCCAGTATCGGGGTGTTGGCAAAATGAAGCTCTAACCTAAGAATTTTGGTACAAGACGTCCACATAACTTTTGGTCTAATACGTCATAAAGTAGATCTTTTCTGCTGCGATTAAAAAAACATTCAGTTGGACGACGGATGTGACGTATCAGACCGAAGGTCATGTGCCCAGGTGGCGCTTCGATCAGTACGATTATGACAGATTAACGTAATCCATTTGAGGTGGATCATGAAAACTCTAGAGGCTCTTATCTTACTGATTATTTTATTTTTATGTTGTTGTTTTTTTTTCTACGTATGAAGGGCCCACGATCAATTTACTGATTATTCTGACGCCTGTTTGTGTAGAGGGGATTCGCAATGTTTCTGTGCCTGGTGTTGAAGAGGATATTTTACTGGTAGCAAGGGCCACTCAGCGAGGGTATCAGGAACTGTGGGGTTGGAAATAGACGCAAATGTGTCCAGTGTTGTCGCCTCAACAGTTCCGTTTGGAAGCTTCTTCCAGTCCCTGATTGTCTTTGGCAAAAATGATCAGTTTATACTAGATGTCATAGAGATTCTTCTACCACCCGCAATAAATATATGTACCGGTATATAACTCTTAAATAAAACATTTAGTCCAGAACAAAAACTCCTTGTAGGAGTTTATTCGGAACTAACAAACAAGAAGCCAACACACGATTTTGAAATTTACATAATATAAAGCAGCGGTTCTCAACCCGTGGGTCGCGACCCCTTTGGGGGTCGAACGACCCTTTCACAGAGGTCGCCTAAGTCCTTCGGAAAACACATATACTCTTTAGTTATGAAGTAGCAACGAAAATAATTTTATGGTTTGGTGGTCGCTGCAACATAAGGAACTGTTTTGAAGGGTCGTGGCACTATGAAGTTTGAGAACCACTGCTACAAGGATTATCTTGAAATTTCGAACAAGTGTACAATAATGTGTGCGTTTTAAGGATCACTTTTGAATTTCAATCATTTCTTTATTATCGTCGACTGAACGGGCTTTTCGGTGACGTGACACTTCGGCGTGAGGGAGCCGTCATGGCGGCGGTGAAACGACTGTGTGAAGATATCCGCGGCGAAACGTCATTGACCTCTGGATGTCAAGGCAGGGAGGATCGAAACTGAACGAACATTTTCAGGAGCTTCTTCGCAAAGTAGTTAAGGGGGTGAAAACTCACTTTAGAGCCCCAAATTAAAAGGCGTCCGACGCTTCCCCGGGATGGGCGGGGGAAGATATTAGGACGTAAATTTTCCATCCCGACTCCTTGGAAAGTCGATCGTGTGCACTGTGTGTATGCACAGTGTCGGGCCGACCGGGTGTCCTTGGGTTGGGGCGGCCGCCAGCGGAAATCCGATCGAGCGGACTCGGATGGGGGCTGGCCTGGCAAAGGGACACTTCTTACGTGCCGCTTCGCGGCCTGATACTCGGGCTTAGGGGCATGCTTTGGGGAGGGCATAAGGAGCTAATGCTCGAGGGCCTGCTGGTTCCATTTCCTAAAGTGATATTTCAAGAGCTTGATTAATAGCCCACAGCAATATGACAGCAATGTGATAGCAAATGGACATCAATATGACATCACTGTGAAATCAATGTGACAGCAATATGACAGCGAGCTGACAGCAATGTGAAATCAATGTGACAGCAATATGACAGCAATGTGACAACAATGTGACAACAATGTGACAGCAAGGTGACAACAATATGACAACAATGTGACAGCAATATGACAGCAACGTTGCAGCAATGTGACAGCAATGTGGCAGCAATGTGACAGCAATGGACATCAATATGACAACAATGTGAAATCAATGTGACAACAATATGACATCAAGGTGACAGCAATCTGACAGCAATATGACAGCAATATGACAACAATGTGGCATCAATGTGACAGCAATGTGACATCAAATGGAAAGCAATGTCACATACATGTGACAGCAATGTGACAATCTTGCTAAACATTTATCTTAATGTCAGAGCGATAAACTTCCGACTTCATGTCGGTCACTAAAATATAATTGTACTTAAGTTTGTGATGTTTGTATCTGTTGTATTGCAGATGTCGTTACGACATAAGTTTGTGATGTTTGTATCTGTTGTATTGCAGATGTCGTTACGACATAAGTTTGTGATGTTTGTATCTGTTGTATTGCAGATGTCGTTACGACATAAGTTTGTGATGTTTGTATCTGTTGTATTGCAGATGTCGTTACGACATAAGTTTGTGATGTTTGTATCTGTTGTATTGCAGATGTTGTTACGACTTAAGTTTGAGATGTTTGTATCTGTTGTATTGCAGATGTCGTTACGACATAAGTTTGTGATGTTTGTATCTGTTGTATTGCAGATGTCGTTACGACATAAGTTTGTGATGTTTGTATCTGTTGTATTGCAGATGTCGTTACAACTTAAGTTTGAGATGTTTGTATCTGTTGTATTGCAGAGTTTGTGATGTTTGTATCTGTTGTATTGCAGATGTCGTTACGACATAAGTTTGTGATGTTTGTATCTGTTGTATTGCAGATGTCATTACGACTTAAGTTTGTGATGTTTGTATCTGTTGTATTGCAGAGTTAGTGATGTTTGTATCTGTTGTATTGCAGACTTTGTGATGTTTGTATCTGTTGTATTGCAGAGTTTGTGATGTTTGTATCTGTTGTATTGCAGAGTTTGTGATGTTTGTATCTGTTGTATTGCAGAGTTTGTGATGTTTGTATCTGTTTTATTGCAGAGTTTGTGATGTTTGTATCTGTTGCATTGCAGATGTCGTTACAAGCAACTGTTGCCAGTTACCACAGGAGTCAATTACCACCTCCTCCCGCCCCGCCACTTACCAACAAACTTCAAGAAATGGAAGCGTCCTTACACTTTGGATGCATGGATCAATACGTGGATGAGGTAAGTTGGATGTATGGATCAATACGTGGATGAGGTAAGTTGGATGCATGGAACAATACGTGGATGAGGTAAGTCGAAAGTATGGACCAATAGGTTGATGAGGTAAGTCGAAAGCATGGACCAATACGTTGATGAGGTAAGTCGAAAGTATGGACCAATACGTTGATGAGGTAAGTCGAAAGTATGGACCAATATGTCGATGAAGTAAGTTGGATGGAAGGACCAATACGTTGATGACGTAAGTTGACAGTATGGACCAATACGTTGATGAAGTAAGTTGGATATATGGACCCATTAGTTGATAACGTTGATTTAGTTGTATGGTCCAATAAGGTAATGAAGTAAGTTGAATGTATGGGTCAATAAGATGATGAAGTAATTTAGTTGTATGGACCAATAAGTTGATGAAGTAAGTTGTCGAAGTATTTTTTTTAGAGAGTTCATCTTGTAACACATAAAATATACTGGGCCTGGTCTGCCGATAGACCGAAGTGCGCAATTGCCCCGATTGCCAAGATTCTGGTATATTTATCCCAACATTTATTTGAAGTCGGTCTAGAGTGAATCGTGGAATTGCAACTCAGGGGAGGCAAAATTGCTCGGTTGGTCTCAAACATTTACCAAGCTCTCAACATGACACGAGTGGGCCAAGTATTATTTTTTATAACCAGATTTCATTGATACATAAATCCACATAATCCCCTTTGTTCAAAAGTAACCATGTTCAGCGCATGAACTATGGCATTATTTATATCTGCTGGATTTTTTTTTTAATCCTTTATATTAACTTCGCTTTTTAGTTTTTTTAGGGCAAAATCTTCAGACGGCCCAATGACCCACTTCCCGTCAACCTATCGAGCTAAAACTTGGCACGTACACTCTTTGCCGATGACAACACATTCTATCAAATTTTCAGCCCATAATTCAGTTTTCTTGTGTTTTTTTTTTTTTTTTTTGGAAAGAGAAGATGGAGGAAATATGATGACACTAATTTTCATGATAACCGCGCTAAATCATTACTTTTCTAAATTTTAAATATCGCACACGCGTTTTCTGCGTAACATTTTCTTTTGTTTTTCCGAAAAAGTTGCTGAAATAAATCTGCGGTGTAAAAGCGGGTGGGTCATTAGAATATTAATCTATAATGCAAAGAATTTATACGAAAAGCTTTCTTTTTGGGGCTGTTTATTAATTTTTATCTTTTAGGTACGTCGTTAAATCGATGTAAGGCTTGTCAGAAAACATGACCCGGAAGCTATTATTGATCTATTTCAGTCTATTGCATATACATCAGATTAAAGTCAGTATCAAGCCCGAAGGGTCATTTCAAATGTTTTATGATAAGGAAGTAGAAAGAAAATGTCATAGTTTATGGCATTCTCTGTGCTGCCCCGCCATTGCGATAGAGCCTGCATTGTTTATTACTGACTGGTTACAGAATACACTGCTTGTGATTGCCTGGTTTATTACTGACTGGTTACAGAATACACTGCCTGTGATTGCCTGGTTTATTACTGACTGGTTACAGAATACACTGCTTGTGATTGCCTGGTTTATTACTGACTGGTTACAGAATACACTGCCTGGTTTATTACTGACTGGTTACAGAATACACTGCCTGTGATTGCCTGGTTTATGACTGACTGGTTACAGGATACACTGCCTGTGATTGCCTGGTTTATGACTGACTGGTTACAGGATACACTGCCTGTGATTGTCTGGTTTATTACTGACTGGTTACAGATTACACTGCCTGTGATTGCCTGGTTTATTACTGACTGGTTACAGAATACACTGCCTGTGATTGCCTGGTTTATTACTGACTGGTAATCTCCCAAATCTTCAATGACAGAGCTACGTAAAAAAATCCTATAAATTCTGACCGGATTTTTTTTTTGTTAGTGCTAATGATTTATCTTTCATTGACTGACTTATCTTCTAATGACCGACTTATCTTCTAATGGCCGACCTATCCACACACACGAGACGATCAAACAAAACCCTGCCAACGATGTATCTTGTACGCCCTGATGATTTCTCTAGATGCCCCAGGAGTTGAACTACGGCACGTTCAGGGAGCTGGTCGACTACCTGCTTGAACCGGTGAAAACCAACGAGCTGGAGAAGCTGAGAACTCTCTTTAATTGGGTGACGTCAGTCGACGTGTTCAGTGTCAAGGTAAGGAGAGTAACACAATTAAAATAATAATAACAATGATGTCATCTAAACGGTGGCTCCTCGATCGTTTGATGTATTCTGGTTCTAGTTGGAATAGTCCCCGTTTTTATTTAATTTAAAACAGATTGAGAAACACTGTTCCCCGTTCATGGTACAGTTACATGCACGTAACTACTTTTCCTTGCTGTCTTATGTTTGGCTTGACCTTCACCTTGTCATGTTTAACTTTCGATAGGAGCATTGATTTATGGAAATGGGACTACTTGTCTTCCATTGTATAAATGCGTCGTTTGGTTTGTTTGTTGGTTTTCTTTTGATGTTTTTTTTAAAGAGGGTATTCGAATTGTCCACTTCCTTGTTGTTAGTTGGGAAATGGGACATTTATTTCGGTTGGGGTGGGGGGAAGTGGGGGTGGGGGAAGTGTGAGGAGGGGGCGGGTAGCGTTGATAATTACAGTTTTAATATCTTGTCAAGCTATAAACTTTTTACCAATTCATTCAAGCTATAATTTATCTTATATAACGTTGAAGAAAGTTACATAAAAAATATGTACATATATATAAATGATATATATATAATATATATACACCAAAGTCACACTGCGTAAATTTAATAAGAAATTTTGAACTATTGTTTGATGTATGGACAGTTATAACTGCCTGGTATTTCGTCTGATATCGAGACTTTGAAAGATCTGATAAAGAGAAATTGAGATCTCGGTGATATATTGGCTTGTGTGTAGATTTTGTAGTGTTGCGTTTTGTATTTTATTGCGCATCGAGCCTTATTTAGGAATGAAGCGTGTTGAAATGCTCTTTATTATTATTATTATTATTATTATTATTATTATTAAACTGATTTCTAATAGATACAAAAAAAATACAGTTACTTTTTTTTATAACTAGGTGGTTCCCATCATCCAAGAAGAAACTTGTCTTAGTTATTCAACTAGATTTAAAATAGTTAAAAGTTGTATTTTGAGTGATGGAGGCGGGGGGGGGGGGGCGAATGGTGTAAGAGGACTTGATTTTTTTTTTAAATGTGTGATGCATTAATAAATGTTTAAAACTGAATTCTCCAGGTCGACCGCCAGCCTCCCAGGAATTCTCCCATGGAATATTTTATGAAGATACAGAACAACATGGGCAACCACTCTCACTTACTGTCCGGACTGTGCCAGTACGTAGTCTCAGTTATGTTGCTTGTTGGTATAGCTCAACGGTGGCCAAACCGCGGCTCGCGACCCGCATGCGGCTCTTCTGTGTTCACATTGCGGCTCGCAAAAAAATTATGAATTAAAACTTTTCGTTTGAAATATATAATATCAAAAATAAATGAACGTTTAAAAAAAAAAATTCTTGACTGAAACAAAGGGGTGAAAATAATTTGGGATTGATTTAAATTTTTAAAGTTGAAGGGAGCAATTGGTTTCTGATTTGTTGGTGATGTGAACTGTTAAATTTCTGGTTCCGGTTCCGGTAACAATTTCTTCAATTGTGTAACTGTAACGCGTATATTTCTTCAACATACGGTTAGGGTTAAAATAATTGACATGTTTAAATAATTAAATTCGAATAAAAAGTACTTTTTACAAATAAATCACAAAGGAATTTTTCATTGCGAGTGGGGTAATGACCCATAGTGCTTCAATGCGGCTCTCAACATTTTTTTTTTATTTTAAAAATGGCTCTCAGTTACTACAGGGGTGGCCACCCCTGGTATAGCTTATTGGGGGGGGGGGGAGAGCTTTCTGACATAAGATAGGTGTTAGTGTCTTTTAAAAAAATATATATTCAGGTAGAAGTTTTGGGTTGAGATTTTTAATCCTTTATATTAACTTTGCTTTTGTCCGTGGCTGGCTGGCAAAATCTTCGTACGGCTAACTGACCCACTTCCCGTCAACCCATTGAACTGAAACTTGGCACATAGACACGTTGTCGATGACAAAGCATCCGTTCAAAATATCAACCCCAGCCCCTAATTTCAACCCAGAAAAATCTGTTTTTTTCCAAAGAGAAGATGCAAGACATATATATGATGCCACTGATTTCACAAAATAAGATTCCCGATAACTGCGCTAAATGAGATTCTTATTACAAAAATATCTTAAACGCTTTTGGTGCGTCATATTTTTTTTGTCTGAAATAGTTGTTGAAAAAAATTTGCGATCTAAAAAGCGGTTGGATATTAGAATATTAAAATAAAATAAAAAAAATTTTTTAAATGTATATAAAATTATTTATACGAAAAACCTACTTTTTAAGGGGTTGTTTAATTTAGAATACGATTTTCAGAAAAACGAAATCCACATTTTTCATTCACCATTGTGCACCACGATTGAACGCGTGCTCCTTCTAATGTGTTATATTAATATGGGCTGGACGACAGAGGAAGAGGTTTTAATTCTGTGGTGTGCGTACATCGTTCAGATCTTACTGCCGATAGGTGATGAACCAGAAACCCTTACTGAAGATGAATCCTCGAGTGACGGTGGCGATGATTCTGTAGTTGAAATGATAGAGGCCGGAACCGAACAAGAAAGAGCTACCAGAGATCCTCCGCCTGCTGATACCTCTGAGCCTCTCACTCTCGACACAGGTATGGACTCTCCAACACCGGCGCTACCCAGCTGTTGCGATATGAATGAAAATTCCCGGCGGGACGAACACAAAGTCTCCGTCGGCCCTGCCAGCGATGATCCGGTATTCAGGCCGGATTTTAATGACCCCGATTCAAGCTCTAAAGCCGGAAGTGACGTCGTCATTTTAGCGTACGAGAAACCCTGGACTGAAAGGTCGCCGATAAAACTGTCTTCGGACTCAGAAAATGAAAAGGAGGCTGGCGTGCCAAATGTTAATGAAAATGCACGTACGTCACCAAGTAGGATGACATCGGGAGGTACTCTCTTAAGTCATCCGCCGGGATCATCCGAAGATGTACGCCCGGAGGAAAACAGGGTGCCTAGAAAGAGGAGGCTGACCCCCGACTCGCCAGACAGGCCGGGGAAAAGGAACCCACGAACTTCAAGGCCTGAGGGCGAGAACCATCTTTTATCTTCCACGGCCACCAGCCCGCAGACAATGCGTCGGCGCCGACGTGTTGATCTCAGCTACAAGCCTCACTCAAGCAGAGCCACGGGGGCTTTGGTACGGCCGCCAGCCCAGCGCTTCGAACGGGGCAAACACAAGCGTACGAAAAAGAGTCAAGAATCGCGACAGGAACGCGATGTGACCACCGTGACGCCTGACCCGCCTCTTGTCGATGATGACACTTTCTTTCATATTGTTTTGTTTTTCGTAGCGCTGTTGGCTCAATGTATGATCCTGTTTCGGTTACATTAGTCGTTGGCGCCAGTGGTCGAAAATCTGTAGCGTGATCTTTGTTGACGCAGAGGCCCCCCAGGTCTCCAAAGAAACACGAAAGATAAGGAAAGACAGCGAGCTGGGTTGACAAGTCTTTATTGACCGAGGTTAAGTTTTCATCGGACCTTGCACCCTGAAAATCTACCCTGAAAATCTACCCCGAAAATCTACTCTGAAAATCTACCCCGAAAATCTAGCCCGAAAATCTACCCTGAAAATCTGCCCCGAAAATCTACCCTGAATATCTACCCTGAAAATCTACCCTGAATATCTACCCTGAAAATCTAGCCCGAAAATCTACCCTGAAAATCTACCCCCTGAACCCAACTTGACAGCCCTACCAAGAAAAAACGACCATCCCAATCTACCAAAAACCTATCCTTGAAATCTACCTCGACTACCTATCCTCATAATCTACCATAACACCATCCCCTACCCTCACAACGTCCCTTAGAAACTACCCTAACGTCCTACCCGGGCAGTTTATCCCCACAATCAACCCTTACAATTTATCCCCACAATCTAACCCCACAGTCTACCTCAATAATCTACACCCACAATCTAACCCCACAATCTATCCCGACAATCTACCCCCACAATCTACCCCCACAGCCTACCCCCACAATCTACATCCACAATCTACCCCCACAATCAACCCTTACAATATACCGTGAGCAGCTGCCCTCATAAACACCCCTCACGGCGCCCATGTCGCCCTACTACATGGCTCATCTGAACTGTGCCCATGCCGCCCTACTACATGGCTCATCTGAACTGTGCCCATGGCGCCCTACTACATGGCTCATCTGAACTGTGCCCATGCCGCCCTACCACATGGCTCATCTGAACTGTTCCCATGCCGCCCTACCGCATGGCTCATCTGAACTGTGCCCATGCCGCCCTACTACATTGCTTATCTGAACTGTGCCCAGGGACTACTTTCTGTAAAACAAGTTCTTTCGGCAATCAGAGAACTTTAAAATCCTGCACGGATTAAATTTTTCAGCGATTCACCTCTTATTCATATGGCACATGCATTGTGATTTCGAATAGTTTTAGCCCAGCTCACCTCCCCAGAAAATATTTTTTGAATAACATTTTAGTGTAATTTCTATTATTAATATTATATAGACTATATAAATTATGGTTGATTTGTAAATTTATCAATATTTTATAATTTACAGCTTGCTTTTAACTTTTACTTATCTTGCATTTTTAGTTTCATAATTAAAGCATAATCATTTTATGATAAATAAATTTGAACTAAATTTTTGTTGTTTGGTTTTTATTTTTCCTTTTTATTTTGGTAATATTTTTTTTTTTTTAATTTTCAAAAGGATGAGTTGTTTATTTTTTAATTGTGTAGCCTAAAATGAACAATAAAAAAAATTACAAAATGTCCGTGGAAGATATCAGGTATAAATTTTAGGAAGACATATTACACAACAAATCAAAGGAATATAAAAAAATACCAAAGTAATTCCAGATTATATATACATAGCAGAGGTGCCCCCCCCCCCTTTTTTTTTCGGTGGTATTATAATTATGTTATTTTATTTATTTAATACCAATTATTTATGATTTATATATATATATATATAATATAGTTTGACGAGTTTGACTTTTCATTCGCCGCAACTGTGGCTGTTTGGGAAAAAATCTTGCACACCTTGTCTAGGAATGATTATTCGACGATGACACGCTTCACAGCGTTCAGGCGTCAAGTAAATTAACACTCAACACAATGTTCTCATGTACGGTAATGAGCAAAGCCATCTTACGCACCGCGCACAGAAAAGACGTTCATTTTTGTGCACCAATAGAAACTTACATTAAACGTTCATAAGCGACCAAGCCGCAGCATAAAAAAAAAATTTAATATTTTTTTTGTTTTTTGGTGTCTATAGCTCATAAAAGAGAAAAAGAAAGAAAAAAAAAGTGGTTCTTAACACCCCACACCATCTCAGGAGAAATCTATCAACAACAACCTAAATTGTACAAATCCTTCATAATTACCGACATCTCACAACTTATCTTCTATTTCTTCTATATTTTGAGGGTTCCTCAAATTAGCCAAGTGACCACTGTCGTATTGTCGCCAGGTGACCCCCCCCCCCCCCGCGGGCATCGTGACACATAGGTGGGATCAACTGCTATAGACCATATTGCGCCTTTTCCTGGTGCGTAACTCAAGTGGTCATAGATAACGTGAACAATAAAATATTTCTGTCTCAAAATAACATGACACGTAGCCTGTAATCCCTTTCTTCCCCGTCGTCCAAGAATAGTTCTCATTTCTTGAAATGCCGCCTTGCCGAAGCCCCAGCTGCCTATTTCAATCTATAAGTATCTAGAAATTCTTTCCTTCTCCAACCACTCTTAACTAATAGGGTTTGTCATGTCATCGCGGAAATCCATTAACAGTACATCCGGATGTACAGTGAATATACTCTGGTCAAGCTCATTAAGATATTAATAAAACATCCGAGTATTCCGTTTGGCCAATCTCTCAGCAGCTGTTCGGTACTTCTACGTTAATGTGAGCCGTAACCTTGATGAAGATGTGTTAACAAATTTAATTTACGAATTTTAACTAAAAAATGTTACTACTATATATGTTTGGAAATACATTGTTAGAAGCTATGTTTTACGAAAAAAGGTGTCTAAAAATAGTAACAATACGCAATACGATGTTACGTTTTCCGGTCTTAGAAATGACTAACCCGATATTTCGGTGTTTAGAACTTGTCTTCTCCCACGTGCGTTGTTCAGCATTATCCAACGCACGTGCCAGAAACAGCAAGCGCGTCTTCTGAAAGCCTCATTGTCAATACAAATATGGCTTATGGGATATTATTTATCCCCCACCCCCTTCCGTCGTCTCCATGTATCTTTGTATTAAATATACGCCATTGTGTATACACCCTTGAATACGTTTTTGATCAGGTGATTTTTTTTTCCATTAACAGAATGGCCGGCATCCCGTGTGAAATCATCAGCGGCATGAACAAGAGCGCCGCCTACGAGATTGGGAAGAGAGCAGACAGATCCAAGATGGGGGCCCAGTGGAACGCCGTGTACGTAGACGGCAGCTGGAGGTTGATCGATGCATTCTGGGCCTGTGCCTGCGTGGTGGGGAAGAAATCTGGTAGGTTATGACTATTTGTGACGTAACTACCTCCCGAAAGTTTTGATAAACGTTTATATCCCTGCAGATTTATAAATACATTATTTTTTTACTTCCTTGCAGGTGAGTGGACTCTGGTTGACGCCGACGGGGACGTCATTGACGCAGAGGAGAACGAGACAGAGGGTCAGACCCATCACAGGATCAACGAGTTCTATTTCATACCAGACCCCGACCAGCTGATCTGGACACATTTCCCAGACGACAAAAAATGGCAGCTGCTGCAGAGACCCGTGACTCTTGAAGAGTTTGAGGACCACTTTTACGTCAGGGAGCGGTTCCACATCCTTGGCAAGTTGTTAATCATAGACATCACACTACAACTAAATGCTGTTGTTTCTGTGTTCTTTTAGTTTCTATTTTTAATGACGATCTTTCCAATTGTGTATCGTGTGTTTAATGAGACGCGGCATTGAAGTTTACTTTAACTTTTTTATCGCAGTGTGTAATAATTAATTTAATATCAGTTGTTCTTTTTTTTGTGTGTGTTGTTTTTTCGATGGTCCTTCGGACGCGAAGATGACCTTGGCTTCGATTGAGTAGTGGCCTTGACTTGAGTTGTTTTTAGTTTAAAGTGAGTGAAAGCTGCTCAATTCGTCAGCATCACTCTCTCGCCCTTGCCTATTTTATTCAATGGCAAGACTTGGTCAAGACGACTGGAAATAGATCAGGATGCAATAGATCACGGCAGCGAGAGTGTGTCTGTATTTGTATGTGTGTGTGTGTCACCATTTGTGTGTGTGTGTGTCTTTTCACTGTGTAGCTTCACGCGTTCTACATCACCCCAGGGGTCGGAATTGTCATCGTGTCAGTTTCATACCACCAACGGGACTCCATCTCCGGGTTTAATTTCAGAGTTTACCTTCTCGTAGATGAATTGCCATCCAATGTTAACGAGTCCCATACACGTGTCTCGTAGTGTACCATGCAATGCCTAGATTTTTACAAAAATTGTTTTTGTCATTTTTTAAAAAAATTCGTTCACCTTCTACACTTTCTTCATAAGTTTTGTTAACAATTTTGGCAGGCATGAGCACAGTACCAGCGACGAAGATGCAATGTGTAGCCGAGACTGTAGACGGTGAGGTCGAGTTCGCCTTCGGTCTGCCCCCTGAGAGAAGCCGGACCTTTCGCTTCAAATACATACTGTACAGGTCGAAGAGCGAAGCCGCCGACAGAAAGGTGGACCTCTTCTTGGACAGGTTTGTGTTCTTCGAGCAGAGGGAAGATCTGCTTAGGTTCGCCCTCAGATTCCCCGTCAAGGGAAGTTTCAAACTGGACATCTACGGACTAGACACAGAGGATGGGGATGTCTTTGACCTGTGCTGCACGTACATCATCAACTGTCCCAAAGCCAAACACAACTGCCTGCCGCTGCCCGATTGTCCGCCCCTCGGTTGGGGCCCCGTGGCCGAAACGAGAGCCGCCGGCCTCGAACCGACGACGCACAAAAAGGGCGAGGTGATCTCCAAGGACGGCTACGTCGAAATCCGCCTGGCCAAAGAACGAGCCCTCGCCTTCCACCAGCTGCTGAAGCACGCGAAGATCGACGAGGCAACGCTGAGCAAGTACGTCATCACCGAGCTTGAGGGCGACGAAGCAGTCATCTACCTGCGCCTGCCGCAGAATGGCGAGTACGCCCTGAAGCTCTTCGCCCAGGATCTCGACGATGAGGGCGCCGCGCCGAACGTCCTGAACTACCTCATCAAGTGCAGTGACACCGAAACGGGATCGCAACCGTTCCCCAACTTAACGAACGGTCTCATCGGTAAAAATCCTTTGACCGGCGACAGGTTCGGGGTCAAGGCCGTTTCCCACCCCGGCGGGATGCTGGAGACGAAAGACGGCAAGCTGAGCCTGGACTTCGAGGCCGAGCCCGGGGTCGATCTCGTATGCGAAATCCACACCAACGACGGCAAGGCGGCCGGCCAGATGAAGTCTGTCGTCACCAGCAAAGGAAACAAGTGGAACTTCAAGCTGGACATGCCGGTCAAGGGTGAGTACACCCTCAACGTGTTCGCTCAGAGGAAAGGCGAGAAGGGTCAGATCTACAGCGTCCACTCGTACCTCATCAAGTCTGCCGGTGGAAGTGTGTCCGGCGATCAGGTGGATGGGCTCGGTGAGAAGGAAATGCATGTGCCCACAGAGACGGTTGAGACAAGCGATAGTGAGGTAAGTACATGTTCACTACAAGAAAACAGCATTTTTTAACAATCATATTTTGTAAACTAAATTCTAAGAATTGAGTGACTAATTCAAATTCAATGTCTTTTTTGCCCTACGCCCCACCCAAGCACCTAAAAGTGGAAGAGCTAAATCCCACCCCCCACCCCAACCCCCAAAGAAAATTAAAAATAGGGCTCCTTGCTGCCACACGTTGAGAATCACTGGTCTGGGGTACGCTGATAAAAATCGATCCTGAATAAATGCACTATGACGATCAGTGTTAACAGAAAGTTTGTCTAGGAATAAGCAGTTGAGCAATTTAACAATTTGTTGTTAACTTCATGCGGGTGATGTATATATAAATATAGGCCATCATAACAAAGGGATTGGGGGGGGGGGGGCTAACAGTTTACCAATTTTGTAAATGGGGATATGAAATTCGGAGTGGGAAGCGAAAAACAATGGTGGCACGGCTTGCATCTAAACAAAGTACTTTAACAGCATTGCAGTCGTGTGCACTATTCATGTTGATTGTATCGACAACTTTGTACTTATACAAACGAGGGAAGACAGACTAAAAGAATTAGCCCTACACCATAACGAGTGGCTATTTTGTTATGTTTTGTTATGCTGATGCATGAACCTAATGGAGTTTTAGAACTCAAGCATATTTTGTTAACTGGAGAAAATAAGAGACAATTTTAATGTTTTTTTTACCTTCAGCTCCTGTCTAAAAAGGTACGGTATTGCATGGGTTAATTGTGTTTCAACATTTTTTGTATTCTCCTCTTAAAGAGGGAGAGTTGCATGACCAGAGAGATGGTTTTCTATTTTGTTTGCACTCGGTGGCGACTAATCTAGTACCACTCAGTGATATGCATGAGGCACGTAGATCATGTGCTGTACGTGGGGCACGTACATCATGTGCTATGCATGAGGCACGTAGATTATGTGTTGTGCATGAGGCACGTAGATCATGTGTTGTGCATGAGGCACGTAGATCATGTGCTGTGCATAAGGCACGTAAATCATGTGTTGTGCATGAGGCACGTAGATAATGTGTAGTGTACGAGGCATATAGATCATGTGGTGTGTATGAGGCACGTAGATCATGTGCTGTGTACGGGTCTCGTAGATCATGTGCTGTGTACGAGGCACGTAGATCATGTGCTGTGTACGAGGCACGTAGATCATGTGCTGTGTACGAGGCACGTAGATCATGTGATGTGTACGAGGCACGCAGATCATGTGATGTGTACGAGGCACGTAGATCATGTGCTGTGTATGAGGCACGTAGATCATGTGCTGTGTACGAGGCACGTAGATCATGTGCTGTGTACGAGGCACGTAGATCGTGTGCTGTGTACGAGGCACTTAGATCATGTGGTGTGTACGGGGCACGTAGATCATGTGCTGTGTACGAGGCACGTAGATCATGTGCTGTGTATGAGGCACGTAGATCATGTACTGTGTACGAGGCACGTAGATCATGTGCTGTGTACGAGGCACTTAGATCGTGTGCTGTGTACGAGGCACGTAGATCATGTGGTGTGTACGTTGGTTTTATCTTGGAATTCAAATGTACCAACTATTATAATCTACCTTTTATGGCCAACACTTTAAGAACAAAGTTACATACTTACATTGAGACATCGACTTTAAGGCATATGCTAAACGGAATTAACTTTAATACAAACCTCCTACCGGTTTTAACATTATGAGGTCTATTAATTATGAAGCGAATAATAAATTAGTTAGAGGCATTCTCTGTTAGCTACTGGGTTAATTTCTTAGAGGCTTGCTCTGTTAGTTTAACTACTGGCTTGGTTGAAAGCAGGGTATGAGAATCTTTCTTCTGAACTGTTAATTTTCTGAATGAAATCTTTGTGCTATTAACGACTTTGAAGATTTTCATGTTCTAACGAAACAGGTTGTTTGTTTTTCTTTTAAAGTAGACTTTAATAAATGTTTCCAATATAGTTGCATGTATGTGTTTAAATGAGTATGCTGAGTTCTCTCTCACTCACTCACTCTCAATCTCTCTCTCTCTCTATATATATATATATATATATATATATACACATGTATATATATATTGTGTGTGTGAGAGAGAGAGAGAGATTTACAGTTATGATAGAAATCTAAATCTAAATTATTACATCAACTGTTACCAAAACTTTTTCTCAATGAAATGTTAAGTCCCATTTTAACCACACCACCCTTGATTCACGTGAAACGCAATAAATATATATAATAGATGATCCTTGGAATAGTAATGTATCATGATGTGCAGCTTCAAAATCTATAAGTTCCAGATCGCCCCTTATTCATTCACTATTAATACGTGCGTCCACTCTGATCCAAAATGTCTACTCAGAATCTTCCACTCTCTGCTGCACATGGTTCGGCCATTTTCTTATCTCGTCGTCTCGTCGTGACTCTTCTTTGTGTCTCGCGCAGCCTCTCGTATTCTCTCGTACCCATTCTGTTTAGATGCTCCAAATACCGAGACGCTACTCTTGCGATAAACCAAAGTTTGTAAATGTATTTGTCTACACTTTTGATAACCTACTCTTTATGTTCAAATGTGGACATTAAAGTAAGGATGATCATCTTAGGTTTATGGATCCGAGGATTTGATATGGATTTGCTTTAAACCTGCGCAGGTGATGATCCCCGTACCTCATGGCTGTAAGAATGCGGTGGCGGCTGTCCACAGGAGGAACGGTAATGACCCGCCCGACCCTAGTCAGATTGAGTTCTTCTCGGCAGACGACATGAACCTGGTCAAGGTCCAACTGAAGGACTACGGGGAATACATGCTCAACTTATACAGCATGGACGAGAACGCCAATCTGGTAGGTACACGAGCTGCAGCTTTGCTTTCTTAGCCTAAATAGTTCTAAATCGTGTTATGTTAAATTATTGTTTGTTTTCTTAATTTTTATTGTAATTATAATGTTGTAGGCAAGGCCGTGGGAACAAAAAGGGGCCGGGGGCACCCTCAACGGGCGTCATCTTGTTTCATGCAAATTGTGTATAATATATACTATTTTGAGAGGAGGGCTCAATTCGGGCTTTGCCCCCAGGCGCAGGTTTTGCTCGCAACGGCCCTCGTTAAAAGGGCGTTGACCATATTTCACATGCCTTAGAACTAGACGTATACTCTCCTAGTATTGAAATCAATCAAAACATGCAGGGTAACGTTAATTTCCTAAGCCCAGCGAGGAGGGTCTATACGCGATAGGAGACTTATCATATATAGCTTCATCATCCTGGTCCCGTTTGGGGAACTATTTTCCTTCAGCCAACCTTAGCATAACATTCTTTTTACTATTGTTTATATATAGCAGATTAGCTAAACCCTATTATGTTTAGTGACCCACAAAATTAATAAAGACAAGATTTGTTTTTAGTAGCATTTTATTTTTATTTTATTTTTGCGTAATTTAAATGTAACGCAGCAACGCTCGATATAAACTCAAGAAATGCAAAATAAAAAAAGCAATTAATTCAGTAGTTTTAACAGCAAACTTCAGTAAAGGGTAACATTGTTTATTTCGTTGTCCAGTTGTTGTTTCTTGTTGTATTACTTTAATCCTCGAATACTTTCAGTAACGTCCCGAAATGTCATGGGAGAGGAAACTTCACAGGCGCTCGTTTACAGTTTACTTTTGACGTTTCGTGTGTTAAAAATTTGAAACCCTCCACTTCTATAAACCCAGTTCAACTTTCTCCCGCAGGTCGAAAATGTGGCCAAGTATCAAATAAACCGTAAGCGTCCAGGGGAGCTGTACCAGAACAACCTGAGCATCATCATGGAAGACCTCCAGCCCAGTCGCCAGAACACAGAGGAGGACGTTGCCGTTAAGAACAAAGGCGGCTCTGAAGGTATCGAAGAACATTGGATAACCCTACTCGTGAATTCACCGTTTATATCATATCCCTGGCCGTCGGCCCTGCGGCTCCTTTGGGAGATTAATTTGTGATTTTGGCGGACATGTGGGCTGGGATAAATAAATGATTGGCAAGTCCGGTGGGAAGGGGAGTGCACATATTGCTAAGCAACACACTGTAATTTGAGACAGTTAAAGAAGCAGATTTTTCGTTTGAACTCAGTCGAAATTATCGGCCTGTGGGTGGAAATGCTTGAAAATATTTTGCAGTTATAACTTAAAAGCTATTTTTGTTAAAGCTAACATGTGACACATATTCCAGCATATCACCAACAAATCGGGCATTGGTCATTCTATCCCAGTGGTCGGCAAATCGCTGGTTTTTTCCTCTTTTGACTAATGAGTTAGCCGACCACTGGTTTAACCCAATAGATCTTATACTGAGTGTTCCAACACCAGTAAATGATTTTTTTTCTGTTCTTACATTTTTTTTCCATAGAAAACTTGTTTGCTTTAAATTCTCATATGTGTGGGTAAAACTATATGTGGACGCCTTTATATACATATCAGCTATATACCAACCATCACAGCCTTCTAAACTACACTCAAAACACATCTCTTTGAACTCTACTATCCCGACTGATTCCCCCTCTGACAGATAAACGATGATGCTGGGTGCCGTCCATGGCTTGACATGTAAATAATTATGGAATGGTGGGAGGGAATATTTTTTTTTTTTAATAATTTAATTAATGTATGTTCATTTTTAAGTTCATGATTATGTTTGTTAAAGTGTATGTACAGCGTGGTGAGCCCAGCCCTAGGCTGGGGTACCAGGCTATAGAAAACGTCTAATAATAATAATACATACTAATAAACTGGGATTACTGGTGGTATAGATCTATAGTGCAAATGAACTGAATGTTTCTTATTATGAAAAGAAGTTCTCAAAACCCAGGGCAGTAAGATTAACATTTTTGTTTTCTAGAAATTGTTAGTGTTCAAATTAACGTAGCCCTATATTATTACCTGACCAACTTACAGAAGAACACAAACGCCAGGCCAGAAAGAACATCCAGAACGCACTTGATCTGAAGGACATCAGTTTCTTGGACGACGCCATCAAGGCGTACGTGGCCAGTGGTGCCAACGACAATGACCCTCTCTTGTTGAAAGCCAGGCACCAGCTCGATGTACTCAAGGCGAAAGAAGGTGAGCCATTAAGATTGATTTATAGCATTTAACCAACCCTTTCAACACGCGTTCTTTACTCTCATTCAGGGTCGGACGGGGAAAATCCCGGCGGGTCGTCAGGTTCGATGACATTAGGGCCCGCTCTTGCCGCGTCAAAATTAGAATAATACTTCGTGTTAAAATAATACTTCATTTTAAAATAATACTTCGTGTTAAAATAATACTTCATTTTAAAATAATACTTCGTGTTAAAATAATACTTCGTGTTAAAATAATACTTCGTGTTCAATCTAAATTAGACAACACTTTCAAACAAATTTTTTCTTATAAATGTAATATCGAGCAACGAAGGCGGGTAGGGTCTGAAATTTTAACAAAACATCTCCAACGAGTCTATGTGCCAAGCTTCAGCTCGAGAGGTTGACGGGAAGTGGGTCGATTAGCCGTTTGCAAACCACCCACGAACAAAAGCCAGGATAACATAAAAGATTTATTAATAAAAAAATGTTGCCCCGATGCGCTTAAACACACAAGGTCATCAATGCTCTCATTCCAAGTCATCACTGTTCTCATCTCTTATATTTTGCTTGTGGTGTGGCTGCTTCCATTTCCGGATGCCGCGCAAAATATAAATCCCGATAACTACGCTAAATGATTTTTTTTTTTAATAACGCATCTGTGTTTAGTGCGTAATATTTTCTTTTCTTTTCGGCAAATAAAATAAATCGTATCAATTTAATTATGGTGTAGCAAATATTCGGTTTTAAAAGTGGTTGGGCGATCAGAATATTAATATAGTTCATGGGAGTGAAATAAAAAGTGTGCAGTGACGTAACATGGGGGGAAGCGGTGTAGCAAAAATTGGGATTCTTAACTGTGCTTAACTTGATTTCATGTTTTGTCCAGTAACTTTAGTAGATGGGAAGTTCACGCATTGCTGTCGCCAATGTTTGGCGGGCTATATCTAGTTCATATTATTTTGATTTCTTTATGTCCGACCAATTTAAAAACATATTTGTAAATGGGCATAAAATCTGTGACCATAATTTGGAATTTTTTTGCCATCGCTTTGGTTTAAATCAATATGTTACTATGTGGGTGGAGGACAAAGAGACTTACAATGGCACCGACTTACAGACTGAGTAGGTGGGGGAAATCGATAACTGATCGAATTTCAAGATCAATT
This sequence comes from Omphiscola glabra, assembly GCA_964017045.1. NCBI lineage: Eukaryota > Metazoa > Mollusca > Gastropoda > Lymnaeidae > Omphiscola > Omphiscola glabra. Next base: position 44,118,122 of record OZ024796.1, read on the forward strand.
TTTAATCTGTGTCAAATTTTTCCCTTTGATGTCGGTGCATTCTTGGACATACAGTATTGTACCGGCACACGCCAGTATTAAAATAACAGCAATGTGTAGTTGGCGCCAGTAGCTTTAACATTTATAATTTCATTGACTGTTTTTCTATCTAGTCTTTTTACCATTTCAAACATTTTAGTGTAATAAAATAACATAAAGCATTATATTTCCTGTACATATAGGTCTATAGTGTATATACCAAATATTTTCACCAAAAAGTATAATGATCTTTAATAAAAAGATATCATGGAAAAACTCGAAGAGAACTAATGAACTCGAAGACAGGACGGTTGTTCGTCTCCTTCTTTGCCTTTTTAACTCCCAATCGAGCATTGACCATTAAAGATGTCTTTCCGAGCCCTCCGGTCTCTAACTCTTTCCAACTCTCTTCCAGAGTGTCTCCCTCGCCCACTTGATCCTTGAGGGGTCCATACTGGTCTTGCTATATTTGGCATGGGTTTTTTCATTGTATGACCTATCCATCACCTGATATGACCTATCCATCACATGATATGACCTATCCATCTCATGGTATGACCTATCATCACATGGTATAGGACCTATCCATAACATGGTATGACCTATCCATCACATGATGTGACCTATCCATCTCCTTTTCCGAATTTCTCAGTCCCCTGTGATTTGTGCTGTCAGGACCCTCACTGTTTTGTTTGGGATTTTTCTGAAGCTTTTGATTTTAAGGATTTTAGGAAGGCAATTATTCACAAAAGTTTGCAGACTCTTCCTGTCTTTCTTGTTTCCGTGCCATCTTTCCGTGCCATCTTTACGTGCCATCTTTACGTGCCATCTTTCCGTGCCATCTTTCCGTGCCATCTTTCCGTGCCATCTTTCCGTGCCATCTTTCCGTGCCATCTTTCCGTGCCATCTTTCCGTGCCATCTTTCCGTGCCATCTTTCCGTGCCATCTTTCCGTGCCATCTTTCCGTGCCATCTTTCCGTGCCATCTTTCTGTGCCATCTTTCCGTGCCATCTTTCCGTGCCATCTTTCCGTGCCATCTTTCCATGCCATCTTTACGTGCCATCTTTCCGTGCCATCTTTACGTGCCATCTTTCCGTGCCATCTTTCCGTGCCATCTTTCCGTGCCATCTTTACGTGCCATCTTTACGTGCCATCTTTCCGTGCCATCTTTACGTGCCATACGGCAGAACACTCTTAACATTGTAGTTTGTTTTAAATTTCTAATTTTAGTCTTTCTCCTCATTTCCACAGAGTTCCAAATATTTTGAAGTAAGGCATAAATAAGCTCCCCTTGCTCTCTGTATTCTTGCCTTGATATCTGGGTCTGACCACCCAGATGAAGGATATAGTCTGCTATCGTATTTATTTATCCGCTTTGTCTTAACAGAACTAATGGAAGCCACTCAGAAACGAGATTTGGCCGTCTTAGAGAAAGCCATAGCGCAGGCCAAAAGCATCAATGCTCACCACGAACTGGACCTTCAGATAGCCCTGGCCGTCAGACTGCGGGACCACCTGCAAAAGATTGAGAAGTTGCGACACGCTGTGCTCAACATGGAGCCCAAAACCGTCTCGGAAATCAAGTCCTACTCCAACCCACCGGACGGCGTCCACCAGTGCCTCACGGCAACGTTCCTACTTCTGGGTCATAACTTGAAAGAGTTAAATGTAAGCAAATATACGCCACTGAAAGATGGTACTTGTTCGTGTTTAAAGTAAGGTGACATTTTTTTTTTAAAAATATATATAACTTGGTATAATGTAGTCACTTAATAATTGACAAATTTAACGAATTTGAATTTAAGCTGAATATTTCTCAACAAAAAATTATATATAGAATGTAAAGTCTTGAAGATTTAGACTCAGAGAACAGGGTACACGTCCGTTCCATCCCACACAGAGGGCTATGGCCTGCAACTATTACATTGCCTTGCCGATTCTGGCTAGTAGCACAATATCTGCAAGAACCGCAGAGGTTTGTTATATTCTATAGCGTCGGATAACGTTTCTCTGGAAGTGGTTCATGATCGCCAGAACCTGTTTATACGTAGTTTGAACTAACCCCCTTTTTTTAACTGTGAGGTTGAACATATTACGGGGTATCCTCGCCTTATCTGGAACTCCACGGCGTACAGTTGGTTTGTTTTACTTAATGCTAATGTTTTGAGATCCTGCGATTTCACACGTTTGCAACTTTGATCTTATCTAATATTTTAGCCTATATGATTTGCAATCGATTCAGCTCAACGCTAAGCTCTCTTCAAAGCTGTAGCTGGGATTTTTTTAAAAAAAAGCTTGTATAGTTAAATATATTACTATGCCTAGACTAATCGTTAATTATGTCATTTTTTTTAGTTAATCTTCAAATTTTGCGGTCCTCAATTAGTTTTCTCTTCACGTTATCTTGATTCAGGTATGGCAGAAGGTCCAAGCATTGATGGGTAAGACTGGACGAGAGTCTGTCATGAGAAAAATATCCAAATTCGATGCGCAGACGGTGGCCTTGCGAACGGCAAAAGTTGCCAAGAAGATGGTAGAGCCCTACACCAAAGAACAGATCAGAGACGTGAGTGCCGGGGCTGCTACTTTCTACATCTGGGTAAGTCAAAGCGTATTCTACATAATATTTCACATACTTTCTACATCTGGGTAAGTCAAAGCGTATTCTACATAATATTTCACACGTCTTTGCCCATAATTTTGGGGGTAAAAGATACAAAAAGAATGTGACTTCTCTTACTTTCCCTTTTCGCAAATATATCTTAGTTTTTCCTGTCTGTGACGTTAAAAAGAAGCATTCATTTCTTTAGAATATTCTTATTACGGACCGTTATAAATGGAGAATTTAATCTCTTAATTTTATACTATGGCTCGTTCTAGAAACAGTCCATAATAAAGGACGATACCAACGTTTAAAAATAATAACAAATAAAACGACAATCAAGGCCAGAGCTAATTACAATTAAAAACTTTTTTAATTTGTGAACTTCAATTAAATAATAACAGCAAGAGAAATATGATTAAAATTATAAACTTACAGATTTGCTGGTACCGGTGCTGTATATAAAAATACAACGAGCACAAAATGGTACAACGACGAAATAGAAAAATCTACGCACAACAAATTATTAAATGACACAGCACATCTCGTGATCAAAAGAAAATCTCCCTCGCTCTCTATCGGTCAGCCCTTTTATAGGCATTTCCTACTGATGTCTAGAACCGTCTAATGCATTGTTTTGCTTTCCCGTTTTATCCAGATCCTTCTATAAGGTTCTGAATAACTAAGCTTTTTGTAAACAAGGGAAAGTTTTTTTGTAGCCACACTTCAAAGGCGGTCACGAGAGTTCACGAGGGGTCATGCTCGTGGGACGCGAGATAGGCGTGCTTTAGCACGTCATCCCTCATAACAATTCTTAAGACGTATTTTATATTTTGTTATAGCCTGTGTGTTGACCTAGTTTTTATTCACCACGAGCCGTGGAATTCAACCTTACCCATTCACAGAACCATTTTTAAAGAAAAAATTATTTTGACTTCATCGATTAAATGTGTAGCGCTCTATCATTACCCAGCACTTTGATTGGGAAAATGTTGTTTACTTTCCAATGTGTTCTAAACAATACTATCTGGGGAAGGGGGTTCAATTTCTAGAATTTCTTTTAAGGAGTGGGGTGGGTGGGTAACTCCCTCCGAGGGGTTTTCCCAGCCGGGCGAGCTATCGTAGATTTCATAGACACGAGTTATATTACGAGACTTAATGTACTTATAGGAGCCTTACAACATGTTACTTCTTGTGTGTATTTTAAGATTGGTATCTTTAGGGGATTAAACTTTTTTACTTGCTGTAAGTTAATATAGTTTTTATTTCTGTATATTTGATTTTGTATTTATACATAAGTTTGATAGTATAATCCAATTGAACATTAGTAATATGACTAGTTTTTTTTTACTCGTTTTTTATTGTATACTGGTTTTCAGTCCTTTGTTAACGTGATGTTCATCTAACGAGCCAAATCTTACAGCATATTAAATTTAAAAAAACATATAACGGTACATAACAGTCAAGTTTTTGTAGGTCAAATGAAGACACGAAGGTCTCGTCCGATATACAACAACCATCCACAACTCCACTCCCGACCTTTAACATCGCATCTATTCAACAAATAAAATGCATTTATTTTTTGTTTTAATTTAAACAAGATTGCTGAAAGGAACGTGTCTTAAGAACTCGCGCTATTTACGATCGCTGCGTTGACGGGTGCATTGCTAGTTGTCAATACATGTATCAAAACAATAGTCTGTTAAACGTCGGCGCCGGGTTCTGTCAATGGCCCCGTCCATATTCCTCTAGATGTGTCCTTTCTCTGTCATGTCAGCTCATCAAGTTGTACATTTATATTCCAGGCCCTTGGCATGATTGAGGAAGTCGAGTCCTACGGTGGAACGGAGCAGAACGATCAGATGACTCTCAGGAAATAAAAATCCATTCACCTGAAACTCCCGTAGAGTGAATCTAAACGCATTTAGTCTGCCTGGCAGCGCTTGTTAACAGCAGACAAAAATTATATATATATATATATATTAGGTTTTTTTTGGTAATGCTTTATGTTCTTCATTCGTTTGTTTCGTTTCTTTCTATCTTTTAAAAATAAAAATATATTTTGTTGTTTAAAATAGTTGAAGAAATAGTGTGGTTTTTTAAATTGTTTTTTTTAAATTTCATGCTATTGATATCCCACAGTAATCTCATTCCAAACTCCGTCCAGACCTGAATTGTATTAATCAAATAAATGTGATATTCTGATATTTATTAAAAATGGTCAATTTTAACCATGATTTTCCATGTGTCATGATTTTTAGTTTATTTTTAATCATGATTTTTTTCACCCGTCATGTTTTTTAGTTTATTTTTGTTTGACCCTTTTCATTTTTTAAAACTAAATATTTAAACTTTATGTTAACTATTAGAATTTTATTGTGATTTTGCGTCCATTTAAATTTTAATACCTTAAAGACAAACATTACATTCATATTTTAATGTTTTCATCATTTTCTCCAGAAAACCAGAGAGTTCTCTTGAGTTCTGGGGGCCCCTTGCCATTTTTTTTTTTTGTTTTGCGCCCCCTGGATTAAGCATTGATAGTTTAATTATATTTCCAGGTCACAAATCTGGACCCCTCTTAAATATCCCACGGAGTGACAGGCTCCCACGTTGCGACAGCTCTGCAGTAAGCTGAGTATAAAACCTCAGACTGTATGATTATCGTTATAAAACTATATGCCATCTCTATGCAACTGTATGCAGTCTCTATAAAACTATATGCCATCTCTATGCAACTGTATGCCATCTCTATAAAAACTGTATGCAGTCTCTAAATAAATCATAAACTATGAGCCAGCCAATCATTACTTTAGATGAGCCAACCAATCATTACTTTAGATGAGCCACCCAATCATTACTTTAAGTTGTTTTGCATCAAGTTTAATTTTAGTTCCTACTCTTTTTTTTCCTCACCATCACCCCTAGTCTCTAGCCTCACCACCCCCTAGTCTCTAGCCCCACCCTCTCCGTATTATCTAACCTCACCATCTCCTTTCTCTAACCTCACCATCTCCCGTCTCTAAGCTCACAATCTCCCGCCTATAGCCTCAACACCTCCTTAGTCTCTAGCCTCACCACCCCCTAGTCTCTAGCCTCACCCTCTCCTTATTATCTAACCTCACCATCTCCTTTCTCTAACCTCACCATCTCCCGTCTCTAAGCTCACAATCTCCCGCCGCTAGCCTCAACACCTCCTTAGTCTCTAGCCTCACCACCCCCTAGTCTCTAGCCCCACCCTCTCCTTATTATCTAACCTCACCATCTCCTTTCTCTAACCTCACCATCTCCCGTCTCTAAGCTCACAACCTCCCGCCTCTAGCCTCAACACCTCCCTAGTCTCTAGCCTCACCACCCCCTAGTCTCTAGCCCCACCCTCTCCTTATTATCTAACCTCACCATCTCCTTTCTCTAACCTCACCATCTCCCGTCTCTAAGCTCACAACCTCCCGCCTCTAGCCTCAACACCTCCCTAGTCTCTAGCCTCACCACCTCCCTAGTCTCTAGCCTCACCATCTCCCGTCTCTAAGCTCACAACCTCCCGCCTCTAGCCTCACCACCTCCCTAGTCTCTAGCCTCACCATCTCCCGTCTCTAAGCTCACAACCTCCCGTCTCTAGCCTCACCACCTCCCTAGTCTCTAGCCTCAACACCTCCCTAGTCTCTAGCCTCACCACCTCCCTAGTCTCTAGCCGCGAGTCAATCAAGTCATTGTCATGGTGCTGTGAGCATGAAGGAACGTGGTAAAATTGTATGAATTGTATACAAATTAATCAAAACTTTTTTTATTGTTTACCATGGTACCTTATCACGGTACTTCCAATTTTTGTATCATTCATTATCTAATAAGACATGATTTGTAACTGGGATTTGTTTTAAAAGTTCAATGAACTTTTCAATGTTACGGTATTGTCATTCTTTTATTATTACATTGGATACAACCTTTTTTATGCATTATTTTATTCAACCCCCCCCCCCCCCCTCTGTTGAAATTGTACCCATTAACTATAACACATAACTACAGGAGACCTGATGTTGAATTCATACATATCACTATGCATTCCCCTACCCCGTTCCGGTCTTAACAAATTCGGCGCCCCGGGGGGTTCTAAATTTTTGCGCCCTTTTCTCCTACAAATTTTCATATCGGTATTAACTGTTAATAATAACTTTAAAAGTTGCTGGTTGGGAAGGCAGATGAAACGAGTCCTAAAATATTAGTCTTATTCTGACAACTAATTTATAAACAATAAAGCGTAAAATATTATTTGGATTTTTATATAGAACACACAAAAATTAATCTGTTTTAATGGATTTATCGAAAATGCGTAGCGTAATTAGTAACTGCAACTAGAAAAAATTCCGACTTTCAGCTAGCAGTTCCTAAACAATTTTTTAAGTTTGTAAAAGAAAATTAATTGCCACCATAACTATCTCTTTTATACACTACGCTTCTGGTGTGACTCGTGGACTGCTTCCTAGTCAGCGAATTTGGTATTGAGAGTATATTACAAATAATTATAAATGTTTGAAAGAAAGTATGGTTCAATAATGAGTTCAACAACGCGCAAAATATAATTCCCGATAACCACGCTAAATGATATTCTATTTGTATTTAACGAAACTGCGTTTGGCGCGTAATATTTTCTTCTTCTTCTATGTTTTCAGGACCCACGATCAATGAATTGATCATTATGGCTCCTATGTTTCAGAGGGGTTCGCGATGTTAATGTGCGAGATTTTCAAGGGGATAATTCACTGGTTGCAAGACAGAAGGCCTCAACTGTTGCTTTGAGGAAGCTTGTTCCAGTCCCTTATTAATTGGCAGGAATGAGGAGCTCCTGTACTGAGTTCTTGTTTTTAAGAGTCGAAACTGCTTGTCGTGACCGCATCGCTGTCTAGGGGGGAGATGGACGAGTTTCTGTTTAATACTGGAGCAGTGGACCAGCCCATTCTTGATCCTGTACAACATGGAGAGCCTAGATAGTCGTCTAATGAAATCGTCAATACTTAAAAGTATGGTGTAAAAATATTCGGTTTAAAAGTAGTTGGGACAATAGAATATTTCATATAGTTCATGGGGCGTGAAATAAAAAGTGTGCAGTGACGTATCATGGGGGGGAAGGGGTGTAGCGAAAATTGGGATTCTTTAATTGTGCGTTTCTTGAGTTCATGTTTTGTCAAGTAACTTTAGCAGATGAGAAGGTCACGCATTGCTGTCACCTATGTTTAGCGGATTATATCTAGTTATTACTATTCATCAAGCTACAAAAGAAAAATTCTCGCTTTTGTAACACAAGCAAAGCGCTGATGACATCGGCATTAACTAGTCGACAGACAACATCATTTTCAAAAGACGGAATAGCCTTTTCTGAGTTATAAATTAAATCAATTTTGTTCGGTTGTCCGTTTGTTGTAAGTAGCGCGAGCTGCTATCGTCTTCAGTCCGGCAGCCTTAGTCCCGCCTATCATTCGTATACGGAGTAGCTCCTCCAACCTACTGTTCCGGAATGGTTTCTACACACTCGCTGTGCGCGATAACTGGTCACACCTAAGTACAGCACCCACGAGGTTGTTGTTGGCAACAGCGATATTCTCGGAGTTCTCGGGGATCTCAGCTGATCACGTGACTTTGCTTTCTATTCGTTGCGGAATTTTATCCAATTGGATTTTTTTTCTACACACAAAAAAAAGAGCACAAGTCTCCTAGCGAACCTTGCCTTTGCCCTTGGTTGATTGTTAGGGGTATTGATCTATGTTGATGCCAATTACAGGCAACACTTCCAAACTCACAATAGCTTCAGGTTCTGCTGACACCAGGGTGAAGTCTGTGTGGAAAAAGACGCTATTGCCTGCGTGGAGCAGGGTGGGGGGGGGGGGGACGCTGTCTTTGTTCTGCAGCATGAACCCCATCCGTTGAGGGTTTGACTTCTTCCAGGTATCGCCCTCCGATGTTTTCCTTTCAGGATAGCACATATTCCCTACACGTGCATCAAAATCCTCAACTATAATAGTAAATTTTGATCTGGTTGTGCCACAGGTGGATCTGCACAACGTGTTTCCGTGTTGCCTATTTTACTCACGGTGAAGAACTTACTGGCCTTAGCCACTCTGTCAGGGTGTTGCTCCAGCCGATATTTTTTTTTACATTCAAAAAGTTCCGCTATGAAAAAGGTGTGTGGTGGGTCCCAAAAAATGTGAGGGGGGGGGAGGGGGGGATTTCATAAAGCGTTACCATAATATTCTTCATTGATGTAAAAAATAAATATACTTTCCGTGAATAGTATTTTAAAAAATTAGGATTAAAATGACGCCCTGGAATTTGGCGCCCCAGGCAACTGTTAACTAAAAAAAACTGTCGAGTGTTGCTGAGAAATTCTAAAGATTAATTTACAACCATGTTGAATTGAATTGCTATTGAATCTACTTAATCAATAAAATGTTCTTTTGAAATTCGTATAAATGTAAGTGTAAGTATACCACTGCCACATAAATTTACGTCAACTATTCTGCTGTCTTGATCATTAGCATTGCCGGCATCCGTATTATTAGTATATAACACCTTAAATATGCTTGAAGTGAAGCAGACTATTTTCTTAGAACTCTACCGTAATGAAACAGTAGCAGTTTTGAGGACCGGCACGGTATGATCTTAATTATTATTAAAGTCATGATAAATTTATTTGATTTTTCCGCTTTAAAAAAAAGCTTTGCTTCTTTCGCCATATTTTATTTTACAAATTAAAATGATTAAAATTAAAATAATAAAGATAATAACTTTTCTTTTTGTTTACATTTTTTTTTCTATTTGTGTCATTTAGCTTAAACTCCAAGTACCAGTAGTTTTTTTGTTTGTTTTTAAATATTCCAATAATAAATTTTCATTTAATATATAGTTAATAGTTCATAAGTATTTTAATCCAATGAAGTAAATGGCAAATAAAATATGAAAAGAATTGTGATATCCTTGAAAATAAAAAAAATATTGGCTAGGAAGGACCAAAGCTACAGCACCCTGAAAGGACCAAAGCTACAGCACCCTGGGAAGGACCAAAGCTGCAGCACCCCGGGAAGGACCAAAGCTGCAGCACCCTGGGAAGGACCAAAGCTGCAGCACCCTGGGAAGGACCAAAGCTACAGCTCCCTGAAAGGACCAAAGCTACAGCTCCCTGAAAGGACCAAAGCTACAGCACCCTGGGAAGGACCAAAGCTACAGCTCCCTGAAAGGGCCAAAACTACAGCACCCCGGAAAGGACTAAAGCTGCAGCACCATAAGAAGTCAGATAACTTTATGCTACATTGTGAGACCAACCATCAGTTGGAGTATATTATCTTCAGAGATATCAATCAAATTATGAAAAGGGTTGAACAACCCTTCGGCTTAAATAAGTAATAATCTAGCGTTTTAAATATTAGATAAATCTATCCAGGGTAGGCTACGCTAGGCAGGACACTTAGAGAGGATGCCAAATGACAGTGGAGGGAAGAGGGTGCATCACCAAAACCCCAGAGGAAAACGGCTCAAAGGCAGACCTAGGCTTAGATGGATGGATGATGTGGAAAAAGAGCAACGGCAGCCGAGAGTCCAAGCATGGAAGAGAAAAGCATTAGTTAGGTCTGAGTGGAAGGAAGTAGTGAGGCGGGCCAAAGCCCTGCGCCGGTTGTAGCGCTACAGGAATGGGATGGATCTGGGTCACATGGCCCATACTCTGTTGAACTCTTGGGAACTGAGGAATCTCTGATTGACCTGTTGATTCACGTTTGTTACCTGCCAATGCATACGAGTTGTTGCTACTTAAGCTTAAGCTGACTCCAATCAATCACATTAAAAAAAAAAACCAAGACGCTCATAGATCATTTAGTTACAAAGTTTATTGGACATCGGATTTTATTTTATTTTTAAAAGTTACAATATATTTACACCTTTGTCACAATTTATTTACATATGCACAAACAGTTGACCAAAAAATGATGAAACATATGAGGGGGTTGGGAGTCTGTATACATCCCAAAGACATTTACTTAGACGGAAAGCATTGATTACCCCCAAGCCCCCCTTTCAAATGGAGTCAGGACACATTTCCTCAGTTACTCCGGAGAATGGGTCTGCCTCAAGCAGTCAAATTTTTCCACAAAGTAAATAAGCACTTTATTTGAATTTTCCAACAGCCATATCCCAGGCCACCCCAAAATGCTACACAATATTTGAAAACCTTCAAGCGGATTTCTGTCCACACGTCTCAACCAACTGACAGAGACAACGGCTACTATTTCACTGAAGAAAAAAAAAGTTAACTGAACTAAATAATTAAATTTTAATTGTTAATTTTTTTTAAATCTTAATCTATTTATTAATTATCGGATCTATTTGACTTGCAGGTTGTTTTTTTATATTAAACAATGACACTGGAAGGTTACAAAAATATACTCAGTCAAGTATGCAATAAATAGATACCGTATATATTAAGATGATAACAAGCACAGAACTACAAAACAAAAGAGAACTTTCAAAATGTAGACAATCACATTCTCTCTGTTTGTGGCTCAGTTACTGATGATTTGTTCATGTTATGGTTCGTATCCCGGAATTTGATCGAAAGAAATTTCGTCAACGGAAAATTGATCGACGGAAATTTGATGAAACGGAAATTTGGTCGAATCTTTTTTTTAGTTTACACGTTAAAATTTTGAGTCAAATTATTTTTTGAATGCATTATTTTGTTTTACTTTATAGTATAGTGAGTTCAAATAGAAATTTAACGAAAATTTTAACGTGTGAACTGAAAAAAAGATTCGACCAAATTTCCGTTCGATCAAATTTGCGATCAATTTTCTGTCGACCAAATTTCTTTTGATCAAATTTCCGATAACCGTTTTGGTTGATCTTCCAACTCACAGCAGTTTAAAATATGTACTGCACTCTTCAAACACATTGGTAGCAGTTTAAAATCTGTACTGGACTCTTCAAACAAGTTGGTACAAAAAGGAACCCATTTAAAAAAAAAAAAAATAATAATAACTTTGTGGTAACTCAATGTTACAGAATCAAACTCAAGTAATCCAAGATTCTTGGTGATTCAGTGTTACAGCTACAGAATCAGACTCAAGTAATCCAAGGTTCTCGGTGACGCAGTGTTACAGTTACAGAATCATACTCAATTAATCCAAGATTATCTGTGACGCAGTGTTACAGTTACAGAATCAGATTCAAGTAGTCCAAGATTCTTGGTGACTCAATGTTACAGTTACAGAATCAGACTCAAGTAATCCAAGATTCTTGGTGACGCAGTGTTGCAGTTACAGAATCAGACTAAAGTCATCCAAGATTCATTGGCCAGCATCAGAAACTTATATTTTTCTCCCAGACTCTTGTCATAAAATGCTTCAATTTTAAGATTTAGTTTTATAATCATATCTGCATGACATTAGACTTGAAACTGAAAATAAATTTTCGGGTAAAAAACAAATATTGATATAACTTCCACCTGGTTTACAACCCTTGTATGGTGCAGATGCCAGATTCAGAGTTTCAGGGGCATCAGTATTGACTTAGGTGTGCAGCCAGGCTAACCCAAAAAAATGACCTTCAACTGAACACACATTTCAGAAAGTCAATGTGGCCGCCAAGGGGTTGTTTTGAAAATAACAGTCTTTAAAAATCGCAAAACTGAAGCAGGGTTAAGTAAAGCATTAGATATACACAATCATCAAAGTTTTTTGTTTGATTTGGTTCTTTCCCAGTTACATTTTTCTAAGTTAAGTTTCTTCATAATTTCTGTACATGTATTTAACATCTCCTGTTCAAGTTTAAGGCAATCACACTGCATATTTTCCTTAAATAATTTCATTCATCTGGAGTATTGCGCTCAATAAAAGTAATAATCTCATGCGCCAGCCAAACATTCAAATGAACCACAAAACAATATAAACCAAAATATGTAAACACAAATATGTCATAAGTTAGGAAATCAAAGGTGATCCATAATTACAAAAGACATAGTCCGATAAACATAAATAAAAAACTATCCTCCTTGCAGGAAAGAAGAATTTGAACGTCATTCTCCCAAGTTATTATTATCTGTAACTGTAATTTAGTGTAATGATCATGAAATGAAAATTAATAATGAATGAAAATTTGAAGCCAATGTTTCAATGACTACATACAAACTTTTTTTTAAAAGATCAGTCATAGGGGGGAGGGGTGTCATTTGTAAAAAAAAAAAAAACACAACATTTTATAGTGTGACAAACAAGTTCCTCTAATCCAGCGGTTCTCAACCTGTGGGTCACTACCCCTTTGGGGGGTCAAATGAAGGGGTCACCAAAGACATCAGAAAACACATACACTCTACAGTTATGACGTAACAACGAAAATAATTTTATGATGGGGGGTGTCATCACAACACGAGGAACTGTATTAACGGGTCGCGGCATTAGGCATGTTGAGAACCACTGCTCTCATCGCAATGAGTATACAAATTATATTCAACATAACCATTTTAAAGCCAGTATACTCGCAGTCAATATTTTAGTGTTTCTCTACTGCTTGATAACAAGACAGAGCAAGCTTATCCCCAACATAACAAAGGGTCACTAGCTTTCACTGTGCTAGATTTACCACAGAAATTAGTAGGTGGGAAGACATTTTTTAAAAATCAAATTGTGTTTATTTACTACAGCAATTGCTTTTTTTTATTAACCAATAAAATTTGGGGGTGAGGAGTAAAACAACAAAAACAGTGGATGGCAGCATTATCATATTACACCTGTGCCATTACACCTGTGCCATTACACCTGTGCCATTACACCTGTGCCATTACACCTGTGCCATTACACCTGTGCCATTACACCTGTGCCCCTACACCTGTGCCCCTACACCTGTGCCATTACACCTGTGCCATTACACCTGTGCCATTACACCTGTGTCACTACACCTGTGCCCCTACACACGTGCCACTACACCTGTGCCCTTACACCTGTGCCATTACACCTGTGCCACTACACCTGTGCCATTACACCTGTGCCCCTACACCTGTGCCATTACACCTGTGCCATTACACCTGTGCCCCTACACCTGTGCCATTACACCTGTGCCATTACACCTGTGCCATTACACCTGTGCCATTACACCTGTGCCATTACACCTGTGTCACTACACCTGTGCCCCTACACACGTGCCACTACACCTGTGCCCTTACACCTGTGCCATTACACCTGTGCCACTACACCTGTGCCATTACACCTGTGCCCCTACACCTGTGCCACTACACCTGTGCCATTACACCTGTGCCCCTACACACGTGCCCCTACACCTGTGCCGTTACACCTGTGCCATGACAGCGGCACTACATCGTTTCTGTATTAAAACAACCAGTGGTATTCTAATATATAAAAATCATATAAAATCAAATGTACCTTACTACTAGTTTATTACCGTCAACTGGGAAAAACTGTCCTCTCAACTCCAATAAATGAGAAGACTGTGAAAAATGCATACACTCAGTACGGACTCACGCTGTCTCACCACACTAGCAGTTATAATGTGTAATTGCAGACCTGGGACAAGTCATTCTAGCAAACAAACAGACTTCCATACTTCGAAGAAGTAAAATTTGTTGCTTGCATTTAAATGGCTCCTCACTTCCACCCCCCACTTCCCCACCCGACCCATGTTACAAGAAACCTTCAACAATCAGTATTGAAATGAATTGCTGCAAGTAGGTCAGTCAATTGAACTGTGTAAGCAAACGAACTTTGATTCAGTGTCGTGCTCCTGCTCCCATGGCCTGGGATGACAGACTCTGGGCAGAATTCTCTCGCCTCCTACTTCAGTTGCCGCAGACACACGATCTCAATGGTGGCTAAAACAAAACCACTCAAGACGATTTGCGTTCATTGCAAAAGGGAAACAAATTTATCTTTGTACATAAAATATATCATTTCAACGGATCATCCAAAAATAAATAGGCCTCTCATCTAAACAATTAACAAATACATGTTCCAACCATGTGTGGGGAGAAAAAATTAATAATCCCCAAGTAGAAATACTAACCCTGGAAGCTATTTTATTTATATACACTCAACATTTTTTTTTTTTTTAAGTCACTTAATAAATTTGAAAAGTTTACTTAATAAAATTGGATATTACTGGGAATACATGGATGATGCAAGACAAAGGGTGAGGAAGTTGACCCATTTGGACAGGCTGAGCAGACTGAGCTAGGAGAATATTGTGCCTTAACCCTTTACAGTCCAAGCCTATTCAGCCTTTTCTAATCCTAGTGACCAAGCAAAGGGTCATAACTCCATTCTAAATGAAGGTTCTTTATCTAATTAATTTACAGAAAATAAACTATAAGCAAGAAAATAAAATACAAAATACCTAAATACAAAGAAATGATTAAAGCAAAAGTTGCACCAAAAAACAGTTTCAGGGACACTAGATTCATGAAATAGTGAAGCTTCATTAGTCCTAAGTTCTTTCAAAATTGTATCCAAGGCTTCGATAGCCATTTTTTACAGCGAAAAAATCGCAACTTTTAAAAAAATCGTAGAAAATCAGCCCCTAAAGACACCGCGGTCAAACTAGTATCAAAATAAATGCCGACAACGAGGCTTTCTTCCGGTAGAACTATAAATAGTAATGCGCAATGAATTTCCGCTGTGCTAAGAATGAAAGTAAACAACCTCGCAGCGGGGCGAAGCGGGCGGGTTTGGCCGCAACGGACTGTAAGCTTAAGGAAAAAATCGGCGCATTTCGGGCGCATCGGACTGTAAAGGGTTAACTGCTGAGATTTTTTAAATCTTTTAATTACCAGCATGCGCTGGACGATGTTGAAGCAAATAAACCTTTATTTATAGATCTCCATGGATGGGTCAATAAATTCTTTTCTCTTTTTTTTTTTTTTTTTTTTTTTGTTGTGCTTTACAAGAGAAGAGAACTGGTAAAATAATTTCAATGAACATTTCCAAAACAATGGATATTTCCAATAGCATATTATGTTTTTACCAAGCCCACATGAGAAATTAACTCACAAACTTATCGACTATTTTTTTACATGAAATATTTACATAAAATGTGACCAGATAAGTATACCCAAAATACAATCACTACACTAGATCTAGAGGTTAAATTTGAAATGGCTTTTCATTGTACGACAGAATATATATGACCAACAACATAAAATTTAGTTGAAGGTGTGTATCTTTGTTGTGAAATCATTGCAATTTTTCTTTGGTTACTGACGTAGCATACAATCAGTCGCAACCTTGGTGTTGTGTATATGAAACACTCTATGTGCTTTAAAAGGTGATCTTGGGGTCATATCGACACTGACATTTATTGTGAATTGGAAATCCCATTTATAATGAACTATGCCAGTGGTTCTCCCAATTTTGTTTTGACTGGCAGAGACCCTTTTTAGATCAATTTCTATGGGGGAGCCCCTTGGGTCAGCCCATTTCTTAAAGTTAATAGTCTTTAGGAGTTTCTTGGAGCAGTCAAAGTGCCCACAGAGCCCTTATGGCAGCGGGTCTTAACCTGTGGGTCGCGACCCCTTTGGGGGTCGAATGACCCTTTCTCAGGGGTCGCCGAAGACCATCGGAAAACACTTGTACTAACAGCTATGAAGAAGAAACAAAAATAATTTTGTGGTTGGGGGTCGCCACAGTATGAGGGACTCTATTAAAGGGTCGCAGCATTAGGAAGGTTGAGAACCACTGCCTTATGGGTTCCCTGGAGCACCAGTTCCAATGTAAATGTTGAGCCTTTTGTAGAGAACCCCAATAATTTTCAATATCATGCAAAATGGCAAGGGTACTAATAATTACATTTACAATCATTGTTTGATCCTGTTTTCTGTGGTTTATAATTACATTCTAAGTTCAAATCTTTATATTTCATGAATTCAACAATAGAGAGGTTTTTTTTAAGAAAAATGTAAAGCTGCACGGAGATCTGAGGGCAACAAGTTTTGCACACAATAAAACATGGAAAGCATAAACTGTAGAACACACCAGAGAAATGAATGCTCTTTGTGCAACATAAACAGCTCTAGCTGATGGCATCAAGGAACACTGGATCCACACTTGAATGGGATTTTAAAACAAAACACTTGGTTAGTTTTGAACTCGCACACCCCACTGAACA
Organism: Omphiscola glabra; assembly: GCA_964017045.1. Classification (NCBI taxonomy): domain Eukaryota; kingdom Metazoa; phylum Mollusca; class Gastropoda; family Lymnaeidae; genus Omphiscola; species Omphiscola glabra. The sequence continues at coordinate 44,134,890 of OZ024796.1, forward strand.
TTAGAAGACACCAGCCTATTTATTCAGATGCATAACATTTATGAAACATTCGGGTTTAGTGAATTATCAGTATAAAAAAAAAAAAAAAAGTTATATCCAATGTGACCTAAATGTGACAGTTATAGTAATCTTGTTACCAACATTTTTTCCAAATGATTGGAATCTTGAGTCCAAAAAAAGCCTCAGCCTGCTCCAAAATTCTAAATCTAAAAATGCATAATTATTTCAAAGTATCTCAATGATGGCTTAACTAGGATAAGATCATTGTTGAAAAAATTACATTGAGTTGTATAAATTTATCCAAGCCTTTATCTCATCACCTGTTTCTTAAACAGGGCTTCATTTCAATGGGGAGAAAAAAATTATATTTTGGGGGGGGGGGGGGGGGGGGGGGGGGGTGTGTGTGTGTGTGTGTTACTGTACTTATCAGCTATTAATCTAGAAAAGGTGATTGCTTCCAAGGTTTCAAGTTTTAACTTATGCTTAAAGGAAATCACTTCTCATAAGCACTTTAACTACTGCAACAATATTTTTATACCACTCAAAGATGCTATATTTTAATTAGTTTTCTCACAAAAGAAAGATTCAATAACTTTTCATGGACATTTAGCATGGGGTCTCGTGGAACCTTTAGAAACACCCCTGGTAAACATGCCCCGCTCTACTATTCAGTGTGACTATTCCAAGACTGAGAAATCACAGTTTTTTTAAAATTTTGTCACAAGGGATCAAGCGAATTTGTTTCTCAGCTCAACTAGGCCAGGGGATGTGACTGTGTTGACCAAACACACCATCAATGCATACCACTGTAAAAAAATATATATATAGAAATCGTGTCTACAACCCTTTGAAAGCTTGCTGTCTCCACGACGACGGATCTGATGCTAATATCACAAGACTTGACTGGCAGCACTCTGGCTGAGATAAATAACGGCTCCAACAAAGTTCACCCCGGCAGCAATAACAAAAACAGGAAGCCACCTGCCGTGGGATTGTGTGACCAGTTCAGCAGTTAAAGGACCACACAATATGCCCGGAATTGTAGCCTGTTGTAGATGATAAGATAATTTTAAGATTCAATGTCAAAATGATGAAAATTGTATGTCAGAGATGAACACATATGGTAGTGATTTAAGAATTAAAATACTACAAGCAAGAAACGAACATCTAAAAAGAGGGGTGCACTAGAAACTCACTAAGCTAAGTGCTAGATTCCTGGTCAAATTCATTTTCTGAATTAAAATTGAAATGTTAATGTTTATTTTGATATAGCCAATAGTCATCCCTAATTGCCCAGGTTACAGAAATATGGAGCACTTACGAGTGTGTTGGAAATAGCAAAGGTGATTCCAGCATGATTAGGTGCCACCTCAGCATGATTACTGAGATGACCTGAGGAGTTGCAGGCACTCAGGCCAAGTGATATGGACACAAAGCTAAACAAAACAGGTTTAAAAAAATAAATGATAGCAAAATGTATTAGGTACAATAGTTGTGATAGGAAAACATGAAAATTTACTCCCGAAAGAAACAAAATAAAACCACACAAAAAAAAATTGATATTGTGTGTATTCCTTCTGGTTTTTAAGTGACCAAACTGATGTTTTGAGAAAGTTTGATGATTATTTTTATTTCATTTCTCAGGTGTGTTTAAACACAAATAACATCACTGCATTGAGTTGGCATGTCAATGAATTGTAAAGCAGTTGCCCCGGTGAAAAAGATCTACACTACATAGTACATAGTTCAAAGTACATTCTATTAGGATGAAAATAGACTAAAAAGATCGCAAGGGCCTACTTGTAATTGTCAAGAAGGCTGGAATACATATTTTTTTCATTTAAATTTGAGTAACTCTTTAAAAGCTGAACATTAAAAAACCATTTTAAAAAATATAATATAAACAGGTATGTTTATAAAATATGCTGCACGGCATATACTTACAAAACAGCTATGTGCAGGTTATTTACAGCGCTGAAGAATAAGATAAAGAGACCAGGTCCCAGCAATCCAATGGATGTCATAAGGCGGCGAACAGACAAAACTGTCCACTTGTGGGCGATCAGAGCATCCGCAAAATGAGCAGCCACTAACAATGTGAAAAAATTACAGATATGAAATGCATGGCTAGTGTAAACTCAGTATTATATATGTAATACAGGGCTAATGTATTAAATTCACTTCAGTATTGTATGTGTAATACATGGCTTATGTATTGATAAACTCACATCAGTATTATATGTGTAATATGTGGCTAATATATTGAATAAGACAGTTCAGTTATATACACTGCAAAATCTTATTAGTGAATTAAATGTTTCTAATACTTTCTAATACCACCCAAAGTGATAGATTTTTTATTCTTGGAAACATTTTAACAAGAGATATTCAAACTTTCAACAAAAGATTGTGTTATTTAATGTAACCCATTTCTTGCTCAATAAAATATTTCCGATGCAAATTGATAGATAATAAAAGAGCAAGGGGTGGAGACTGAATTGGAAAACTCACCCACACTAACAAGGGAATTCATGATATAAGGCACTGCAGTCAACATCATGTGTGACTGGTTTGCTCCAAGTGTTGATGACAGGTAAGTAGGGAGCCACTGCATTACAATGTAGTTGGACCAGTTCATACTAAAGTGGGCAATGTATATGGACCACAGAGGCCAGTGAGTGATAAAATCCATCCATCTAACATTGGCGTTGTTCACCTGTAAGGCAATCAGGTTTCAGCATGAATTGGAGGAATCATAATGAATATGGTAAGGCACAGATTGCAAAATTTGTTTCACAGGTTATAATTTAGTCAAATATTTTTTTCTTCTTCTTGTAAATGGATAAAATGCATATATTCTGAAATAAAATATTAAAGCCATAGTATAATTTTTTGTTTTCTTATCAACACAAAATTTCCACAGTTGTCAATTCCTTAAAAAAAACAAATTTGGTTTTCATAAAAAAATAGTTTGAAAACAATTATTTCAATAAAACAAAATGTAATCACAAAACTTTTACCAGTTTAGTTATAATAAATTCCGTTACTCCATGCTCGATGTTAAGACTCAAAATTAACTGAAATGAAACCTACAGATATTGCTAAGCCTTTTCAATGTCATGTTTCTAAAAAGTAAGATGTCTCCATGAACTGCATGAGTCCAACCAATGACATCAAATAGAATTTAAATAATTAACTAAGCAATGCCACACCTTTGGGGGTTCAACAAACTCCTCTTCCAGTATTCCTCTGGATTCTGCATACATTGTATACCAAATCCCAACCCACACAAAACCCATCAACCCAAATAGGTAAAACATCCATGGCCATGGAAGATGGGGACACACCTGTTGGGAAAATACAGATAGAATCATTAATTTTTTTTTTAAATCTCATTTGGCATTATTTAATATCACTCAGAAGAATGATCACTCTACACAGGCTTAACATCTTAAATGCACGCACATTAACATCGCGAACCCCTCTGAACCATAGGAGCCATAATGATCAATGCATTGATCGTGGGCCCTGAAAGCATAGAAGAAGAAGAAGAAATGCATGGCAAAGTTTTAAAGGAAAATTAAAACTGACAGAAAAATGTTAGTAAGTCTTAAATAATAATTTTTAAAAAATAACTTTTTTTTGTTTGCTCAATGGCACTGGGCTAAAATGATCCAAAATGTCAAAGAATTATTTCTGTAAGAATGCAGTTTGATATTTCAAATGTAGCTAATTTCAAATGTAGCTAATTTCAAATGTAGCTAATTTCAAATGTAGCTAATTTCAAATGTAGTTAATTTCAAATGTAGCTAATTTCAAATGTAGCTAATTTCAAATGTAGCTAATTTCAAATGTAGCTAATTTCAAATGTAGCTATATCAGCTTTTTACTTTTTATTTTAAGAATTTTATGAATAGGTAATTTTGACATACCACTGAAGCAACTGTCTGCCCCACAGAGCCGAGAGCTACCAGATATCCAAAAGCCCTTGATCGTTCTTCAGAAGGAATTGCATGGGAAAATATGTGAAATATTGTAGGAAGTCCTGTGGAGACAAAAAATAATTCAAATAATTAGAAATTTGACTCACTAAAATGCACATAATTGGGTATATTCTACACTAGGATTCTAACAAAGACATTTCTCATCAGATGTGACCCTGAACAGCAGCTGTGTTGCATCTTTTGGCCATCACTCCTTATGACTATTAAGTTTGGAATTTCCAAGAAAGTGCCACCACCCCTACCCTCCATTACACCATTTTTCCAAAACACATTATGTATTATTCATAACTTCTTTACCAAATAAGAGCCCACAGCCATGTATGTTTGTATAAACAGCTGTAACTTTGAAACAAAGATTAATAGACCTAAATATCATTGTATGATTATCACATGCTTCTTAGCACATAATCAGGTCATTTTCTGAAATTAAGGGTCACAACACTTCACAAACAATCTCTATGCATACTGTAAAGGTGAGAAATTACCTAAGCCTTCCCCTAATCCCAGAATGACTCTGGAAAGAATTAGCATGTACAAAGAGTGAGCAAACAGGGGCACCAAAAATGTTGACAGAGACCACAGGATTACAGCAAGACTTAACACCCTCTTGCCACCATACTTCTTGGAAGCACTCCCTCCAAGAATCTAGTAAAATAGAAGACAATTATTACAAAAAAATTCAACAAGTGTAATGTCATTTTGGGTTTTAAAAGTCATAGGATGAATACGGCATGAGCTGGCATAAACCTTACTAGAAAGATTCAAAAGACTCAGTTTTCATGTTCAAATGTTAATCAAAACAACTTTTATGTCAGCAAGTCTGTTGTGCTGCTCATCATAAATCTTTACCTGGCTACTCATATATCCAATAGCAAAAGCACTGTGCACCCATCCTTGCTGATGCAAGTCCCATCTAAATTCTTGAGCCATAGAGACTATTGCTATCGGCATGATTACCCTGTCTGCCGAATTGATAAAATTTGCCACAGAGCAGAGGGCAATAATACGAGAGGGCTTTGTCAACATTTTCTCCTGCAATCCTGCTCTCAAGTACTACCACTACAAAGTCTGCTTCTTCTTCACTCTATTTCACTCTAGGTGCCTGACCCAACATAATGTTCTTCTTTGGAAAATTTACCTGTGGAATAGAAAATGTATGAAAACCAATGATTAAATATATCCTTTGATAAATATTAAAAAAAATAATAATAAATTTAATTTAATTTACAAAAACATTTTAAACTAATTTTTTTTTTAAAGTTTAGGGAAATAGTGTTTCTGCTCACAATAAATAAAATTAGATAAGTAACAACACCATGCAACAAACAGTGAATATCAAAAGCAGACTTATGAAAAGATTTCTTTATTTAAGATGAAAGCACAGACCATAGACAATGGAAGGTGGTAAGATGACTGTCTGAAATTATAACAAAGAGCAATATGAATGGTGCAAAGTGCAACTACCACTTTTAGCATGGGAGGTTTATATAAAATGCAGCTGTAACTCTCTAATCGTGTAAGTTAAATATTTTTGAAAAACCAGCGTTGTTTTTTTTTAAATAGGACTTCCATAGTTCTGTAAAAATAATTTTAAAAATTAAATTAGTGGAAAGTACTTTCACTGTAATTTGTTCTAACCAAATTTATTTTTTAAAACTAGTTAAATTTGACCTGTACAACAAGTAGGAGGGGCTAGCAGCAAAATGGTTAATTAATTTTTATCATATTCTGATAATTTCTCGCAACCATTCTTATTTATAATTTATCCTGTTACTAATTTATTATTTGGTTACGTCCTATTATAAATAGCCTCAATAATAAATATATAATTATAATTATTTTGAATGAGTTTACTTGCATCACACTTATGCAGACCTGTTGACCCTCAAACTCTTAAAATCGTACAATATCGTCTCAAAATAGTTCCGGAAAAGTTGGCCGTAAAGCGAAAAGCCGTATAATGAATCAATAATTTTGATATAAACCCATACAAATTTAATTTGATCTGTTCCAATGTTTGTATAAAATAATAAAGTCGTTAATTCCTAAATCATTTTATTCTTTTCATTTCCTATAAAAATAAAAGTACAAAACATTGTAATAGTAAACAGAAATTAAAAAAATAAACATATAAATTAAAAAACAAAAGAAATCATATGCACATATTTATACATAAAATAAAATTCACCAATTAATCCAAACAAACAAAACAGAAACAAACACGTCAACTTACTGAGTCACAGGATATGAATACAGTGGCGTAGCGAGGGGGGCAAGGGGGGCATCATGCCCCGGGCGCTGCTCACAAAGGGGCGCCAATGGTATATTTTACATATAATATTGTATGGTTTTCGAATGGGGGGGGCGCTAAAAAGGTATTGTGCCCCGGGCGCGAGTTAAGCTCGCTACCCCACTGTATGAACAAGGTGGGATAGCACAGGAAATAAGGCAGACTACTAAAGCAGAGCCGCCTAAGGGGAGAAGCTGAAACTAAAGAGAGGATATCTATTGGTCGTATAATGAAACATCGTGGGCCGTAAACCGAAAAAGTGCCATAATTTAAAGTTGGCCGTAAAGCAAAATGCCGTATAAAGACCGGCCGTATAGCAAGGTATAGATGTATAGTATTTTGATAACATAAAAAATAGTTTATATATAATGTATACAATAACTACTCTATAGCGTGTTCAGTGGAATCGTGTTAAGCTGGCGTCAAAAAGAGTAGGACCCCCGAGTATATCTATTGTGTCCTCTTTAAAAAAAAATGTGTTTCATTTTCTGACTCTTTTTGTAATAAGTGAATAGCAAAATGAAAACATGGTGACGAATTTTAAGGTTTAAGAATCTAAACAATTGAAACGTTCAGTTGAAGACAATTTCTATGACCAGTTTAGTAGTCCATTAACTCTCCCCTTCACTCCTTGTTGTCTATATACTTTTGTGGCATGTGAGCCACACTAAAGGTCTACGGTCAATCTAGTTTTTAATAAAAATCTTAAAAGGCCCTTTTAACCATTTCAAATTAAAAAGATCTAAAAAAAAAAAAATAAGCCACAGTAGTTTGTAACTACTATCAGTTTATGATTTTTAAATTTTCTTAGCAATCACTAATTATTCAAATTGATTTTTTCTAACCCTACCCTGGACCCTTGTACAGCTATTTGCATTTGTTCAATTTTCAGTATACAATTATATCAAAAAACTATTTTTTAAACAACTACTGGGCCTAGAATAAAAAGTAACAAAGAAATATTAATTATGTTTTCTAATCATCTTTCTATATACTGGAGTTTAGCAGATGTTAATAAATGGCTGTTAACACTGTGTAATGCAAGTTCAGAAATAGTCATTACTTTGTTTTTGGTAGTCTAAAATGGCAACATCTATGATCATAGATCATATACACCTTAACTCTGGTACTTGGGTAAAGAATAGGTGTCTTTTAAAATAATAAGCTGTCATAAGAATACACTCTTAGTGTTATAAAAGTCCTTACTCTTACTTACTTGTTTTAGTAATAATAACTTAGGCCTGTTGATATTGTATCGAAAAGTTTATAGGCCCTATGGCTATGGCCTATTTCAGGCCTGCACAACTCAAAATGTAAGGCGGGCCGTAATACTTCATGAAAAACTTGTGCGGGCCAAAAGAAAATAGGACAGGACTTGTGTGGATCAAATGAAAATAGAACAGGACTTGTGCAGGCCAAAAGAAAATAGGACAGGCTAAAAATCTTTTTAAAAAATAAGAAGAAGAAAGAATATTTCGTTACTTTGCTTGCCACAAAGTGGGTGCTGGCAGGCCGCATTTGGCCCATGGGCCGTATGTTGTGCAGGCCTGGCCTATATTATATAAATACTCATATACCTGGCCTAGTAATGCAACAATAAAACCTAATAAAACCTGTGAATAGCAAAGGACAAGTGGTAATATTCACAGGTTCAGTCAAAATGATGATCATTCACCATATATATTTGAAAGAATACATATGATAGATACTTTGGTAAAGCAAGGGAGACTACTTAAAAATTTGTATCAGAAATGGGCGTCGGCACATTAAAATCCGACTTTTTAATTTTTTAATGTGAGTGTCAATCCATTAATAAATGAGTTCTTTTGACATGTAATTGAGTTCCGCTTCTGCCTTTTCACTTTCGAAGACATATTGGCCTACATTCCCTTCCAGCTATTTTGTATTTTCAATCGACCTTTATTTTGAAAATCATTGGTATATATAAGTCATCTTCCCATTCAAAATTTTTTGTGAAATAAAAAGAAAAGGTCTTTCATATTAAATCGTGAAAAGCAGTAGATATTGAAGTATCTTTGTGCCAATTCTCATTGAAGTAGGTCATGTCTGACATTAGTTATGCTAGTCTGCGTAACCTGTATTGTCACTAGGTCGACTAGCCGAATTTCGATTAGGATGTGACCACGCCCCCTTTTTAATGGCGGAAGACGCAGATTAGTTTCAGGTCACTTATGTTGTTTTTGTTTTAACATTACAACACAAATATTAAGAGTTGCAAATAGAAATAACAGTAAAAACTTAATAAATAACATTGAATAAACATACTGAATATATATAGGTCATGTAGTAGCTGAGTAATGAAATGAAGAAGTCACGAAGTGACACTGATCAACTATGGCCGATACTTAGTAAATATTTAATTATTACCACTATTTACATCAAAATATTTGATAAATTATGTTTTAGAATGAACTTAAATGTTAATGAAAGAATAATATTTTAATTTGAGGTTAAAAAAACGGTAGCGTCCATATTATAAATGATCATAATTTGTCGTGTGCAAAATGCCATGCGCATGGGCAGCCATTCAGTCACTTGCAAATGGCTATACCGTAGACTACTATCTCATTTTCATTCATAAAAGGTTGCCGTGTGCAAAAACTATCACAACATTGGTCAGGGAAAGCTTTAATTAATTAGTCATGTGCCAAAGTTGAAAGTTCAAAATAAGTAGATCCCAAACAGTATTTTAGGGGATGCATTGCCTAATATAGACTATATAGCATATACCGGTACAATGGACTCGGTAGATTTGGTAAACAGAAAAGCCTTAAATTAATACATTATATTAAATTTACTTATATACATTGTGCATAATTAGATAAATTATAATTTAATAATTTATATATAATTGTATAAAATTATTTTTTAATACAGCATAGTTCTGAAAATAAAAGTTGTATAAAATTAACATTAAAACGAGAGTTATTTAGCTCATGACGCGAACAACTGAATTGGGTCACAGAATGTGGCGATGCAGTCCATAGTTAAAAAAGGACAAACGAAGTCGTACTTTCAAAATTCATAACTTTAAAACTACAAACAGCTAAAAATATGATTTTGGTGTTATAATTGTGTAAAAAATTAGCTCTATTCAAATATGCCATTGGTTTATTTTTACAAAATTTTTGAATTTTTTACCAAAGTACCTACATATGAGCATTAAAAGTAAGAAATTAGCAAACAAACAAAGTAGATACACTGACTGGTCGATTAGGAACATAAATCTATAATTACAAACTGGAATCTTACAAATGTGCCTTCCATAGTATCATTATCTATCAGTCAGTTGTCCGTGAATGAAGGATAGATCAGATCCCCAAGCCCGGTTACTGCGTGCGTTAGCAACAAAAGAAACGATTTGTTAGGTTTCCTTTCGACTACCCAGGGCCTTAAAATTAGAAAAATATTGTATTACTTTTAATAGATAATAAAAGATATGTGATTTTTATGTAAATGCTTTTTACCAAAAAATATTTTGAAGGGAAATCTTAGTTTCAAACTTGACGTGGCAAACATATCGGTGTGGCCATTTTGTCTACGGGATAATAAAAAATATAGATTTATATTTCGGCTGGGTAAAAATGTTTGGTACGAAACGAAATCGATTGATTCTTAATTTTAATATTTTTTTAATTAATTAAACAATAAAAACTCAAACGGCATTCACACAAATTGTTCCTCACATTTCCCTTTATAATTTCCAAGCACACGTGATGTTTGCTTTTGCTTTTAAAACAAATTAAGGTTCAATTTTGATTTATTTATATTTTTTCTGATCGTCTTACATAGCTTTATTGTTGTTTTTTTTGTGTGTTATTAAAATAGATCAGCACAAAGTAAAATGTATATTTATATTTATTTTTATTATAATTAATTTGGGGGAGGTGGATAAAAAATGTTGAGGTAGTTACTTGGGGGGGGGGGGGTATTGAAAGTTTGACACTTGTTGAAGAAAAGGCGGGGGGGGGGGGCAAAAATTGCTTTAAAATTGTTGGACGCCCCCCTAATGCCTAATGGGATTGGGAGGGACTAAAAAGCGTCAGTGTCTGCATTCTTTTAAATCGGCTCCTAAGTATAACTTCCATAGATTGTTCTGGTATTATCTATGAGCAGTTTTGGTTAAGCTCTTGTCTGACAGGAGATACTCGGCACATGTCATGTGGTTAAAAAAATAACAAACCCAGCTGACTTTCACTAGGTCATTGGTCGACAAATCGCAGCTCGCTAGCTGCATGCAACTCGGTAGCGACCGGAGTGCGTCTCTACCAGTCGGCCACAAATCGGTTTTGACTCCAAAAAACATGGTTCTTGACAGGATCTTTAAAATAAATTTGGCTCTCATATTTTTTTTAATTGTCCTCCTGCTGATTTTTGGCTCTTTTGACTAATGAGTTTGCCAACCACAACACTAGGTAATGTCGCTACCATATTATATATATACATATGGCATATATACGATAATTTAATGTGGTCGCGGTCGATTTCGACTGAAGAACTCTTTCTCTCTCTCTCTCTCTCTCTCCCTCTCTCTCTCTCTCTTTCTCTCTCTCTTTCTCCCCACCCTCTCTCTCTCCCTCCCTCCCTCTCTCTCTCTCTCTCTCTCTCTCTCTCTCTCTCTCTTTATATACGAAGAAGAGGCTAAGGTTTGTTTTCCGCTAAGTGGCTCAGGGAATAAATTTTGGGAATCGGCATTTTCAGTTTTAACATATAATATTATATTGACACAGATTGTTCGTGCCTAATTAAGCGACTTCTTTTTTACCTAACTGTGCTCTAAATCCAAACATATATATGTTTCCTTGATTTCAACTTCTTATTCAATTTTTTTTCCTTTCGATTTTATGAAGGAAGGTAAGCAGATACTCAAAAAGATTCATAGCTATTACATATAAGCTGTGGGGGGGGGGGGGGGGCACTAAATTTTAAAAATGCATGTTTACAGAGCACACACTGCTAGGTCTAACCGAATTTCATAAAGGGATAATCGATTACACGTCAATTTTGCACAGATGTAACCAATCCAAATGAGTGCTTTATTAAAAGTTCAAGGTTGATGCGTCAGAAATGAAATGACCCTATAATTAGATTAGAAAAAACATCGTTTTGAACATGATTCAACGCCGACCAGAAGTGTTGGGTTACGTTCGTAAGTAACGGGAATCTTTAAATATCTAAATTCTGAGAAATAAAACTCTTTATTGATACCAAATAATATGTGGTCGGGTGATTCTAAGTGCATGAATCTAAGCAGTAAAAATTAAAAACCCATAAATACTCAAAAATTATTTTTTTGGCCGATTCGCAAATAGCACTGCCTCTTAACATTTGAGCACGAATGTCATACAGCACAATGTCTTTCACATGATGTCTGTGATCTCACATGAATCTACTCGAGGAAGTTAATGTCTTACATAGCTGCGTCACTTGGTGGAACATGCTATTGAAAAGGCACCTATAAAATCAGACCGATTAGGAATTTCGATAGAGAGAAGATTACGGTTTAAGAAGAGAATGGAAGGAGAACAATTAATAGGTGCTGGAATCACTCTGTGAAAAGAAAACAATAGTGTATTCTGTATTGTATTGATCATGGTGAACCCCACATCAGATCCAGGGCCGGATTTACAGGCAGACCGACTAGACCGTGGCCTAGGGGCCCCGCGAAATAAGGGGCTCCAAAATTGGGAATAGTATATAAAAAATATATATTTTCGAATAAGAAATATTTTTTATTTTTCAAAATGGGGCCTCAAATTTTTGTGGGCCTAGGGCCCCTAAAATTGTAAATCCGGCCCTGATCAGATCATCGATGCCATCAGCGATCAGGGAACTAGCAGATATGTCTGGGGGTGTTCAACCCAAGTGAAGAGAAGTTTGTTGTGTCCGTTTCATAATTGAACTTTTTCTATGATGAGTTATTAGAGGATGAACTTTTCAAAGAAATGGGAAGACATAGAAGACATCTAAAGGCAGCTTTTACTGAATTTCACAAAGTTTTGAAGTGCACAGTATCTGATGTTTTCAAATTCATAGCTGAACGGGACTTCCCAGAATCCCTCCCAAATACTCTCGGTATGCCTTCAAATGTTTCGTAGGATCTGCGTGCCTATGGCTTCATGAGAGCGGAGCTTTTCAAAACTAAGGCTTATCAAGAACTATTTATGATCCACAGCAGTCAAGGCTTTCTGGTCTGGCTCTACTATTAATTGAAAGTGATATGGTGAAGTATTTTTTTATTTTGATCAAGTGATTGACAGGTTTGCAGCTTTGAAGACCAGGAAAGGAATGTAATGTAAATATAACTTAACGTTGTTATAGGGGCCATCCATAAATGACGTCACGCGTCTAGGGGGGAGGGGGGTCAGATTTTTGTGACGATGTGTGACGAGGGGGAGGGGGGGACTCTCAAGCAATGTGACGTCACATGAAAAGTAGAATATTGTAGTAAAGAATTGCACTTAATAACCATAAATTATTGACATTTTTAACATATTCTTTTATACAAAAATCATTATTTTATTTTTAAACTACTATCACTGAGACTGCGAGAATCAGTTCAGGTATGTGAGGTCCCAATAATGGCTCAGATCAGGTTACAAGACACCATGGAGGAGGGAACTGGGGGTGTGGTTGCCATGCCAGTTGTGAGAATTTATGGCTAAATGTGGACACAGGAGTCATCCAGAGGAAGTGGAATTGAAAGAATACAATGGTTGACCTTGTGGTGGGTGGGTGGTGGTAAATGCTCTAGGGCAGGGGCCGGGGGTATCTTAGTACATGCTCTAGAGTAGGGATTCTTAACATTTTTTGCAGCTCTGCTGGCCCACTCTGTTTTAAACACCCCCCCCCCCCCAAACATATAAATTATATTGTAATAAAATTAAAAATAACTCAACAATTTAGTCATCCCAGTTTTATTTCTTTCATAAACTTTATAAGCAAGGGAAAAAAATTACAAATAAAAGCAATGCGCCAACAAAATTCACAAGAAAGACAGTTACTGCTGCTAATCAAAATGGATACAAAAAGCAGCAACAGCTAGCAATGGCAGCAATTACAACCAGTGGCGTAGCTAGGGTTGGTGTCACCCGGTCCAGTAAGCCAGTGGTGTCAACCCCCCACCCCTCGACTTCCACGATGTAATTCTTCTTGTTAAACTTAGTCCACAGTATTGAAGGTCAGGAGGTAAATGTATTTAAAAACTGTGGCATGTGCTTAGAATCGCTTATTGTTATTAGCATGTTATCAAAGGATAGTTTTACTTCTCAGATTTTAGATAATTATAGCTTCCTGTCACATACAAAAGTTACCAAACACTTCATTCGGCGTTGAACCATGGTCAAAACGGTGTGTCTGACCTAATAATAAGGTAACCTAACTGCAGATGCATCACCTTTGAAATTTTAATAAAAAACGAATCTTGTTTGGTTACATGGGTGGAGAATGTACGTGCCATCTGTTATCCTTTTATGAATTTCGGTTAGACCGAGCATTGTGTGCTCTGTAAATACGCAATTTTTCAATTTGATGTCATCCCCCTGAGATGGTGTCACCCCTGTGCGGTCCGCACCCTTCTGGCTATGCCACTGAATGCACTTTTCTAGTCTTCCGCACCTCAGGGCTGGGGAGGTACTTTTATCACTGGATAAGAACCACTGTTCTAGTAAGGTGTTTCTGACACAGGTGCAGTAATTTGATATCCACGGGAGGTGACTTTCTTAAGGGCTTGTAAAGGACAGTAGTGGACATAGGGATTTTTTATAGGGGGGGGGGGTGTAGAGATTTGTGACGTTATATTTTAGGGGGGGGGGGTCTAACTTTTTGTGACGATTTGTGACGATGGGGGGAGGGGGGGTAAAAAATCGGCAAAATTTGCGTGACGTTATTTATGGATGGCCCCATAGTTCTTAAATACATTTACCTCCTGACCTCCAATTAATTAGTTTTGTTTTTGTGTTCTTTTCATTGTTATACTATGTACTTATTTTAAAAGAAGAAATCCATAGTTGAAGTCGGGGGGGGGGGGGGGGCACCATGAGTTTACAGCACCGGGTGACACCAACCCTAACTACGCCACCGATCCCCTCCCCCTCACTTTACATAAAAATAATATATTAATAGTAATGAGTGAAAAAAGGTCTGTTACGCAGTAAGCGGTCATTGTGTGACATCCAACCTACGGTCAAAATATGTATTTTTTTTCTTTAGTTAAGGCGATTAATCTATTCTATTAATCATAAAGAGCCACGGGTATGGTGGTGGGACTGTCTGTAGGACTGTCTGATAACTGTCTGTAGGACTGTCTGTAAGTCTATTGTTTTAAGGCCGTCTGGTAGGGTGTAAGACTGTCTATAGGGCTATTGTTTAAAAGTCGACATATGATAAGTTAACTCATTTTTTTTGTAACACTTGGACTTTTTGCTTAATAATACATTATGCATAAGACATTAGTAGATGTTAGTTCAAAGTTGTGATGTTCCTATTTATGATATAATTAAAAATGGTGACTGACATCCCAGTAATGTTGATCATTGAAGGTTCCAATCAAAATAGAACTGAAACCAAAAATTGAAAAGTAATAATAAAAAAATAAGCTGACTTGGACGTGCGAGACACCACAGCTCTGCCGTGACCAGGATTCGAACCTGGGTTGTCGCGGCCACAACGCGAAGTACTAACCACTATACGATCACGGCCAGTACGCCAGCTGTTGTAAATCGTGAAATTAAATAAAATAAACATATAATTCATTTACCTTATTTTTGTTAATTAAATCATTACATTTTTTAAAATTTAAATTTGTAGATATATTATCTTTTTATAATTTTAAGATAAAGTTAATACTTTTTCTTTTTTCATCTTACAAATATGAAGTGCATTTTTTTAAAAATGAAGGTGACCAAGGTATGCCAGAAAGTCACCATCCTTTACTATAATTAAACAAAATTAATAGTTTGTAGAGAAAATAAACACCAATTTTTAGCAAATCTCATGCTTTTTTAGTTTCTATTAAATCTTTATATATTTTATTTTAAATATTGTTTAAAAATGATAACATTTTTACAGTATCAGCTAAAATTAACATATTTTAATTTTTCAGAATCATCATTTTAAACAGGATCTTAACGTTAGACAGCATAGTAGTAGAAAATGCAATCATTGATATTTTTTTAATATCTGATTCAATAATATTATAGTTATTGAAACATTTTTTAAAATTGTGCATTTACAATAAAATGTATTTGGCTTCACAAATTAAATGTCCTGTCTCTTTAGAATATAGAATTTTAAATTATTTTTAAAAATATCTGGCCATCATTAGACTCACGCTTTATTGTAACAATGGCGCAGACAGGTACCTACCGCGAAGAATTAGAAACTGAGCTTAAACAAACAGATCCGAGTTCTCATGCAAACAGATTAGTTGCACAAGGTATTTCTAATTTTATGCAGATTCATATATTGTGTAAATGAACTTAAGGTTCTTATTATTTTGTATTTGCAGTCATAAGTTATTGCACGATTAACGCTCCACCTGACTCAAGAAACGGTAACACCGTAGTCGTAGTAAACGGCATGCGAGACGTATCATGCGTCGTACATCAGTGAATCCTTGATGTAAATTGTTGACTTTATAAATGATTTATTTATATATATATATATATATATATACGCATGTATAAGACATTGAAACATGTAAATAACGAACATTGAAGTAGCACTTTCCCTGCTAAATGGCTACCCCCACCACTTTTTCCCATTGATGATGATGTGAATGATGTTCACTTAGGGTTACAGTGCGGTTAGTGCAGCAAACTGTGGTACACCTATCTATGCCTACCTATTGACTATTGGGTAAATGCACGCTACTGGTACCTCTATAGCTCACCCTAACCTGAACCCTAAATCTATCCCAACCAAAGGCAGTGACTCGCAATGAGGGACCACAGATAGCAATTAGCCGACTATTGTTTGGTAATCATAGAGTAGGCACTTCGGTGAGATCCGCGAAGTGCCAAAAACCGGGTATCGTGATTTCGTTGTCAAAATGGCGACCTCCACTTTTTAATTTACAGAGAGTCTCGTTGTTAAAGATTTTTTTGCCAATTATATCCCAGCTTACACATTCTACTTCCGCCCACATCTTGTAGTAGACATATTGTGTTGTCATTTGAGACTTTAGTTACAAAAAAGTGCGGGGCCCATTGCGGCCGCATATGTTGCAGTGGACAAAGGCCGGCCATGGGTAGGGGGATTGGTAGGTGTGTCAAAGGTTATAAAAATATCACCGCAACGTATCGTATTGATCGTGATGGTCATATTGTTGCTTTGTGTGTCACAGTGAACTAGCTATCTGCGGGTGGGGGAAGGTTGGTTCCGCCGAGTGAAATAATGACGTCACAGCATGGACGTGTTGGCGGACTACAGTGTGTTGTGACTATGTCATGTTAAATATTACCACTACAGCGATCTCTTTATGAAAACACAAAGCAATAGTATCCGCAGTGGCGTAGCAAGTTGCCCGGGGCACAATACCTTTTTAGCGCCCCCCTCTATTCGAAAACCATACAATATTATATGTAAAATATACTATTTGGCGCCCCTTTGTGAGTAGCGCGCCCCCATTGCCCCCCTCGCTACGCGACTGAGTATATGGGCATACGATAACTGTGAACATGTTGTTAGAAAACATTTTTATGGCATGCCGATCGCTTCATCAAACAAATAACGGCAACGCTGTTGTGTAAAAAAAACAACTCCAAAAACACGTGCATGTACATTCTCATTTATTAACGCACATCATGTATATAAAGACATTTCAAGCACATGTTAATATATTGCCGCCATATTGGTTTTCGTTTATCTCGATCCTCGGTTATCTCGATGCCTTTTGGTATACCCCGTGGCCGTCGACATAACCGGGTTCGACTGTACTGTGCCCAGGTGTAAACATATTTAATTAATATAAAAATTGAGAATTGATTAGAAAAGTTTATTAACTTGCTATTGAAGCTTTACAATATGCTAGATAACAATGTGTTGGAAAGGTTTTAAATAAACTTATCTATCAATAATTCCATTTTAATAATACAAAGATGTAGTATTGAGTTCAAAATAATATAAATAATTCCATTTGAATGAGAAAAACTTCATTCAGTTAAGAATCGGTATCGGAATTGGGTCTTAATTAGCTCCGATACCGATTCCTGATGCTTCGATTATTCCGATACGATTCCGATTAATCGTCCCATCACTAGTAGTTAGTATAGCTCATTAAGGTTAATTTTGGAAAGGGGGTGATAACGTTAAGTACCGGTAACTAATTTTTAAAACTAGCTTTATACTTAGAAAATGAGGAATTAACATTGCATCACTTTCTTATGCATCATACCTTATAACTCTATTTATAGAATGGATTAGCTATCGAATTTCTAGTTTAAAAATGAACTCCACACTAAAATTAAAGCATATAAATACAGAGGATTTTAAAATAAAGCTAGATCGTCATCTCTCATTAGGTGTAAGAAACCCGCATTTGTTATCCATAAGCCCACACTAAATTAACAAATATATGAAATAAAAGATTTTTTTATATTTAAATTAAACATTCTGAAGCGAAACAATGTTTTAACTTACCTATTTCAGTTTAAATCCATGAAAAGGCACTTATTTTCAGAAGATTGTAGGTAAAATGAGTGATCGCATACTGGGTTTGACTTGTTTGACTTTTTTTAGCAGACGGACTTGATTCCAATTTTGTGCAATATCATATTTGGGGTGTTCACAAAACTATAACAGTTTTATAGTAAATTGGATGGCCTTTCTGAATATATATTTTTTATAGATGTAAAATGATTTTTCACATAAAAAACGCAACTGTTATTTTAAAATCAGTGTTATTTAGCATTTATTTACAGCTTCAAAAAATACATCTTACTAAACAACTACATTTCTACTTTCTAGATAAGTTGTTACTGAACGCACATGTATAACGATACATTTTTGCAATGCGCTGGCCCGACCCAACAAATATTTTTGCCTAAGATCTTTTCTTTTCCTTAAGAAACAAATCAAGAGGACTGTATCCTGTATATTTAATTGTGTTAACTTATATAAGCAGTTGAGTGGATTTCCTGACACAACTTATATTTTACTTGCAAAATTAGACCTAACTACTCTTTAAAGCTTGAAACTCTGTTTTTGAGAGCTGAAAACTACTCTTGACACTAACTCAGGGGTAAACATGTCTGTTGTAATCACTCCATTTACATAGCTCACAAGATTACCAAATTAATAACATGCCTTCACTTATATATCATTTGGGCCCTGGATGCATTACCTTTTGGTATTCTAGTAACACATATCAAAGTTACTAAAAACAAATGCCTTGATTTCTGATGCTTTGTGGGTTAATCCCATTTCACCAGTTTCAGGATATTGAAAATGTTTTTCCCCCCACAGAAATCGACAGATTAACTAAAGGTGAAGATGACAAGAAAGACAGACCCCAAGTTACAATGTATGAGCTGCATACTGAGCGAAATCAGAAGTTGTCGCTCAAAATTAGAATTCCAATCAAAGAGCATCCAAGGGTAAGCCCTTATTCTACTGAAGTATTGTTTTTTTTATTTGCAGTAGGTTAATAGACATTGAAATTAATTTTGTTTCTTAAAAATAAATCAAGTTACTTCATAGGTTTTGTAAATGACGACCTCATTTAATTAATTCTTATTTCAATAAATTTTATTTTATGCTTCGGGTTTGTGCGGTGTTAAATATCACCAATTTTATTTTTACCAGTGACAAACTTAGATTATGGGATCTGCAAATTCCACCCCAATTATTAATTGATATCTGTAGCAGAGACACGTCAGTAAAACAGGCCGCATATTGCAATATAAACTTCAGTCATCTAATTTTGGAAGATTAGGCGTCAGCTTAACTTCACTCCACTAAACGCGCAATGTCATTGTATACATTATAGATACTGTGCTTATTTAGTATTAATTTATTAAGGTATTGTATGATTTTGAGATGGAATTGTATGGGTTTATGATTTTGAGGCTTTTTAAAATTTTAAGTTGAAAATTTAAATCAAAATTTATTTCTACTTATACTTATGTCTATTACAGTACAATTTTGTTGGAAAGTTATTGGGTCCTAAAGGCCAGACCCTAAAAGCACTTCAGGATCAGACTGGATGCAAAATGGCTATAATGGGCAAGGGATCAATGCGAGAAAAGGAAAAGGTACGTTTCCGTTAGCATATTGGAAAATAATATATAATTTTTAACAGTTTATATAAAAATTTATTTTTATGGTACTGTCGTTTACCAATTAGTCGGGGTAACTTTCTCATCAGGTAGTATTGTCATGTGCAATAAGGATTGGATAGCCTTAAGCTCATTTTTCTTGATATTTTAAACTATACTTTATTTATTACTTGTGGCAAATTTAAATGTCATGTACATGTTTTATTTAAGCAAGATGTCCATTTCATGCCTTCATATTTTGTTTCAACTTTTATAGGAAGAAGAACTACGGAAAGAAGGTGGGAAATATGCACACTTAAATGAAGACCTTCATGTTCTAGTTGAATGTTTCACAGATGTTACAGATGGATACCACCGTTTAGCAGGAGCTCTTGTCGAGCTTAGGAAATTTATCATTCCTGTAAGTTTTTTTTAAAGATTTAAGCATTTTTAACTCATTCCCTCCGCCAGTGCTATTTCCGTACTTAATTTATTTTCCTGAGAAAAGGGAAGTAACTCGGTTTTGAAAGTGATTTACATTTAAAAAATATTTTTTAAGCTGCTAAATATTAATAAATGTTAATGAATTAAGGACGAATGCATCAAAGAATGGATAAGGTTTAATAAAAAATATAACATTATCGGCAAAAAAATAATGAACAATGGTCAAAAAAATCAATTTTTTGCTCCTCTGTCGAATACATGCAAGATATAGACGCGTCGTACTAAAGCACACCTAGTTTAAAAGTGAAACAAGATAAAAACATCCGGTTTCTAAATTGAAATCATGCAGAATCACGCCATCGCCGGAAGTCTCGATGGATGCGAGATTTCATTGCTATTTTTAACTAAAAACGAGAGGTGTGTCGCTATGCGCCGGGACGCATTTGGACGCATCCGTCGGAACCCCCAAAGGACGCATTTAGTCGCATCCGTCGGGAATGAGTTAACTACTTTTTATGAATACCCGTTGAGGCATTTTTGTTTTTAATTTATTCAGCGATATGAACATTGTTATATTCTGAACTTTTTTTTGTTTTTTACTAAAACTAATAGCATTTGACATATTTTATGTACAATAATACAAGGCTGTTAAAAAATATTAATTTCAACACTGAGAGGCAATTTTTAAACTATTTTGCTTAGTAGTAATTATGCCTTATGGACCCCCGTACTGTCGTCGCTTATCATCCCATATAGGCCTGTTAACACAGGTTTCTTTTTCATGCAACTGATTTGTTTTTATTATATTGCAGCATATTTTTGCCATGTATGTTTTTTTAAACACCAATCTAATCATTTTCTATCCTTTAGGATTTATCTGATGAAATGTATGGTGGTGGTGATATGGGCATGGAAGAGATGGGTATGAATGGAGGTGGAGCTCCACGTGGTCGTGGTGGATTTAGAGGTGCACCGCCTGAGAGAGGGTGAGAGATAAGTTTAAATTGCCTCTTTGTTATTAGCATTTCACACTTTATTTTTCTTATTTTGACTTATTTTCCTGTGGTATTTTGACATTTTTGTTGACTTCAATTCCTTAGAAAATAGATGTTTTTGTAAAGCTTCTGGCCACATTTCCTCCCATTTTTTCATAAATCTTTAGTTTCAACTGGCTCTGATCCATGCCCAGTGATGCATTTTAGCTTGCATCATTCCTTTCTCATTACCATTTTTTTTGTAGATGATTTCAGTAATGTAAGAACAGCAAGAAAAATTTAACCATATTTGGTAATAAGCTTAGGGATTCGCGTTATACAAGAAAATAGGGTTTAGCAAAAGTTGACTTGCACACAGAACTATTAAGCTTATTGTTTCAGTTTTTTTCCCAGATTATCTAGATTATTTTTCAAACTTTTCAGGGGTAGAGGAGGGTTCAGAGGTCGTGGCAGTGGTCCAGCTCCTCCACCAGCTGGAAGGTATGTTATATTGCTGTTGAAATAAGTAGAGGGGGAAATCCCAGAAATAAGCTGACATTGACAAGTCCCAAATGTGATAAGCATAGCAAAGATATAAAGGATGTTGCTTGGCAAGAAGGAAAAGCATTTCTGTGCTAACATAACTATGTATATTCTGATTCTGAATAAATGTGCTTGAAGTACATGGGAGAGATTTTAAACTTGTGGAACTTTTGAACACAAATTTTCAACTCTTTGATTAATATTACAGATTTAAAAATTAAAAATCAATGGTTTTTTTTCTTAATTATTAAATAATTAATGTTATCTCTGTTTATTAAAGGGGTGGCCCACCACCATCTGCAAGAGGAGCCCTCCCTCCAAGAGGGGCCCCTAGGGGAGCAGCTGTATCAAGGGGTGCACCACCTACAAGAGGTGCCCCATCTCGTGGTGCTCGTGCAGCCGCTCCAGCTCCAGCATATGATGGATATGGTTCTCAGGTGGGTTTCTATTGTTTGTTAACATGTTTTAACATAGATTATTCTTGCATTTTTATGTTTCTTCTACATTTCATTATATGACTTAAAAAGGTTGTCTGAATGAGTAAAATATTTTTTTAAATGACTAAACATTTAAAATTCTGATTCTCGTAATTTTGTATGCACTTGTATGTTCATGGCTCCCCAATACATTTTCCTGTAAAGCAAAGGAAGTAATCTTTCTAGTTATACTCTTAACAGGGATATGGTTCAGGCTATGGTGCCAATTATGACACTTCTTATGATGAAGGATATGGTCAGAGTTACTCATCTGGGTAAGAATAATTAATAGCACAATTATTTTATTGCATGTAGTGAATGGTTTTTAGCAATTGTTTTAGGGCTACTCAAGGATAATCTATTTTTATTCATCTGTATGTAAGTTTACATACAGTTTAATGAACTGAGTTTTAAAATGAATAATGGCTTCCCTATATAGTGTACAGGGTCCTCACACAGTCGGGAAATAGTCGTGATTTCCTTCAATTTTTTTTCCCGGTCGTGAAAACCGGGAAATTGAGCATTCTAGTTAGGAAATTTTTTAGGATAGTCTGGAATTTTTTAATTCACCATTTTAAAAAAATAAATAAATATGTGAATCGCTTCAATTATGCCTCCATGGTCATTTATCGCCTGCATTTTACGTTATTTGTTTTGATTTATCTGAGCATGCGTTGAAATCGTTCTTCCGATAAAACTATTGTTTTAATTCTTTTCTGGTTTTAAGTTTTAAAACCACTAATAAATAAATAAGAAATCTTTTTAAATTAAAGTTAATGTTGTGAAGTATTAAAAAGTTATTAATTAATTAAACTTTCTCTGTTTTTCACGTTGAAGATTTACAAATTACATCCAGGTGTTGAATGTTTATCAATTTGACCTTGTACAACCATAAGCATTGAACAGTTTCAACAATAAATAAACTGATAATGACTCTTGAAATATCAAAGGAAATCAATATAGGCTATTAATATTATATAATTTGTTGGGTGGGGGGGCGGCGCGGTAGGCTCGGAAACTTTATCATTATGCATTAGGCTATTAAATTTTTAATGAAAAAAGCTTGAAAATCGGTCGCAATAATGTCGGTAAAGCCTCATTTTATATAGTTAATAGTCAGGAATTTTCATTTTTCAGCTGGGAAAAAGTTGGGAAAAAGTAAGGAATTTAGTTTTGAAAAAAATGTGAGAACCATGAGTGTAGTGTTCTAATCAAATAGAATGTTTTAACAGTTCAATTGCAGCTCAGTTATTCGTACAAATGTTATGCCTCAAATTTTCACTTAAAAGCATCAGGTGTCATGTGTATAAATTGTTGTAGTTTTAGAATTAAGAATTTCTGCAAATATTTCACAACATATAAAGATGACCAATTTATTTAGCATTTTATTTAACTCATTCAATCTGGGTCACTGAGTTTTTATACTCTGAATTCCCAGTCAAAGGGAAATTTTATTTAACTCATTCAATCTGGGTCACTGAGTTTTTATACTCTGAATTCCCAGTCAAAGGGAAATAACTCTGCACTTAGATCAGGTTGTTACAGGAAAAAAATTAATAACAAATCTATCTTGCCACATAATTACATGAAATAAAGTGTCAGGAATGGTTGTGCCATACAAATAATTATCATTGGATCATTTTGTATGATACTGATTTGTGTAAGATGAAATGACAATGAAAAAAATGAGGAACAAAATTGTGTACCTTACATGAATTTATATTTATTTTAGTTTAGATTATTGTGAAATGCTGCAAAGCAGTGTCCTTTACATAAATGAACCTTGCACATGAGGTGTCCATTCTATGGGTCTATTTGCAGGAGTCTTTTGCTTAGCTCTTGAACACTCACAGCATGTTATTTTCCTGCCATCCAATCTACTTGGCTGATGCATTGTGTGGTCAGCTGTATTAATGTCAGTGGCTGCAGGGCTGTCAGTCACAGTACACTGCCTTGCAGATGATCCATCCATGAGCTGTGGCATCAGCTCAAGATGAAAGTCCAAGTGTGTCTATGATTTTTTGGCCAGGATGCCATTGAGTGAAATATTTTTTACACCATTAAGGCGATTGTGACAATTTGAAGCATAAACCAAAGAAGAGACCTCCACCATTCTTTCTTTTCTGCCAATGGGATAAAAGGATCTTAACTGTTCATGGACATTATACCACCCATACTCTTGTAGTTATAGACATGTGTATGTATCTGGATATCGATACGCCCAGCAGCTGTGTTATGCTGTGTTGTCGACATAATTGGATCCAAATTTGTCGTCAACTTGATATGGCCTTTTGTCACGGAATAAACATACAAGGTTTCCAATTTGCCTAAATCGCACACCCAATTCAGTTGCTGATATTTTTAGCTTCAGGCACTTTAGTTCCTTCGGCCAACCTTTGCTATAGATTCTAATAGTCGCACATGAATATGTGCCCTGCTAAAGTAAGTCCTCCGGCAAGCTGGACACTAGTGAAATGACGGTCATTAATTAAATGGTGATGCTTGTCAAGATAGGCTCACCCTTTGTAAAGACAATATGATATACCAGGCCATTGGCATATTTACATCAGATTTACCAGAATTATATTAATTTTTATACATTTTATTCTCAGACAAGATGGTGCATACTATGATTATGGTGGTCCTTCTGCTAATTCTGCTGCTGCTTATGATTCCTATGGTGGAGCTGGTGGTTATGGAGAGTATGGTTGGTAGCTGAGAATAGGTTAATTTAGATTGAGCTATCACTTTTATAAATTATTTCATTGTTTGGACATGGGGTTCATTTCACTTATGTTTTTCGTTCTTCCCAAATTTAATTTTTGGTGTTGCAGTATTTAAATTCCCTTTACTTAACTGTTGACTGTGTTTATTTGATGTCTCTTATAGCTGAAAGCTGGGGTACTAGTGCTGGTGGAGGTAAAGCCCCTCCTCAAGCAGCAAGAGGTGCTGCGCGAGCCCCAGCACGTTCACACCCATATCCACGTCCCGCCCAAAGTGGAGGCTACTGACCTGGGATTTAGTCATAATGTCCATTGATGTATTCTTCACTTGGACAACTCTATGGAGGCATTATGTTGTGCTCTAACACTGCCCTGTCATTGGTTCACAGAAAGATATTATATTCTCAGTGCTCCTGACATAACTGAGGTACTGTTGGGAATACAAGCTTTTTTTATATACTCTTTTTATATTTAAAAAGAAAAAAAAAGTTTTAGCTATGCCAGTCAGCAATCTTAATTCTATTGTTTAAAAAATAGTAGGCATGTGAACCAAAAAAATACTAATGTACATATTTGTTCATATTTTGATTGGGAATATTTTTTAAGACTTGTAATTAGTCTTGTTAGTCTTATGTTGAACCCTAAGTCACCTTTGGAAGTATCTTTTTATGAGCAATTTTTATTCATTTTAATCGCTACCTGACATTTTAATGTGGTTATGAAGGTGCTTCCCAAATGTCATGACTGCCGTAACAGTGTGTTATTTTAATCGATTATGCTATTTCTCTTAACAATGAAAAATTTTAATGTCCCTAATTGTTGTAACTTCATTGTAGTAGGATGTTAATTGTTTTAAAAAGTTTCAACTCTTGACAAAATAATTAAAAAATGTTTAAAGTGTCAGAACAAAATACACAAACTGTTTTTATTTTATTGACTTACTTAACTTAATACTTAAAATTGAAAGGTGCCAACTTTGCACACAATTGTTAAATAAGTAGGTTTTTAGTTGTCTTAAATTTCTTTTGGTAAAAATTTGAAAACTGCTTTTGTTCTGAAAACTAAAATGTTTTTAGTGCATTTAAAATGTAATCAATGAATTTATTAGTTTCTATTAGGCTAGTTCAAATTTTAAAAAAAGCCCCAATGACAATGTTAATTGGAAAGTTGGCATCTATAGATAGTTAAAATGTATTCTATATGTAGCCTCATGTTAAGTCTTGATATAACTCAAATAAGTTATAAATGTCTAAATGGAATGTTGAATAAGAAAATGTGCTAATGAAAATATGAATATAAGATTGTTCTTAAAGCAATATTTTCTTGCTGTTTACCTTGTAACTGCATTTCCAGTCAAGCATGCCAGGTAATGGCTATAAGTTACAGATCCAATACAAAATTAGTTGAGACTAGTAACTTCAAAAAGAGGTTGGATTTAATACATTGTTGCCATAAAATGATATTGCACATAAACAGTATATAACTTATTTCATTCCAGTACCGGGTATTTGATCTCTTTAAAAAAAATTATGTTGGTACCCTAAAGAAAGTCTTTAAATAAATCTTGTTCTTATTACAAAAGTGTGCAATTCTGTATTAAAAGGTTTTGATTCTGACCACATAAGTGGAATAACCATCTTTTAGAGAAATAAGCTGGTTCATTTGTTTTCAAAGGTCATTAGCCACTTAATAAAACATTTTAAAAAAATTAATGACTTCTTAAAATATTTGGATGCCCAGTTCTTAATTTCTTTGTTTCATTTTAAATCAATTACCATGTCTACAATTTCCAATGTTAATATTTTGAGGTCAATTTTGACCCAAATTTAAAACTAAAGCAAAAAGAAAATTTAAAAAAAAAATACCCCTGCAGACAGTAACAAATGACTGGTCAGTGCACACCTTGAAGAGCAGAAAATACCCCTGAAATAAAATGGGCCATCCTGATATGCAGCTTTTAAACTTAATGGGTATTATTTATGCCCTTTAATTAAAAGCAAAGGTGATATCCTAAAATACAGGTAAACATAAGTTTTAAAAAATTGATTCGTGGAAAAGGCATTTTGAAATAATAAGACTAGGATTCTTTAAGAAAACTACTCTTGCTGTAGGGGAAACAAAAAGTAACCATATAAAAGTAGGCACTGACGTTAAAAAAAAAAGTAAAAAGTATGAAAATTAATATCAAAATGCCTTTTCACTTACGTGTAATTAAATTAGTTGGAAGTCAATAAAATATCCCTCTAACTCTAAAGTAGTTTTAATTAACAGTTAATCTTTTAAAAAATTCAGTCCTAAGGAACTATTAAAATCACCAATTGGCCCCATTTTATTTATTAATATCCCAAAAGTATATAATTACAAAAGTAAGTCCAAATAGGTTTTTAAAAACTATTTAAGAAACTAAAATTAAAAGATGGTGGGGCCAAAAGTAGTAAATAAAATGTAAATGGCTACATTATTTTACCATAGTAATCCATTGAAAAAGATGTTATTACTACTTTATATACCAATTTGTTTCAGAGACAAAGTGGAACCTTTCACTTGTGACAACCTAGTCCACTGCCGGAAAGTTTAAATTTTCAGGAATTTAAACTGAATGATGGAAGATCAAAATCTTGTGCGGCTTTGTGTAAGTTTTCTACTGAAGCAATAAAACACTTGAAAACTTCCTAGCTGTGTTTTCATTTTTTCAATTTGTGTTTTGATTTGTTGTAGGTGGCCTCCATTTAATATACTAAAATTTAATAATTATAAGACGAGTGACTTTATATTAAACAAGTTTTATTATCCATTGAAATTATACAAACTGATGCCATTTTAATATGGGGTAGTGCTGGTCAATTGAAATTATACAAAGTGATGCCATTTTAATATGGGGTAGTGCTGGTCAGCCTTCTGCACATGGTAAATGTTGTTCTCTAGTGATCCTCGCCAATTTAGTCATCAAAGTCAAAATCGTCTCCACCAAATACTGAAAACAGGATTCATGTATATTATTAGTACCTCATGTTAATACTAATAGTAATGATGAGTACGGGCTATGTATCAATTACCAAACCGTACCAAATCTGATTAGAAAAAATACTTTTTAACATTAGGGTAACACTAGTAGTAACGCTATTAGGTACTGGCACCTTTTATGTAGGCCTACGGCGCGTACGTTTCAGAGTATTATTATAGTATGGTAAAATATACACTGCAAGTTAAAAGAAAGCATAGCATTTTTACTAAAATTAAGCCCACAAATTCCAAAACATGCCAATCACTTAGTTACCATACACAAGTTCGGCATACACAAATTTTAATAGTTTCATGAACTATTTACCTGTATTTTACTTTTTGATATTAATTTTTACATGGTTAAATTTAAATACAATTTTATTAAAGAGATACTGATGCAGTTAGAACTACTAGAGCAGTGTTTTAACTGTTTTTTCTTTACAGCGGTTCTCAACCCGTGGGTTGTGACCCCTTTAGGGTTTGCTCGACTCTTTCCCAGGGGTCGCATAAGACAATCTGAAAACTTCACTGAAGAGAAGCAACGAAAATAATTTTGTTGCTGGGGGTCGCCACACCACGAGGAACTGTATTAAATATAAGGGGTCGCGGCATCAGGAAGTTTGAGAACCACTGCTTTAACTTTTTAAGTTTTAAATTAAGAGGGTCTTGGGGTGGCCAGGGCAATTCAGACGTACATCAGTAGTGGATCTGTCCATTGGGTGAGGAAAAGGTGGAGGGGGCAGTAGTGCATCTGTCCATTGGGTGATAGCGACCAATGCCAGCTCTGATCTCCCCCCCACACTCACTTTCCGCCCTATTTAATCTGAATTAAATCCAGTTGTGAGCACCTGGGGTATACTTTTGCAGACCTGTTTACACTCAAACTCTTAAAATAGTACAATACATTATCTTAATAGTATAAAATAAACATGCAGTATATATAATTGCATCCACCTGAAAATCGTACATTGCGCGCCAAAATCGTAAAAGTAAACAGGTCTGCTTTTGGCACAGGTTAGTATTACTTTGGAAATCTATATACAATTAAGAAAGCATACACTTTTTGCCATTTTAGTTTCAAGTACCGGGTAAATCATATGTGGAAAGCTCATTGTAGGCCTACCTACACAGAGGGGGAGGAGAGTTTAAAAAAAAAATAGGATGCAATGCAAACACAAAAAAAGAGGCGGTCGGAATTTTGACCTATGAAGATGCCGACACGTCGTGAGGAAAGAAGGGGTGGGGGTGAGAAATTGAAGGCTCCGACTGAAAGTGGTTGGAGTGGGGCTCACATTAAAATCCAGGGATGGATTTGTGAGCATACCTGAAATTAGTTTTGCTTCATTACATACTTAAATCGGAGGGCAACGGAAGAGATACCAAATGAAATGTAGGTGTCCCGTGACCTAGTTATATTTATATCACGTTACATACAATACCGGTACTTACATGGGTAGCTGTATGCACCTAAACCACCGAAATTGTTGAGGCCGTACGAACTGTAACTGCTCGGGTAGCTGTTGTAGGAGCTGTAGCTGTTGGCGGTCGGATAGCTGTTGTAGGAACTGTAGCTGTTGGCAGTCGGATAGCTGTTGTAGGCATTGTTTTGTCCATATCCCCCGTAGTTGCCGTATCCACCATAGTTTCCACCATAATTTCCATACCCACCCAATCCATATCCACCATGTTTCCCGTATCCACCATAGCCACCCAATCCGTAACCACCATTCTTTCCGTAACCACCATATCCACCGAGCCCATACCCACCGTAACTACCTAATCCATATCCACCGTAACCCCCAAGTCCATATCCACCATATTTGCCGTATCCACCGTAACCGCCAAGTCCATAACCACCGTATTTGCCGTATCCACCATAGCCTCCTAGTCCGTATCCACCATAGCCTCCCAGTCCGGATCCACCATAGCCTCCCAGTCCGTATCCACCATAGCCTCCCAGTCCATATCCTCCGTATGTTTTGAAGTCGCCCCCGTAAACAGCCATTGCCGTGGCAACGACCAGCAGGAGTGACCGATACATGAGTTGATACATTCTGTTGGTGCTGGGGAAGTCATCAAAATAAAGCATCGTCATTGGTGAACCACACTAAAAAATAGCAACGTTAACTGCTACAAATCTAGGCCTAAAAGTAAAAGTAAAAGAAAGTAACTAAGTATTAAATTGGAGCATTCTCTAACAACATTAACTTGTTAAAATTCGAGCATATTTCAAATTAACATGTAAAATAGCTGAAGTTGGGGGGGGGGGGGGGGCGTATGAGAAGGGGATGCACTTCGAGTCATAACTGGTTGTTAAAGAATCTGATACTGATATTAATTATTAATGTTTAACGTAGTCGATTTTTGTTTTTCATATTTTTTTTTTTGCAAACTGGACACGTGACATAAGGATGGACGCGTGGTTATTGTTTGTTTAAAAATAGGAAAAATTTAACTGATGCTCACTCGGTTTGGAGGGCGGGGGGGGGGGGGGGGGAGGGGGGGGCGCTTCATCATATTTTCAGCTCAACGTTAGGGCTATTGTCATTTGTACTAGTGACAGTGGTTTGGTCACAAAGTCACGAAAACATTTAATCCCATTGGCGTTTAGTAAATAAACACAATAAATATACATACAATAAATTAACACAATATGTAAACAGATTACATACACACAATCAAAACACACAATAAAGACACAAAATAAATACACATAATAAATAAATACACGCACAACAAATAAACACAATTATAAACACAATAAATACGGTAAACACAATAAATAAGCACACCGTGAAAAGTGATTTTTAAACATTTTTCTAAGGGTTGTTAATTGCCGCCCGGGGTAGGCCTAGATTTTGGCCGATCCCTCCTTTGCCACAACGAACAATCTAAGCAGCTGTCTGAAAATGTAGTCCATATAGTGTGGCACTTGGAATACGCGGATGTCTGATTTTAAAAAAATGTAAAAAGGCAGACGTTTTTCATGCAATTCCGATTCAAAAAAACTAATCCATGCCTTTAAAATCTAAAAAAAATAACAGAATATGGTTATAATACTATTAATAGTACTACTAGATATAGCCCGCCAAACATTGGCGGCAGCAATGCGTGGACTTCCCATCTACTAGAGTTAGTTGAGATCACATGAACTCAAGCTACCCCCACCCCCCCCCACCCCCACCACGATACTTCACTGCACACTTTTTATTTTACGCCCATGAACTATATGAAATATTTTGATGTCCCAACCACTTTTAAACCGAATATTTTTGGACACCATACTTAAGCCTGAGACGATTTCACTTTCCGAAAATATTACGCGTCAAACGCAGTTGTGTCATATAAAAAGTATATCATATAGCGTAGTTATCGGGAATTATATTTTACGCGCTATTGAACTCATTATTGAACCAAACTTTCTTTCAAACATATAGATTGATTTATAATATACTCTCAATACCAAATTTGAAGATTAGAAAGGAGCCGGAAATGGAAAAAGTAAATTGCGAAGCCATCCACGAGTCATACCAGAAGCGTCATATATATAAGAGATAATTATCATAAGATTTTGCTTTGAACAACCCCCACCCACCCCACCACTAAATTTGCTTCAAAATAATCACAATAGATCTCAAATTCAGATGGACCCTTAAAATAATTCATTAATAATAATTTATTATATTAAATGTATTCTTAATCTATAACCCGTCTTTGTAGATTTCAAGAAGGCATTCGACAGGGTTTGGCATGCTGCTTTATGGGCCACCATGAGGCACTACAACATCAACACAAACTTAACCACAATGATAAGAAGCCTCTATGATAAGGCCACCAGTGTAGTCTTCTTCAACAATAACATTGGAGAATGGTTCAAGACCACGGTTGGAGTACGACTAGGCTGCTTGCTCTCCCCCACCCTGTTCAACATCTTCTTAGAGAGAATTATGTCAGATGCACTAGAAACGCATGTAGGGACAGTCAGTATTGGTGGCAGAACAATCACCAACCTACGTTTTGCGGATGACATAGACGGACTGGCTGGAAACGAGGAAGAGCTAGCCAACCTAGTAAAGAGTCTCGACAAGACTTCATCGTCCTTTGGCATGCAAATCAGTGCAGAAAAGACAAAAATGATGACGAATAGCACTAATGGCATCACCACTGAAATGGACTACGATTAGTCACTTCCTTGTTTTGTCACGTGATACGTACCAGCCATTAGTAGGCTTTCTGCTACACATAACAACACATAACAACAGATAAACAGCTGATCAGCCATTATCATTAATTCTAAAGCAAAATGTTTGGCTCCATCAGCGCTTCCCCAGTGTTAATTAAAATTTTACTTTTCAAAATATTCTTGAATACACGCGTTTTTTTAAAAATGACATTCATAAATGTGACAATAATTATAATTCAGTTATGATTAAAGGAAGAAAGTTGTTTGAAGAAAAATTTGTGAGCGACTAGTGTGTTGCAGACAGCCTACCGGAAGTATTACTTGTTTTTACACGTATCACGTGACAAAACAATCGACTAATCGTAGTCCATTAAGGTCGGGGAGGAAAGATTAGAGACAGTTGGCAGCTTCAAGTACCTCGGAGCCATAGTTTCTGAACAAGGCTCCAAGCCCGAATTGATGGTCAGGATTGCGCAGACCACGACAGCACTAAAGAGGCTCAAGAATATATGGAACGACAAAAATATAGCCCCCAGCACCAAAATCAGGCTGATGCGCTAATTAATCCTCTCCATTTTCTTATATGCTTGTGAGTCCTGGACATTAACTGCAGAACTTGAAAGGAAAATAAAGGCGATGGAGATGAGATGTTACAGGGATTCTTGGCATCTGCTATAGAGACCACATCACCAATGGGCAAATAAAAGAAAGGATTCGTCAAGCAATTGGGCAATATGATCACCTCTTGACGTCTGTTAAAAATGCGCAAACTTGAGTGGTATGGCCACGTGACCAGAAAACAAGGGCTCGCCAAAGAGATCTTGCAGGGCACTTCTAGAGGAGGAAGAAGAAGAGGAAGACAAAGAAAAAGATGGGAAGATAATATCAAAGAATGGACGGGATTAAAACTAGGCGATGCTATACGTAGGGCAGAAGACCGAGAGGAATGGCGAAGAATAGTGTACATGTCATCTGTGGCGCCCCAACGGTCGAAGGACTACGGGACCTGATGATGATGAATTTATAACAATAATACTTGCGTATGAAAAATTACATACATCTACATGTAAATATGTGTAAGCCTATTTATTTTATCAGATCAAATTGATTCGATTTCATTAGAATACAACACAAATTAATTTCATTGTTTTTAAGGTTAAGAAATCCATTTAGTGCGGGAATTTTAGTTTTCGCAACCGTTGAACAAAAACATACACAGCTGTTTAGTGCAGTTATATGGCATTTAATATTGTGTGCTGTTGAAATCATCGTCACATGGTGACATTAGCTTATTCTTGATTCTTATACTTATAAATCCTATGTAATAAATATGACTCTGTAGTGCAGCGGTTCTCAACCTGTGGGTCGCGACCCTTGTGGGGGGTCGAATGACACTTTCACAGGGGTCGCCTAATACTATCGGAAAACATATATGCTCTACATTTATGAAGTATCAACGAAAATAATGTTGCGGTTGGGGGTCACCACAACATGAGGAACTGTATTAAAGGGTCGCAGCATTAGGTTGAGAACCACTGCTGTAGTGTTATCGGGGTAATAATGATAGGCATATTGCACAATTCCCAATCTGTTGCGAATTCTAAACATCTAAAAAATCCTATTATTTGTTCCTTTATTTATACTATTAACTTCGCTTTTGTCCGTAGGTGGCTTGCTGGATGGCGGCCTGGTATTAATTCTTCGGAAGGCTAATTGACCCACTTCCCGTCAACCGATCGAGCTGAAATCTTGGCACATAGACTCGTTGCCGACGACAACACATTCTTTCAAAACATGGCTCCAAACTGTGTATTGCTGTTAACAATTTGTCTTTGAAATCTTTCGAAAAATAAAGTTTTAAACATGTCTTGGTCTAGGCTGATGCCCTCTTCAATCACTCACATTAATATAGAAGTATCGAACAGCTGCTGAGATGGATTAGCCAAACGGAATACTCGGATGTTTTATCAATATCTTACCCCCATTAACTGAGAATGGCCAACCCGAATGCCCGTATGTTCCATTGATATCTTTCCCCCATTAACTGAGAATGGCCAACCCGAATGCCCGTATGTTCCATTGATATCTTTCCCCCATTAACTGAGAATGTCCAACCCGAATGCCCGTATGTTCCATTGAGATATTTTCACTATTAAATGACGAGAGCTATAATAATAAATCAGCCTTTCAAACAGGTTTTTATGCACAGATGTCTACGTTTCTAACATCAAATGAGTTTTGAGAATTTGCACCCTCTATATTACAATAATTATATAGGCCTATCCAATGAAGAAAACATTTTAAAAATAAAAAATTATTAAAACGTTATTAAATTAATAAAAAAAATCTTTGTTCCATTAACAGTTCTGGATAAACTGGTCTCTTTCATAAAAAATTTAACCAACCTTCTGACTCGCTCCTGGACTATATTATCGGAGAATCATTCGGGAAAATACAAAATTCTTATATCTAAAGAAGAATTTCTAACCTAGCGACGAGTATCTGACAGCCTTGTGTTTTTTAAAAGAAATATTAATAACTAGATATAGCCCGCCAAATATTGGCGACAGCAATGCGTGAACTTCCCATCTACTTAAGTTATACTGGACAAAACATGAACTCAAGTAACACACATTTAAGTATCTTAAGAATCCCAATTTTCGCTACACCCCCTTCCCCCATGATACGTCACTGCACACTTTTTATTTCACGCCAATAAACTATATTAAATATTCCGATTTACCAACCACTTAAACCGAATTTTTTTACACCATACTTAAATTAGGACGATTTCATTTTCCGAAAAGAAAATATTACGCACCAAACGCAGTTGTGTAATTCAAAAAAATATTTATATTATTTAATTTAATTCAGCGTAGTTATCGGGAATTTTATTTTATGTGCCACTGAACACATTATTAAACCACTAGCGAGAACCCGGCACTCGTTGCAATGCCACTCAATGAAAAAAGTGTTTGTGTTTTAATTAAGTTTTAAAATAGAAAAGATTTATTGTTTTTTCCGTCTAGTGCGTACACAAATAAATTAGACGTTTTTTTCGACGCGTGAGCAGGCAACATACCGGTGTCCACGTGAGAAGCATGTATTTTCAAAATTTAGTCCACACACTTGTAGCGATTGATTCAACCATGCAGTAACTCTGTTTTAAATTATATTTAGATAGCTCAAATATTTATCATTTTTAAAATGAGGCCCCCGGCCCCAAACGCAAAATTGTAAAATGGTTGTACGTATGTCACACACAAACTGAAATGTCGTTTGTATTTGATTGATTTCTAGCCACCCTTGCAATATCACTGATTGAAATTATATTTGTATAGCTCATATAAGAAACAAATAATTTAGGGCCCCCGGTCCCAAAAGGAATATTTCAAAATGGATAAGCGAATTCAGAAACTTTTGGTGCGCACAACAACTTACCAAAGTTTTAGCGCAATCGGATGAATGGTATAGGAACGTATACGGAAATTATATTTAGGGGTGAAAAAATAATTTAAGTCCCCGGTCCCAAAACGAAATATTGTAAAACATGTGTAACAATTCAGAAACATTTGCATTTTTTAACAATTCACAAAATGTTCATCTCTTTTGGATTAATGGTATAGAAGCACAAACGGGTTACACTTATATATATATATTAATTTTTATATATGAATAGATATAGTTTACCGAATTAAGATAACTTTTTTGCAATTATTCAAGGATGATCTGTCTGTCTGACTGTCTCTCTGTCATTCTGTCTGTCTCTCTATCTGTCTGCCTCTCTGTCTGTCTCGCTGTCTCTCCGCCTGTCTCTCTGTCTATCTCTATGTCTTTCTGTATGTCTCTGTCGCTCTGTCAGTCTCTCTGTCTGTCTCTCTTTCTCTCTGTCCGTCTCTCTGTTTCTCTGCCGGTCTATCTGTCTCTCTGTTTGTCTCTCAAGCTGTCTCTCAGTCTGTCTCACTGTCAGTCTCTCTGCCTGTCTCTCCGTCTGTCTATATGTCTGTATCTCTGTCATTCTGTCTGTCTCTCTGTCTATCTCTCTGTCTGTTTGTCTCTCTGTCTGTCTCTCTGTCTCTCAGTCTGTCTCTCAGTCTGTTTCTCAGTCTGTCTCTTTGTCTGTATCTCTGTCTGTCTCTCTATCTGTCTCTCTGACTATCTCTCTTTCTGTCTCTCTGTCTGTCTCCCCTCTGTCTGTCTGACTGCCTGTCTGTTTGTCCGTCTGTCTGTCTGTTTGTCTATCTATCTACCTATCTATCTATCTTCCTACTTACCTACCTACCAACCTACCTTCCTATCTTTCTACCTACCTATCTATCCATCCATTCATCCACTCACCCATACCCTTCCATCCATCCATCCTTTCATCCACCCATCCATCCGACTATCTACCTTTTATTTACATATCTATCTATCTATCTATCATCTATCTGTGTATTTGTCTGTCTGTCAGTTTTTCTGTCTATATTTATATCTAATAAAATCTCTATTGTTTAAATTAAATTTTCACTTGTGTAAAGTGATTGGGTTTTGATATCCATGGGTATAATTATGTAAATGTACATCCATTTTGTTAATATCGTTGATTTTCTTAATTGTCTAACATATGTTTATGTGTAAAATGAGAATATAGCTTCTTTTTTTACAACTGAAATGTCATTGGATTGAAAGATATTGTCATCCAAGTAAAAATGCATAAACTCAATTTCCTACCATCGATATAAATGTATCGAAGAATGTTATTGATCAAATTTATTCTGAGACTTATCTTGTGCTGCACTGGGCAAAATGAATGTATAATGTACTCCCCGCCCACAGAGTTTAAAAAAAATAAAAAAATCATTCACTGGATTGTAGCCCCCTTACTTACGCAAAAAGATTTTTTTTTTGCATTTAATATGCTTCTTTCTTATCTAGATCAGTGTTAAGTGCATTAAAATGCTATTTGGCTATTTAGTTTTGCTGCACCAATTTGATTTAACGGCATATTCTTATTACAATTATTTTTAAATGTAGAGTTTTTACAATTTTATAAATTTCATAAAAGTTTATTTTTGGAAAGAATAAAAGGTGCAAACTTATTAAATGTTAAAAATACAAAGCTAAATAAGTATTTAAGTTAAGCAATTTAAAATGCAATCAATGCTATTTATTAATTTTACTTTTAAGAAGGGGAATGTACATTATCAGTTTGTCACGCTCTTTTATTAAATCAGAGAACTTTTAGCTCGGGCTAAATAGGCAATTCGCACTATGACGTCATTTGCGTGATTATTTAGAACTAATTAATTTTAACTTTATTTCGCCTTATTGACAAGGCACTAAAGAACGCAATAATTACAAATGATGTTTAGGTTTTCCCAATAAATGTGATTACTGTGTAATTCTTTGATCATATTTTTTTTTAATTTTTTTTTTTCATAATTTTTAAACTCATATAAAATGCTTAAGATTGTTCTTTAGTCGTTTCTTTATATGTATTTGTAATTTATAATAATTACAATACTTATACTTTTTCTAAAATAAAAGGGGATATAGAATATTTTTTTTCGCATGTAGATTTATTCGATTTCCGTAAAATAATAGAAAATAACTTTGATTGTTTTTAAGAGTCCGATTGTTTCAAAATATTTTCGGGTTTTAAGCGTAGGTCGTTCTTATATATATATACTTTCTTTCAAAAATATATAAACGATTTTTAGGAAGCAGTCGCCGGAAATGGAAGCAGTCCACGAGTCACACCAGAAGCGTTACATATACGGTAAAGAGATCTCCTACAAATTCACTCCCCCTTTCATGCTTCGCTTTGAATTTAGTTTCTTTTTTTATATATATAATTAACTTGAATTCAAATTCTTGTGAATAGTTTCACATTAATTATTTATTAATATTAGTGGTCAACTACAACTGGAATTCACGCGAGACTTCAACGATCCGTTATAAGTTTTAGGCCCTCTTATTGGGCATGGCAGTTCACTAACAACTGTTGCGCACTGGATTATATGTTTGATAACGCGTAGTGTGTTTTTGAGCGTATCCGGAAATTTGTTTGAAAGAAATTTCGTCGACGGAATATTGATGGAACGGAAATTGGTAGAATCTTTTTTCGCATTATTTTGTTTTACTATATAGTATAGTGCGTTCAAAATGAAATCTTACGAAAATTTTAACGCGTGAACTGAAAAGAAGATTCGACCAAATTTCCGTTCGATCAAATTTCTGTCGATCAATTTTACGTTGACGAAATTTCTTTCAAAAAAAAATTCCGGTAACCGTTTTTTTAATTAGTTGGTGAACGCTCTTCCCGAGCTTAGTTGGTGACGTATTTGCCTGGTTAGTATGACGTATTGTCTAGTCTGTTTTGTGACGTACGCTTTATTCGTCGGAAATGTTGTTAAAGGAAGTTTGTAGAAGAAGTTTTTTTTTTTTTTCATTTCTCTCTGTTACACTGATAGTCAGCTGCATTATTTCATGTGTTTATGGAATTTACAGCCTGTGAATATAATTACAGTATTTATTTAAGCTGCATTTATAATGAAAAAAAAAAAGGTGCTGTGTTCATTCAGCGTTATTAGGAGGTATGAACAAAGTGTAAAAAGAACTTGATGGAGTAAACCAATCAGGTATACCCAGGCTTTTCACAGTACTCACCTGGTAGAGAACAGCTCCTGGTTATGGTTCAGCGGAATTAGGCTGTCTGTAACATGCCGCCGTTTTTATACACATCGTCCAGCCATGTCCACGCGAACACCCACCTCCCCTCCCCCTCCGCCTTAAAACTCCGCTGTCTAATGTCCCTCCCAATTATTAGGTCAAGTTGATTGGGGGGGGGGGGATAGGGAGGTGTCAGTTTTTGAAATCATCCTCCAGGTCTTGAGACTGATTGACACGTTTATCCCACAAGTCACTGGTAAAAGTTAGACCAAAACAACAACTACCACCTGATAGACTGGTGCTCAATTTAGAAGCACAACTTCCCCTAAATGGAAATAATAAATATAAATTACACACGAATGTCTAAGGTGGGAGGTATGAAAAAAAGAACATTTAATATCCACTACCCAAGAGGTCAGGCGGCGAAACACTTAATTATTAAAAAAAAAAAATTAAATATATATTTTTTTTCTACATTAAAAAATATCACCACTCAGATATAGCCAGTTATTTAAAAATGTGCGTGTTTTAAAAAATAACAAACAAATGTTATAAATTTAGAATTTAAATATTATTTACGTCAGCGGTTCTCAAACGTTTTTTGTACCGTGACCCCTTGACATGTTTAAGGGGGGGGGGGTTGGGGGGGATTGGTGCGATTGACACCTTAAATATTTTATAATTTATAGTTTAAAAAACAACAACTTCGGATGCCTAATTGACCCACTTCTTGTCAACCCATCGAGCTGAATCTTAGAACATAGAATCGTTGCCAATGAAAAAGCATTCTTTAAAATTTTCAGCCCCAACCCCCTAAGAATTAGAATTTGTTACCGTTTTTTTTGTAATGGTAAGATGAAGGAGATATAATTTCGCGAAATGAAATTCCCGATTACTGCACTTTAAAAAAAAATAATTTGCAAATGCGTTATGGTGCGCAATCTTTCCTTTTTTTTTCTTTCTGAAATAGTTGGCTGAACATTATCATTAAACAAATCTGCCAGGTAAAAGCGGGTGGTTCATTAGAATATTAATATAGTTGTGAGACGGGAAAAAAATGTGTGGGGCGGGCTGGTGCTCTAATTTGCATTCTTATAAAGAGCGTTACTGGAATGCATGTTTTGTCCAATTTTCAACCCAACCCTATTGCTCGATATTACATTTTAATTTTATAAAGGATTTCAGCAGCAACAAAAAAACAAACAACAACAACAACAAAAACCGGGTTTTTTTGGGTTGTTTAGTCAAATCCTTTATATTAACTTCGCTTTTTGTTCGTGTCTGGCACACATCCTCGGTAGGCTAATTGACCCACTTTCCGCCAACCTGTCGAGCTAAAACATGGCACATAGACTCGCTGCCCATGACAACGCATTCTTTCAAATTTTCAGCCGAACCCCACAACACCGACCCCCCCCCCCCCCCCCCCCCAAAGTCAGATTTTCCTGTTTTGCAATGGGAATATGAAGGACATATTATGACGCTGATTTCACAAATAGTATTCCCAAAAAACTGACCCTCAACCACAAAATTATTTTCGTTGCTACTTCATAACTGTAGAGTACATGTGTTTTCCGATGGTCTCAGGCGACCCCTGGGAAAGGGTCGTTCGACTACCCCCCCCCCCCCCATCCCCGACCCACAGGTTGAGAACCGCTGCCCTAGGGTACTGCGATTCATTCATGTACAGGACTCAGTTCAGAACTTAATATGTGGCCGCACATATCGGACATCATTCTGACATTCGGGAAGTTTATTCCCCGAGACTGGGCAGTGACAGCTCGTCAGTGGCAGGTCGTCAGTGACAGGTCGCGAGCGTCGCGGCCACAGGGCTTAAAGGTTGTTACGCTCGCATTCCTGATCTTTCTCTGGTCCCTGGGAGGCGCCCATTCAACCATCCTTAACTTTGACGGCCCATACAGATGACTTTACTACATTATAAGATCTCTGTAAGCTCAGTAAATAAATTAGGATATAACCATTGGAAAGGGC
The DNA here is from genome assembly GCA_964017045.1 of Omphiscola glabra. Lineage (NCBI taxonomy): Eukaryota > Metazoa > Mollusca > Gastropoda > Lymnaeidae > Omphiscola > Omphiscola glabra. The sequence continues at coordinate 44,175,453 of OZ024796.1, forward strand.
TGGTGTGCATATTTCGAATAATTCAACAATGAATCAGATGTTGTTTGTTTGTTCAATGTACGGCAGCCGTAGTGTAGCCACAATTTGAAAACTGCCCGATCAATCTAAATTATATAACATTTAATAAAACAATGTGGTAATAGTAGAATCAAAATGCACACTAAAATAAACAATCACACACTAAAAAAAAAATAAATTCTTAAGACCTTAAGTATAATATTAGGCCGCCACCCAGGAGGTACTGGCCCACAGGTTGAGAAGCGCTGAGCTACATTGCTGTAAAGGAACGCAAAATGTTAGCGGATGCATCACATCCTCTTCATCACAGACACGCGAGATTAGATCCACTGTTACATTTACTCCAAGATTCATTGGTCACAAACTAGCTTCATACAGACACACCAGGCCTTGGTTTATGATTATGTCTATGGAAAACCTTTGTCTTTTACGGGTAACCTCTGATGGGGACTGATGCGGACATCGACACACGATTAGAGGCCCTTTTATCTCTCAATTCAGCCTTAGGTACATTTAGGGCCGGCGTTTGGGCCAGCCGCGGAGGAGGGGGTGGGGCTTCGAGACCCTTGTAAATTTGAATTTTTTGAGAACATTAACTTAAAATAGCCTGGCCGATAGAATCTCGAGACACGTCATGGCCATAGTTTGGTCCCTCTGGTCAATTGAGACACGTCATGGCAATAGTTTGGTCCCTCTGGTCATATGAGACAGTCATGGCTATAGTTTGGTCCCTCTGGTCATAATGAGACACGTCATGGCTATAGTTTGGTCCCTCTGGTCATAATGAGACACGTCATGGCAATCTTAGAGTCCTTTCTGGTCATAATGGGACACGTCATGGCAATCTTAGAGTCCTTTCTGGTCATAATGGGACACGTCATGGCCATCTTAGAGTCCTTTCTGGTCATAATGGGACACGTCATGGCCATCTTGGGGTCCTTTCTGGTCATATTGGGACACGTCATGGCCATCTTAGAGTCCTTTCTGGTCATAATGGGACACGTCATGGCCATCTTAGGGTCCTTTCTGGTCATACTCGGACACGTCATGGCCATCTTAGGGTCCTTTCTGGTCATAATGGGACATGTCATGGCTATACTTTGGTCCTTCTGGTGATATGGATTATCTTATATCGGGTTGACTTGCTTGTTTTCTGAAATTTTCATTTTACTTTACTGCTATATTTGGATTGCCCCGAGCCGAAAGACGCATAATGGCTAACCTTGTTGTCAATATCACAGGTCAAACACACATTCCGAGAAACACACAACTGAATGAGCTTAAACACTCATAAATAGACCGCATAATGTTATACAAATGATACCAAAAAAAATAATTTAATTTGAGACGGTAATCGGGCAGCGACTTAGAACAAATTGTACGCTGATTTCGTATCAGCATACACAGATAAAACTGAGATAGATTGTGATTGTCAAGGGTTTGAGAATCACTGTTAGTATTTTTGGAATGGAAAAGTTGTTTAGTGTAGAGATTATATGTGTAGCTGTATCTAATGTGTGAGATATTTGTGACGTATTTGGGTAAGAGGAAATGACGTGTTTTTTTTTCGTTGTTGTTATGGTGGATTGATTGCCGTAAAGTAGAATGGAAAGACATTCACGGTTTTAATTCTTGTGTGTTGCTGAGTGTTTTCCAGGAACGTCTGGACTATTATTCATAACTTAATATAACAGCACTAGTTTAAGGAATTGTTAAATTGTCAAGGTGAATAAACGTATATCTAGAATTGAACTATACAGTGTTGTGGTGAATGGTTGTGATACCGTAGCGAGAGACAATACCTAACTAATAATCGTCTTATATTAAGATTAGACGACTCTTCAATATGTGAGATCTACATCTCGTCAGTAACTGATGAACAACGAAATTTGGGTCGTTGTATACGTAACACTAAAACCACAAGAGAAACAAACTTGTCTTCGCACTCGGCAATTCTCCACCAAGATCCACAATCTCAATAATTTATAATGGAATGGCATAATGATTTGACACATACTGAGATAAACACAATAATCTATTTTGAAGCTACAGTTTTTTAATACTCTGACGAAAATCTTACTTTTTTTTCTTTAAAAAATGCAGACAAATGCATTCTAAGTGTTTTGGGAGAAAAAACCCATCTTGGTGGCAAATACTTAAATGAGTTCTTCGAAGTCAAGGGTAATAACAATGTCTCGTTCAATTGACAATTTTACCATTCCATTCCATCGAATCTTCAAACCTGAGACATTTTAAAAACTATAGAATTGACACAATTTCTTTCTGCACTTGTTACGGTTACCATAAATTTTAACATTATTTTGCACTTGCTACGGTTACCATTAGAGTTAACATTATTTTGTACTTGCTACGGTTACCATAATTGTTAACATTATTTTGTACCTGCTACGGTTACCGCAACTGTTAACTTTATCTTATACGCGATCGCAGCATTCGGAAACGAATCTCCAAGTGGCACAATCATTTGAAGACATTGTAAAGCTCTTTCCGCTTCTCCTGGAATCATTTCTCTCAGGATCTTCAGTTCTTCTAGGTAGTCTGATTCACCACTTCTCATTTCAGGACCTTCAGTTCTTCTACTCCTAGGTAGTCTGATTCACCACTTCTCATTTCAGGACCTTCAGTTCTTCTACTTCTAGGTAGTCTGATTCACCACTTCTCAATTCAGGACCTTCAGTTCTTCTAGGTAGTCTGATTCACCACTTCTCATTTCAGGACCTTCAGTTCTTCTACTTCTAGGTAGTCTGATTCACCACTTCTCAATTCAGGACCTTCAGTTCTTCTAGGTAGTCTGATTCACCACTTCTCATTTCAGGACCTTCAGTTCTTCTACTTCTAGGTAGTCTGATTCACCACTTCTCAATTCAGGACCTTCAGTTCTTCTAGGTAGTCTGATTCACCACTTCTCATTTCAGGACCTTCAGTTCTTCTACTTCTAGGTAGTCTGATTCACCACTTCTCAATTCAGGACCTTCAGTTCTTCTAGGTAGTCTGATTCACCACTTCTCATTTCAGGACCTTCAGTTCTTCTACTTCTAGGTAGTCTGATTCACCACTTCTCAATTCAGGACCTTCAGTTCTTCTAGGTAGTCTGATTCACCACTTCTCAATTCAGGACCTTCAGTTCTTCTAGGTAGTCTGATTCACCACTTCTCAATTCAGGACCTTCAGTTCTTCTAGGTAGTCTGATTCACCACTTCTCATTAATATGTCCCAATACACGCAGTGTTTGCTAAACTTATCTACTGCACGGACTTGCTGAATATCGTATAGGAAGCAAAAAATGTCAAACTACAGCTGCCCTCAATGGAAACTTATCTTCAATGACCACAACGCCTGGACGACTAACCACAACATTATTCATGCGTCTGTTGTGTCTCGTGCGCGTCTGTTGTGTCTCGTGCGCGTCTGTTGTGTCTCGGTCGTCTGCTGTGTCTCGTGCGTCTGTTGTGTCACGTGCATGTGTTGTGTCTCGTGCGTCTGTTGTGTCTCGTGCGCGTCTGTTGTGTCTCGTTCGCGTCTGTTGTGTCTCGCCTATAGATTCATATTCTAACTGCCCCATTTCTTCGCCTACTGCAGCGTTCTTTCCAGCGTTTTGATGTTCGTTTCTGATGCGATTCTCTTTGCAGTGGCCGCCACTGATGCAAATCCTTATGCTCTGTGTTAAGTGAAGAAAGGGATTAGTCATTGGACACGTGTAATGGCTACACCAAGTTGCATAATGTAAAGTCTGCAAGATCCTGCCGTCGGAAAGCTGACAATATGATGATCTCGAACTTCCAAATATTATACTGAGAGGACATTATGAACTATGAATATGAATGAGTAGGCGTGGTCCCGCTCGGCCATTCTAATCTATAATATAGTACAAGGTTCGCTCCCAAACCAACACGGGGCCTGGGGCGCTCGTCCACTTTGCCTCCACATCTCGCCGGTTCAGGTAGATTGTTAAAGACGCTCCTATACCCAACAAATAACAATCAACAAAAAAAAAAAAAAAAAAAAAAAAAAAAAAAAAAAAAAAAAAAAAAACAACAACGTAAGCAAAACAAACGAACAGATAACATTTAACTAAATGGGTCTTTGAAAGGATCAACAATTAACAAAATACCACGACCAAATGAAAAAAAAAGTATCTGGAGCTTAAGTATTCCTTTGGAGAGCTTCTCTCAGTGGCTGACCCAGGTTTTGACCACTTAACAAAAACAAAAAACAAAATTTTTTAACCATGTAAATATCTCCTCAAATAGCTGACATCAAAATAATGAAGCTCAGAGCAATTTGTCGCTTTCTGGTTTATTTTTAAAATGTCGCCGTCAATGACAGGGAGTCACCGACCAATCATCCATTTATCTTACCAATAACTCCACTGACAGCTGTCATTTTTTTACGACCTAGGATCACTGAAAGGTAATTCATATTAAAGTATTTAAGGCCAAACCCTTAATTGGGTTACGCCAGGTTAAAAAGGTTACACAGCTGTGAACGTGGAGATTTGTTGGATTTAGAATTTTAACATCGCCGAGAGAGGGATTAAAAAAAAATTGAAGAAAAAAAATTGTGAATGAAATAATTTGTGGGTTGTGTAAATATTTCAATCAGGTAGAGATTAACCTGGGGGCTTCGTCAACAAAATGTTGTGTACAGTTCTGTAATTAGGTTATGTCACAGTAGTATAACTTGTCAACGGAGAGACAGTCTACCAGTGAAATCATAATATATCAATGTATATATAGTAAATGAGTATATATCAGGAAGTCTCAAACTCGCGGCCCTCGGGCCATTTGCGGCCTGCAAGACGATATTTTGCAGCCCGCTACATGACAGCGAAGTTTAGTGTTAATGCGGCCCGCGCGTTTTCCCAACTCATATTTACCATTCTGATTTTTATTATGTTTGCATAAATTTGGACGTTGATTATAATGGTAAAAACTGTTTTAAAATCAAACTAAAAGTTTTTTATTTTATATAATTTTATGAGACAAACATGGCCAAAGTGTAGTTTTGAGAAAAGTTTAAAAAGTCATTTTGTGGGTAATGCACATCCATAACTGTGTAAATCATAGCAATCTGACACAGCATCAAAGAATCTGTATTAAAATTGACGCTAGTGTTTACTGGTGAGGGAAATTCCGAGCTTTTCCGTTTGATCATTTTCAAAATAGGGTTAGTCAAAAATCCTTTTCTACAATAAAAATTCAAAATTCACTCTCCATACAATAACATCTCCCATCGCCTCAATAATTCATAAATATTCCTTGCTCCTGCCAACTGTTTGAACACGTTTTTGCCTTCAAAGCCTTCATGGAGAAGGATGGGGTGGTTGTTCCTGTACTAAGTGAAGGATGGGGTGGTTGTTACTGTACTAAGGGAAGGATGGTGTGGTTGTTCCTGTACTAAGTGAAGGATGGGGTGGTTGTTCCTGTACTAAGTGAAGGATGGTGTGGTTGTTCCTGTACTAAGTGAAGGATGGTGTGGTTGTTCCTGTACTAAGTGAAGGATGGGGTGGTTGTTCCTGTACTAAGTGAAGGATGGTGTGGTTGTTACTGTACTAAGTGAAGGATGGTGTGGTTGTTACTGTACTAAGTGAAGGATGGGGTGGTTGTTCCTGTACTAACTGATTCCAACTGGCTTATGGACTTGGCTTTTCTTGTTGACATTACACATTAGCTGAATTTACCCAACAAGAAGTTACAAGACCAGGGGTAGCTTGTCAGTGTCGCCTATGACAATGTCAGGTCATCTTGTCGGTGTCGCCTATGACAATGTCAGGTCAGCTTGTCGGTGTCGCCTATGACAATGTCAGGTCAGCTTGTCAGTGTTGCCTATGACAATTTCAGGGGTAGCTTGTCAGTGTTGCCTATGAAAATGTCGGGGGGAGCTTGTCGGTGTCCCTATTACAATGTCAGGTCACCTTGTCGGTGTTGCCTATGACAATGTCAGGTCAGCCTGTCGGTGTTTTCTATGACAATGTCAGGTCAGCTTGTCAGTGTTGCCTATGACAATGTCAGGTCAGCTTGTCGGTGTCGCCTATGACAATGTCAGATCAGCTTGTTTGTGTTGCCTATGACAATGTCAGGGGGAGCTTGTCGGTGTCGCCTATGACAATGTCAGGTCAGCTTGTCAGTGTCGCCTATGACAATGTCAGGTCAGCTTGCCAGTGTTGCCTATGACAATGTGAGGTCAGCTTGTTAGTGTCGCCTATGAAAATGTCAGGTCAGCTTGTCGGTGTCGCCTATGACAATGTCAGGTCAACTTCTCGGTGTCACCTATGACAATGTCAGGTAAGCTTGTCGATGTCGCCTTTGACAATGTCAGGTCAGCTTGTCGGTGTCGCCTATGACAATGTCAGGTCAGTTTGTCGGTGTCGCCTATGACAATGTCAGGTCAACTTGTCGGTGTCGCCTATGACAATGTCAGGTCAGCTTGTCATTGTTGCCTATGACAATGTCAGGGGCAGCTTGTCGAGTCGCCTATGACAATGTCATGTCATTCAGCACTAAACTTTTGTTATTGAAAGCCCAGCTTTCTCATAGAAACGTCTGCCATTTCCAAACATGCGAAGCACTCTTGGACGCGGGAACCCCATTCAGTAGTAACTTAGTAGTAAGTATACTGATGCCTTTGCAAAGCTACAGGGAGAATTGGATCACATTTTTTTAGACTTTAAAACACACACAGCCACTTTACAGCTTTTCGCTGACCCTTTCTACTTTCAGTGGACGATGCCCCCTCCCCTTACATCCAATTTTATGCTTTTCAAATGGAGCTGATTGATCTTCAGTGCAATTCTAAGTTCAAGGAGATTAATGGAAAAACTGACAAACATGGACAATTTATGAGAGCATTGTCATCCACCTTCCTTGAGATTTCCGGGTTGTTCAAACGGGTCATGTGCCTTTTTTGGGAGTGCATATCTGTGTGAAAAGCTCTTTTCCACTATGAACTTTAACAAGTCAAAAATTTCTTGGCCAACCTTACTGATGAGCATCTTCAAGCTATACTGAGGGTCTCAGTTGCTTCCTCACTCAAGCCAAATGTTGCTCAGCTGTGTAAGAAGAAGCGCTGCCAGGTCTCTGGCAACAAGGAGTAAGAAGAAGACAGCGAAGCCTAGTTCTTGAGAACCCTTAAAGTTTTTTTGTTGTTATTAATAAAAGTTGAGCAGATTGTACCAGTTGTACTTTAATGAATTAGTAATCTCGTTTTTTGTGTGGAATACTTGATGCAGCCCAATCTCACTCAGACTCTACCTCCTGCAGCCGCCGGATGATTTGAGTTTGATACCCCCTAATATATATTGAGAGGGAGAAAGTTCCTCCAAAATCAGGACGGTTAAAATATAAAGTTACTTAATATCATCGTTTGTTTGATGCGGTGTCCACGCAAGAGTGAGTTTTGGAGTGTATTGTTGTGATGGCATTAACAGACATGAAAATTATGAAACGAGCTGCGGGTTAAAAAATGTATACACATGAAAAATCTATCTTTAATAGATTTGTCAAAGCGCGCCGCTCTGATTTCTAACTTAAGGTTTATTAAATGCGCGTACACACAAAAAAATATCTTAACTTGAACGTCACTCGGAGCCCTCATTAAAATTAGATTAAATAGACACGAACAATCTGTGTCAATATAACAATATATATTAAGCTTTAATAATAAGACTACACTACACATAAGCAAACATTTCTGTACTTGCCTTCACCAGTACAACAAGACATATAAGTATGTATAAATCAAATTTACATAATATGTATATGTCCATTTAAAAGCAGTATTGTTTTACTCTTTGCTCTATACATTACACTATTATTCAAATACAGTTGTTGGGTCAAGGGGATAATGACCAAACTTTCCCTGAACCATAAGTAGGTCAGGAGGGGTGACCATGTCAAATTTGGTTGCAATCCATTGCTTGGTTTTCTTGTGATTAATCGACCCATTAACAAACAAATAAACAAACATGGTCACACTAAGAAGGCGTCTCAAAACTTAACGTTTGGCTGTTATTTAAAAAAAAAAATTACATTTCTTTCATTGCTCTTCTTTCACTAATCAAATTAATGACTAAAGATTTTGAAATGCTATTCATAATTTAATTAATCTTCACCACCCTGATGCAGTTTCAACTCCATTGGGCGCGACATGTAGCCCGTACTGAAGACAACCGGCTCCATAAACAGCTATTCTTCGGTGAACTCACGCCAGGCCAGCGCTCCCAAGGAGGTCAAAGAAAGCATTACAGGGACACACTGAAAGCGGCACTAAAGGCCTTCAGCATCAACCCTATTGAATGGGTGCAGACGGCCCAGGACAGAGCCAAGTGGAGATCAGCTGTCAAGAAGGGGGCTCAGTCGCCTTTTTTCTCTTCTTCCCTCAGTACTTTTAATATAAAACACGTTGAGTAGGTGGAGAGGGCCGGTTGCTATACCAGACCTGTTTACCCTCAAACTCTTAAAATCGCACATCATCACACAATCTTTCAATACATTATCTCAATAGTAAAATAAACATACAGTATATATAATGTATAGATCTCAAAATCGTACATTGTACGCCAAAATCGTAAGAGTAAACAGGTGTGCTATAAGGAAGCAGGACACACCAGAAGCAAAATATACATAAGAGATTATATCTGCTAAGAAAATATAAAGAAGTCCAGGCAGGGGTGGTTTGTTCAAATGTCTTGATACAAACAATAATTACAGTACACAGCTGGTCATTGTTTCCCTTTTAATTGTGTTAGCTAAGTAAGATTTTATCTCGATACACCTATGCCAGAAGTTCCCATTCGTTTTAGAGATATGGTGCACTTGCCGTATCAAGGTTTCCCAAAGTACCCAGTCTCAAATTCGAATAAGTATACTGAAAAATAGCAAAAGTTTTCATGCATATTTTTTTTTCAGTTCGCGGCAACATCATCATTACGACCCAGTGGCCGTTTGGGCATGTGCCCTTCGGCCTATGACCATGGTCACTTTACTGTACCATTGTGAGGAAATCATGGCTCCAGATATGAGAACATCTGACATATTGGAGTCACTTGTAAATTACTATACCTGGGATGGATCCGTTTTAATAAAAAAAAAATGCTTATTGCTGGACTTGCTTGCAACGACTGTTTCAATTAAAGGTCTCCTCTTAGAGGAGGGCGTCATGAAATTCCTCGCTATATTTGTCAATCTGACCAACTGTTCACTGGGCAATAAGACAAGAGGCTGACACTGGGCAATAAGAGAAGACGGTGACACTGGGATATAAGGCAAGACAAGACGTTGACACTGGGCAAGAAGACAAGACGGTGACTGGACAATAAGACAAGAAGGTGACACTGGGCAATAAGAGAAGACGGTGACACTGGGCAATAAAACAAGACGGTGAATCTGGGCATTAAGACAAGATGGTGACACTGGGAAATAAGCCAAGACGGTGAAACTGGACAATAAGACAAGACGGTGACACTGGGCAATACAGCAAGAAGGTGACACTGGGAAATAATACAAGATTGCGACGCTGGGCAATAAGACAAGACGGTGACACTGGGCAATAAGACAAGATGATGACACTGGGAAACAACAAAATACGGCAACGTTAATTTATTCCAAATAAAATTGCTGATGTTTCTATTATTTGTTGTTTGATCACTTTTAATATTAATAAAACGTAGTTCCATATTCCCTTTCTTTAGCCTTAACCCTACCAATCCGAAAAAAGTAACATTGTTTTACAACATTAAAATTCAATCATTGTAACTCATTCAAAAATTTCAATTAAGTGTTTAGTGTTAACAACTCGTTTTTAAAGAGTTAACATGTTTTGGGGAGTTGTAATGTCCTTTTTTAAAAAAAAAATAGTTTGTTTTGCATTAAATTGTAACTTTATTATTATTTTTTAAAAATAATTTCTGTTCCGACTTTAAAATACAAATAACATAAAAATATAAGATAGGTAAGACACGAATGAAGGAAGAGGTCAAATCATTTCTTTAATGAGCAGCTTTATAATAACTTCGCTCTGCCTGTTTATCACTAGATGTCAAACAATATAGTGTTGAGTTTATAAATATCCAGCGTTGTCCGGGCTGATCTGCTAGTACCTACATAATAAAATATCTATTGGTTTAGTTTGGGAATTAAAAGTAAATATTTACATTTCTTTTTCGACGAACGCTTCAGAGCTGAAATAATGTAACATCTTTCACTAAATGGGGCGGAAACAATGGGGCCCGGGGGGGGGGGGGAGGGGGGTTAAATTAGCAAAATGAGTTAGCTTCTTGCTTTTCCTAATTGTGTAAATATTTGTTGTAAAAATTTAGATTTGGTTTGCGAAAAGTGATGACGATGTAACTTTCTTTTAAATAGAGTTGGATCGTGTGTATGGAAATAAACATTCCCACTTTTCAACCCTTTATTTCAGTTGATACCAATGTTTTGTTTATAAAATATATTTTTCCTTCTTACATAATATTTTTTAAAATTAAAAGTCAACACTTACATGAGAAGATAAGTCTACTTCGGAGAATTAAAAAAAAAAAAAACTGGTCTTGAAATTAATGAAAAATTGTCATGAAAACTAAAAAAAAATTATTAACAAAATTATTCTCGTACTAATCCTTTATCAAGTAATGGTAAAATTTTCCTTGACCTAATTAATCTTATGTGATTTGAAAATGGTTGCAGCCCTGGACCTTTTTGTATTTGAGTGGGTTTTTTTAGTTTGTGGCAACGTCTCTCGGGACAACCTTAGCAAAATAATTATCTGGACAGCGCACTGCGGTAGATGGCCAAAGGCATGGGTCGTTGGGTGGAAGAACTGATCCATTTTCAGGGGGCAAAAACTCAAAATTCTTAAGCAGTGTTGTGACGACTAAAAACGCCCGAGATTTGGCGAAGGTCTCACCAGGGCACGAACGGTAGCCGCTGCCGAAAGGAATCATGTTTAATCTCGTGGGATGGTCCGGGTCCAGCAACTGACCGTTTGAGTCGAGGAACCGTTCGGGTCTGAAGACGTCCGGGTCTCCCCACTTATCCGCCCTGTGGTGGCTGTACCATCCGTTCATCACCAGCATGGTTCCTTTGGAGACGACACAGCCGTCGTTGTGAATGTCCTCCCTGACAAGGTGTGGTACCAAGAATGACACAATGCTGGAGTACCTTAGCGTCTCCAGGATGACAGCTTCCGTGTACGGCATCTGTTGGCGGTGATTGAACGAGGGTTGACCGTCGCCGATGACGCTGTGGATCTCCTGGTACATTTTCGCTTGAATTTCCGGTTTGTTGATGACCTGAAGGAAGAGACTGGACAGCGTGCTTGTGGTGGTCAAATACGCCGCCACGATAATGTCCTGGACAACCGCTTTAATCATTTCGTCCCTCAGCTCAAATTCGCCCCCTTTGCCCCTGGCCTCCTCCTGCATGGCAATCATATCATCAACTATTCCCCTTCTCTCCCCGTCCACATAAGTCTTCTTCATGGCGTAGAAACACGTTTCATGCAAGTCATCTCGCGCTGCGAGAAGCGCGTCAGCCATCTTCTTGAAACGTGTTCCTGGCACGAAACGCACGAAGGGGAAAAACTGTAATATGGATTCGTTTTCAAATAACAACGAGTTATTCACCAGGTCGTTGAACACGTCTATCTTCTCCAGGGTCGTTCGGGCGATTTCTGTGTCGCCGCCCGTTAAAAGATACCCGACAATATTCCTAATGTAAGTTTTTAGAGACGTGGAGAGCTCTGAATGCTTTTTGTTTTTTAAATCACTTGTAAACTCCCTTAAGGTTCTGGTCATTAGTTCCTCAAATTTCCCGATCCCGTCACCGTAAAACTTCAGGAGCAGGTGGAATATCTTCCTGAGCTGTCTCTGCTGCTGACTCAGGTCGGCCAGGACAATGTCCTGACCGTTGTAGAAGCAGAATGTCCTCATGAAGGTGGAAGGCCGGTCGTTGGTCAGCTCCCGAAGGGTCTTGTCCCTCACAAGGTGTCTGAACACCTGGGCGTCGTTGACGAAGACGATGTCTCTGAGAACGACGTTGACCCGCACCAGCTCCCCGTACCTCCTGGCCAGATCTGGCAGATACAGGTGGAGCTTGTTTGTGTAGGAGCCTTTCAAGAAAACCTTCACGCCCTCGACGAGAGACGGACCGGGAAGTGACCGTTGGTCAGAACGTTTTCGAGACCACGCTACCAGGACGATGTAGATGATGACCAGCGGAGCGAGGAATATTAGGATGTAGGTCGTCGCCCATTCCATCGCTGGGGCTAAATGGGGGGGGGGGGTGGGGGTGGGGTGGGAGGTAGAGAAAAAGCAAATATTATCTGCAATATGTTTAATTAATATTAGTTCAGTAGTTCTGTTGTATAAGCTTAACGTGTTACCATAAAATGATTGAGAGTTAAAGCAAAACACAATGTTGGGGATTTTGTGGAATTTTTAAATTACAAAAAAGAGTTAATATTCATTGCAATGTAAATGGATTTAATGTTTTTAAAAAATGTGCTAAATTGTTTCTAAAATCAACCTTCAAAAGCCTCAAATAAGATAGTGACTTCCTGATAATAAATATTTTGGAAAAAAAGGTTATTTTAATAGATTGACTTGACGGATAGAATTTAAAATACAAAAACCATTTCATTTTTTAAAAAAACATTTTTTTTCTGTAGAGCTCTTTAAAAATAAAACTCGTAAACTTACTGAAAAAAATAACTAATTACACACGGGATTTAGAGCTTAAGACATTATCCCTTTACCCCCTTTTCCCCCATTAAAGCTAGAGGAATACATAAGTCAATTGAATCCGAATAAAACTCTAAATTTTATTTACTGTCACCTTCTTGGCATGTGCCGCATAGGACGATACAGTCGCTAGACTCTAGAGAACTACGCCAGACGCTAGACTCCAGAGAACTACGCCAGACGCTAGACTCCAGAGAACTACGCCAGACGCTAGACCCTAGAGAACTACGCCAGACGCTAGACTCCAGAGAACTACGCCAGACGCTAGACCCTAGAGAACTACGCAACGAGTGGAGGCATTTGTTTGCAAACCCAGAGCAGCTACACGGCACACATTTCCAAACAATACGAAATGATCACTTGGTTACATGCAATAAAACAGCATACCGATGGCTGGCTGGAGTGTAAAAAATAGACCGACTACTCCTCTCACGGTAATAAGATCAACACGAGAACCATCATCCCCTGACTTCACGAAGGCACCCTTCGGCTACCACAGAGACGGAAAAGCTGTCGAAGCGCAAATGAAATTATGCTACTCTCCATGTTTACAGATAACCAAAAAAAAAAAAAAAAAACGAAATGCCCCGATAAGATCGATACAGGTTCAAAGTTTTGTATCGATGTGCAGATATTCTAATCGAAGTTCAGTAAGTCGTCGCATTCCTCGGAGATAAGCTTTGGAGGCGACGTCATTTCCAAAAATAGAATGTAAGGACGTCGGCCCACTAGTTTAAATCAAGATTATTATAATTTTAAAATGCGAAATTGGTAAATCACTTCACTCATTTAAGATGTTTAATATATATATTAAATATAAAAATATTTACTAAATAAATAAATGTAATATATATATACACCGCATTCGTGTGTGGGACATGCAAAAGAGACTGCCACTCGAGGATCGGTCTCACTAGCCACACAAAGAGCTGCAACCAGAGAAGTTAAATCTATCGTCTCTTGTAGACGGAAAGATGCCATACATATATATATATTTATTTATTTTAACCCAATTAAACATCTTAAATGAGTGAAGTGATTTACCAATTTCGCATATATTTATATAAAGGCGAGTCGACGTGTTTAGAAATCAAATAATTATCCTCTGTATCCCGGTTTCATGGTGAAAAACCTGAGTGGGTGCAAAGTCAGACTGTTACATTACATCGTATCGTGTCCTGTGCCGGCTTTATGTTATGTGACATTATGTCATGTCATCTGCCGGCTTTATGTTATATTACACTATGTCATGTCATGTGCCGGCTTTATGTTATATTACATTATGTCATGTCATGTGCCGGCTTTATGTTATATGACATTATGACATGTCATGTGCCGGCTTTATGTTATATGACATTATGACATGTCATGTGCCGGCTTTATGTTATATTACATTATGTCATGTCATGTGTCGGCTCTGTGCTGTATAATAGTATCTTGTGCCAGACACCAGCTCATTGCGAACCCATGCTATATAACATTCACTGCTTTTCAAGGCTTGTCTCAACCTTATACTCGCTGATGACCTTCACACAAGGTTGACAGATAAGAGGAGATGACGTCATGCAGGTGGAGCCAGAATGTCAAGATGTGAGTCGTCATTATTATTCTGAATCCAATTCTATGACTCACTCTGAATGTCTGGTTTTTAGCGCCTGAAGATATGGCTGAAGTTTAAATTGACCATGTTTTAAATTGTCACCCGGATCATAATGTGTACTGTATATGGTTTCATTTAGTGTTCTGAGAAAGAATATTTAATATGTAATCAGAACACATTTCAATTTATTTGGTTCAATAAAAAAGATCTCATTAACACAGAAAGTGTTTGGAAAAAACTGTATATTTGAAGCAGTTCTTCAACTTATCTTTCTTTTAAACAATTTTTAATTCAATAGAAAATTCAAGACGCACTTTAAAACGTGACAAATGACTTTTATAACAGCGTTAAGTGTAGGGTGTAGAATGAACCGTTTAAAGTCTGAGTTCCCAATGGATTTTGGTAATAATTTGCCCAAGGAGGCTTTCTAATTCATGCCAACATTGGATTTCTAGTTCATGCAAAAGTAGGATTTCTAATTTATGACAAAGTAGGATTTCTAATTCATGCAAAAGTAGGATCTTTGATTCATGCCAAAGTAGGTTTTCTAATTCATGCCAACGTATGATTTCTTATTCATGACAAAGATGGATTTTCAATTCATGCAAAAGTATGTCCAGCGTAGCAGGTTCGCCTTGTCCAGCGTAGCAGGTCCGCCCTGTCCAGTTTAACTGGTCGGCCCTGTCCATCGTATCAGGTGGAAAAATAATCATTAAAACTTCGCACTGATTTTTGACACCATTCTGTCCAGTGTAACAGGTCAGCCATGTCCATCGTAGCAGGTGGAAAAATACTCATTAAAACTCCACACTGATCTTCGACACCTCCTCCTCCATCATCTCAATGTTGTTGTTTTTTTTACAAATGTACGCGCCGTCATAATAGTTGGTCATAAAAGCGTGTCTCCCATCCCCTGTAGTGACGTTATAATGGATTACTCTACAAACATAAACAAGATGTGAGTACCGGCACACTTTTTTCCCTTCACAAAGGAAATAACAACAAAAACAACACCAACAACAACAAAGCACTGCCTATAAGTATAACACCCATACCGTATCTGTATATAGCAGGCCTGCACAACATACGGCCCGCGGGCCACATGCGGCCCGCCAGCACTCACTTGGCGGCCCGCGAAGAAACCAAATATTATTTATTATTTTTATTTTCTTAGTAGCTTTCGCCCCTGTCATATCGTCTTTTGGCCCGCACAAGTTTTTCATAAAGTATTTCGGCCCGCACAAGTTTTTCATAAAGTATTTCGGCCCGCACAAGTTTTTCATAAAGTATTACGGCCCGCACAAGTTGTTCATAAAGTATTACGGCCCGCACAAGTTGTTCATAAAGTATTACGGCCCGCACAAGTTGTTCATAAAGTATTACGGCCCGCACAAGTTTTTCATAAAGTATTTCGGCCCGCACAAGTTTTTCATAAAGTATTACGGCCCGCACAAGTTGTTCATAAAGTATTACGGCCCGCACAAGTTGTTCATAAAGTATTACGGCCCGCACAAGTTGTTCATAAAGTATTACGGCCCGCACAAGTTTTTCATAAAGTATTTCGGCCCGCACAAGTTTTTCATAAAGTATTACGGCCCGCACAAGTTGTTCATAAAGTATTACGGCCCGCACAAGTTGTTCATAAAGTATTACGGCCCGCACAAGTTTTTCATAAAGTATTTCGGCCCGCACAAGTTTTTCATAAAGTATTTCGGCCCGCACAAGTTTTTCATAAAGTATTACGGCCCGCACAAGTTGTTCATAAAGTATTACGGCCCGCACAAGTTGTTCATAAAGTATTGCGGCCCGCACAAGTTGTTCATAAAGTATTGCGGCCCGCACAAGTTGTTCATAAAGTATTGCGGCCCGCACAAGTTTTTCATAAAGTATTGCGGCCCGCACAAGTTGTTCATAAAGTATTGCGGCCCGCCTTACATGTTGAGCTGTTCAGGCCTGGTTTATAGTATGTGAGAATGTATTTATTTGGGTTCTTTCTTTGATGTTGATGCGTGCACCATCTAGCAAGCCTGATCCGTATGCTTTTGATCTATGCCCTAACACGCCTCTGCCCCGATGAGCCTCTGCCACGCAGTCATAAATTTCAGGCCTACATCATACTCTAAGAACGTAAGTGCTAAAGCAGTATCTCCATTATCATGACACAGATAACGATAATCTATCAGATAACTCTAGCTGAATGTTTGACATGGACAACAAAACGAGGGCGACAGTCCTATTTGTCCACGCATCGATCGCTGATCTAAGTATTGTATTTAGGTGATGAAGAATCACGCGGAAGAGGGGTTTAGAAAGTTTGGGCTGAACTAGCAAAGATAGCACGGAACAGGGACAGATGGAAAAGTATTGAGGATGGCCTATGCTCCATAGGGAGTGAGAAAGGCTAAGGAGAAGAAGAAGAAACATATGCTGAGTTGGAATGATGGGGTATTGAATTAATACCCAGAGGCTGTTACGGGATGGGTGTTCCTGTTCCACTAGCGTAAAAAATAGGGTGAGGGATTGAAGGTGGGTCCGCACCACCAGGCGGCGATTTTTTTTTTCTATTTTTAAGTGGCGGCTTTATTGTACGACTGCATAATTTTTCCCGTGGTGCTGTTAGCAAAAAAACACCAAAAAAACACTCATCTCCCCCGTATGGAAATAACCCTAAATAACCCTAGATACAACACTGACCTGTTCATTCTTTCCACATGTAATTACAGAGAACTATCTAAAATCGTAAAATTTCGAGGGTGAAGAGAAATTTTTCGTAGAAATCCTTCTTAAAATGTTAGATCGAGCAATGGGGGTGGGGCTGAAAATTTGATAAAACATTTTTAAAAGTACCGCTTTTCCTTAGAATCCCAATTAGTGCCCCCCACCCCCTCCCCAAGACTCGCTCGCTTCCGCACGTTTTTTTTCACGCCTCTGAAAAATAAAAAAATATTCTAATAACCCATCCAATTTTACATCGCAGATTTCTTTCACCAAGAATTTCAGAAAAAATAAAATAAAATTTTACGGAACAAATGCACTGTCGAAGATTTGTGTAACAATGTCATTTAGGGCAATTATCGGGATTTTATTTTCGTCAAATCCTTTAACTTCCCCTTGAAAAACAAGACAAATTGATTTTTTGGGGGATGGTGTCGTGTGGGTGGGGCTGAAAGTTTGAAAGAATGTGTTGTCATTGGCAACGAGTCTATGTGCCGAGTTCCAGCTCGGTAGGTTGACCAGAAGTGGGTTACCTGTCGCAAGAATGATTTTGCCACCCAGCGAGAAACACGTGAACAGAGTCAAAGTTAATGTACAGGATCTTAAAATAAATTAAACAACCCTTAAAAATATAGTTTTTCGTATACATCCTTTACAAAATGTAATGTTGAGCAATTGGGAGTGGGGGAGGGGGTGTGTGAAAATTTGACAAAAAATTTATACAAGTAACGCACTTTATAAGAATCTCAGTTCGTGCTCCCCTTTTCCAAGAGTAATCGCACAATTTGTTCACGCCCCTGAACCATCCCAATATCCCAATGACGCACCCGCTTTTACACCGCAAATTTATTTCACCAACTATTTCAGAAAAAGCACAAGAAAATAATGAGCACCAAACACACTTGGGATATATAGTTCTTGACTCCAAATGGAGTCAATGGGCCTGAAAGGGTTAATAGAATATCCTTTAACGCAGTTATCGGGAATTTCATTTCATTTCTCCCTGAAACGCGGGAAAAACTTTTTTTTTTGGGAATGAGGTTGGGGCCGGGGCTGAAAATTTGAAAGCATGTGTTGTCGTCGGCAACGAATCTATGTGACAAGTTTCCGCTCGATAGCTTGACCAGCCACAAACAAAAGTGAAGTTAATATAGAGGATTTTGTTTTTAAAAAAAGAGACTAGTGGATGCTAATTCTTGTTTTTAAAGGGCAGCGTGACACAAAGTGAAAGTAGGTCACTGAAAATACAGATTTAAATTGGCAAAAAAGAGTTAATGGATTACATGCCAGTTTGGACCACAAAAAATTGGGTGAGACGGGTAAGAGAGCTATTTGTTTTAGCTATTTAAAAAAAAATTAATCTTGCACTTGGATTAAACACATTTTGTCTTGGAATTTTAAAACCAAAAAATATTCAGTTTTAACAATGATGGAGCATGAAACATCATACAGGGTGTCTTACTTTACAGGGGTCAGTCTTACATTACCAGAGTCAGCCTCACTTTACAGGGTCATCCTTACTTTACCAGAGTCAGTCTCACTTTACAGGGTCAGCTTTACTTTACAGGGTCAGCCTTACTTTACAGGGTCAGTCTTACTTTACCAGGGTCAGCCTTACTTTACCAGGGTCAGCCTTACTTTACAGGGTCAGCCTTACTTTACCAGGGTCAGCCTTACCTTACAGGGGTCAGCCTTACTTTACAGGGTCAGCTTTACTTTGCCAGGGTCAGCCTTACTTTGCCAGGGTCAGCCTTACTTTACCAGGGTCAGCCTTACTTTACCAGTGTCAGCCTTACTTTACAGGGGTCAGCCTTACTTTACAGGGTCAGCCTTACTTTACAGGGTCAGTCTTACTTTACCAGGGTCAGCCTTACCTTACAGGGGTCAGCCTTACTTTACAGGGTCAGCTTTACTTTGCCAGGGTCAGCCTTACTTTACCAGGGCCAGCTTTTTTTTTACAGGTGTCAGCGTGACCTTACCAAGGTCAGCTTTACTTGTATCATGTATCGGACAGTGTTGTGACAACTGGCGTTAGCTATTAAGTTGTCACGTGATCTGCGGAGTCGGAATGCTTCACAATCTTTACCGCGAGTCAAACGCAAGAAAATAGTGTTGTGTCGTCATCTCCCTGACCCAACGATGCTAACAATTGCTGAACGTTGTGTCGTCATCACCCTGACCCAGCGATGTTAACAGTTGCTGAACGTTGTGTCGTCATCTCCCTGACCCAGCGATGCTAACCGTTGCTGAACGTTGTATCGTCATCTCCCTGACCCAGCGATGTTAACAGTTGCTGAACGTTGTGTCGTCATCTCCCTGACCCAGCGATGTTAACAATGGCTGAACGCTGTGTGCCGCACTCAATGATCTCTTAATCTTTGTTGACATTTTTATTTCTAATTTTAGAAGTTAAGAAATTTAGTGAATACTATTTTATTTATAAAGAAAAAAACAAACAAATTAAGTTGTGATTTAAAAAAAAAAAGAAACCATTAACTTATATAATGGCGTGTATTTGTAACATGTCAAGCTATATATTTGCAATGCATTGAACATTTAAAAAAATATATATATCATCAATTGCTTATAGTAATGCACCGAGACAGAAATACAGAGGCTATGACAAATTTACAAAGAAACTATTGGTGTAAGGAACGATAGCGTGTTCTGAAGTTGTCATTGAAAGATTTCCGTGTATCATGTAGGCAGAGGATGTATTTCATACTTCATTCCAATACAGCTTTTAGTTGCTTTTTTTTAGTCCAATTGATTAATTTTTTTTTAAACTACAAGAGAATTACTTTATTTATAATTTTTATACCGCAGCGGTTCTCAACCTGTGGGTCGCGACCCCTTTGGGGATCGCGCGACCCTTTCCCAGGGGTCGCCTAAGACCATCTGAAAACTCATATACTCTACAGTTATGAAGTAGAAACACAAATAATTTTGTTGCTGAGGTCGCCACAACATGAGAAACTGTACTAAAGGGTCGCGGCATTAGGAAGGTTGAGAACCACTGTTATACCGTTTCAGTTTAATAATTTATTATTTTTGGTAACAATTCGTTGATATTATCAGTGTGTTGATTTACAATTGCATCGATGGTTTTGTAAGTAACAAATTTCAGAAAGTTTATCGCCTGCAAAACGATTGAAGATGTTAATTGAACGCCATAACGACAGACACGTTTTTCAATGCAACGTCTGGTATCACAAGCGCGAACCTGGCGTAGACTGTGGTTGAGGACTTGACATTCGCCGCGACCGTTCCAAAGGCGGCCGCTATCGGTGTCGCTGTCCTGTTGTAGATACTCGCGACGGAGATCCTGATGTCCGCCGATGACGCGCTGATGGTCAGCCGGTTGATGTTGACGGGGACGTTTACCTTGAACAGAGGGTTTCTAACGTCTGAGATCGATAAACCAGTTTGATTCACGCCTGTCAGGAGCTCGACTGTGACGAGTCTGGAGAGGTCAACATATGGTTAATTAAAGAGAAAGGAAATATGAGTTGTATATTCTAAAAAAAAAATATTAGATAGATATGACCCAATCGCATTCGTTTTTACACTTATGTGGTGTAATAAAAATGTGCTAATACGTTTTGTCATTTCTAAGACCGGAAAACGTCACATCGCATTACACATTGTTACTATTTTTAGACATGTCTTCGTAAAACGTAGCTTCTAACAATCTATTTCCGCATGCATGCAGCAGTAGCAAATTTGCTTGTATAACCTTTCGTAAAACAAAGCTGTAAACATATTTTCGTCTAGGCTAAGGCTCACATTAACGTAGTAGTACCGAACAGCTGTTGAGAGATTGGCCAGACGGAATACCCGGATGTTTTTATTAACATCTTAATGAGATTGGCCAGTCTGTGTTCCCGGATGTTCTTTTAATAGATCGCCGCCATTAAAGTGGCAAGAAATGAATGTACGAGTGCAGAGTGAATCTCACAATTTTCCATTTTGTTGCTGTTACAGAAGCAATACACAAACCATATTGTATAAACACCAATAAAAGCAATAAAACCAAAAAAGCCGTGGAAAATATTTTAATACACAAAATATTTCTTACCGTAGATTTGAACAACCCATTAAGAGTGTTTTAATCGCATATGACTTTTGATTTATAAAATATATTTTCTTTTCTTTTTCATAACAACTGAGCGAAAGTGTTATAATTTTTGTCAGCCTCAAATGTAGTATTTTATTATTTCTCCAATCCTTTAACTGTAAACGTCATTAAAAAACAAATAAGATATACCTTCAAGAGTGTGCATAGGGGTTAATCTTACGGGATTGCACGGGTCGACTTACTTGGAAATGTCTTTACAGTTCGTGAATTTTATCCCCACGGCGAGAAAGGCTTTAGCCACAACATCCATGGGGTAGCCGGCATCGTAGGCGCCCCTGAGAGTGCCGCACGCCCCTGTCTCAAAGGTCGTTGTCTCCGTCCAGTAAAGGCGGTTGGCGTTCAGGAAACATTCAAAGGCGGCGCTGCGATGGAACACACAGAGGGAGATTAATAACGGAAACGAAATAGGTTAGGGTTAACATACTCATGTTTAAATGAAGTCCGTTTCATCAATGGTAAGATTATTTGAGACAACACCTAGGCATCGGAAGGCTTTCTCATTGCAAAGCCAACGTTATTATGGATAGTGTTTATCTTCTTACTACGTGGGGCAATAACCACGTGGGGCAATTACTACGTGAGGCAATTACTGAAATATCTCATTGGGAAATGGCGTCAGCGGGCAGTCAAGCCTAAGCTCGTTATGCCCTCCCCGGCGTTCCTATACACAAGCCAGGTGCCAGGTCTCCCCGGCGCCGGGCCGCGCGTAGGCACGCCAGAGATCCCCGGGAGTGGGCCGCCCCCACCCGTAACCGCTCGATTGGGTTTGCTGATGGAGGCCCGGGGACTTCCTGTCAATCGAAAACGCTGCGTTTAAAGCTTTCCTAGCCCACTCTACCAGGGGTCGGGACGGTACATTAACGTCCTAATATCCCCCACCCGTCCCGGGGAAGCATCAGACGCCCTCTAAGAGGGATTCTACAGGGAGTTTCCACCTCACAACTAATTTGCGAAAATAGCTGGGACGAAACGGTTGCCTAGGAGCAGCTTTCTCAGGGCTGCGTATCTAGAATCATCGACCAGATCCATACCCTGTCTCTGCCTTTTCATAGCTGGCAGCCCTGCAGAAGCTGCTTATTTCCGGCAGGTACCATGCATGCCCTTGTTTGCCACAGCAGGGGACACAATGGTGGTCTTGTTTCCCGGGTTAACGTCGAGGGAGTCCAGTGGCCAACGCTTCAAAATCGGCCCGCTACCTCAGACTTGACCGGAACGCCGGGAACGAGGGGGAACGAAAGCATGTTGCGCAGGTAAAATAAGGGACCATGGTTTAATTCAGCGGTTCTCAACACGTGGGTCGCGACCCCTTTGGGGGTTGAATGACCCTTTCCCAGGGGTCGCCTAAGACCATCGGAAAGCACATATACTCTACAGTTATGAAGTAGCAACGAAAATAATTTTGTGTCTGGGGGTCGCCACAACATGAGGAACTATATTAAAGGGTCGCGGCATTAGAAAGGTTGAGAACCACTTGTTTAATCGTTTCTATATCCCTTCACTACTCTAATTTGCCTTTATTTTAGGCTTGACTTGTAAGTTGTCAACGAGCGTAGCATTGAGACCGGCGGGTAACGAATGTGTTGTTTTGTGTGCATTTGGCGCGTACGAGCTTCAAGCGCACGACGGGGGAAACAGCGAATGAGAGCGCAGCACGGTGCGCAGTGAGAGCGTGTCGGACAAGAAAGACCCACCCGGAAATTAACTTTTTTAAATTAGATTTTTTGAAAAATAAATAATTTGATACAACAGCCAGTGGCGGTGGACACATTTCATTAATTAGAAATTATATTTGCCTAAGCCAAAGGTTCACATATCCGAACAATAATGAATTGTTCGTGATGAAATTATATAACAAGCGAAGTAAACTGAGTGCAGCACTCACCGAGTCCCGATGTCTTGAGACAGCAGGTAGAAGACGTAGTTGTAGACACCACTGGTGAAGTGGACGTCCAGGTAACTCCTGTAATCGTTGACGTGTTTGATGGAGACGCCGTCCAAGGTGGGGTCTTTAAAGTAGCGCACGGCCTGGAACGTAAGAGCCTTATGTTATTTCAAAGCAATAAAAAAAAAACGTTAAAAACTGCACTTAAAATATAACTGAGCCGAATTTACACTTGTATAAAGATGAAAAGTTCTGAGTTTTTATTTTTTTAAAACTTTTTATAATCCATTGGTCTATATGCATGTGACAGAACTCTACGTAGCTGATAGCGTGGTCACATGTCATGCTACTAAGACGGTTAGACGAAGTGAATAATTTCACACCAAGTTCCGACTACACCGAGGCACCGCATTAAGGTCTGAACTGAGCAACAGCTAAGCTGGTAACCATAACCGCACAGCTGGTAACACAGTGACCATACTTCACATTTAACCACCAGTCAATTTGGCCATCTTTTCATTAGACATAAGTTCAAGCTTTGCCACTGTGGGGAACAGTGGAGCCCTGGCTTAAAAAGTTTTAGACCCTCTGGCTTATATCGAG